>CAOKZL010000441.1:0-372500 GCA_948472985.1 Iguana delicatissima
GGGAAAGACCTCCACCCCTGAGAAAAGACATGCTTGAGGTAGGGGCAGAGGTTGAAGAAATTTGCAATAATCAAATCTGCAAATGTGGAGGGCCAACAGTATTTGTTTAATTTTATAAGTCTCTCCTTCCCTGATGTATGAATCCTCTCAAGGAACAGAGATTTCAAAGCATGGATCCAAAAAGCCACTTGCACAAGGCAGAAAACACTTCACACAAGGCAACATTCCCCATTTCCTCTGATTTCCTGCCTTCACCTGCATCCCCCTGTGCTAGATCCGACACATGTATGGCCTTCAGAAACCGTTTTTCAGGGAGTGCAACAGGCTCTGGCAGCAGAAAATATGAGTTAGGGTACCTGCCACTTCTGTGGGTGGAACTCTACTCATAGCTGTTAGGATGTAAGTCACAGCGGGGAAAGACTATCAGAAAAAAACAAAAACCAGGGGAGCAAATAATGAACTTGTCTCCTTCCAGATATTGTCAGGCTTCAGCTCCAATCAGTGTCTGTCAACATGCCCAATGGGCAGGAATGATGGAGGCTGAAGGCCAACAAACCACATTTCCCACACCAGATCTAGACAGAAAACATACCATCCCACCCCTTGAAAATCACCCTACAATTCTGGATACTTTCGTGTTCTCTCAGTATTCTCACATTAAAGTGAAATTATTGTGTATCCCTGGAGGGCAAGGGGTTGGACTTGATGGTTCTTGCAGTCTCTTCCAGCTCTATGATTCTATTCATTATGCACCAAAATACAAGTTTCAAAATTGGGTGCACTATTTACCCTTGAATCATTAGGTACAAAATCAAACCTCAACAGGGATGAGCAAATCTGTCAGGTTTCTTCTGTACTGGATTTCTTTTAAATCGCTCCTTCTGTCAGTGGAACTTATGAACAAATTTGCAAATTAGTACGGTCTTATTTAAAAAAAAAACCTGAGAAAAAATGTCCATCCATCTACACTGGCTAAATTCAGTAGGTTACAGCTGTTACTAGCATGTGAAGGTTGTGTTGCACTTGATGCCTTGCAAGTATTAAAGAGGAGGAACATGCAAAAAAAAAAAGTGACAACTCTGTTCAGCGCCATAAACATAGTTGAACACACAGACATTCAAAGCTAGACTTCAGAAGAAAACAGCCAAAGGTCTCTGTCTGCATTAGCAATTCTGTTACCTTCCTTTTTTCTATCTTCAAATATCTTTCATCTCATTCTTCTTTGAATTTATGAAGAAATCTGAGAACTCTGGAAATTCTCATTCCATTTGCAGTCCACAGTTAATGCAAAGCTACTAAGGACGGGAGTGCAACTGTGACCTTTCAGATAGTTTTTAGACTACAAACCCCCATCAATATCATCCCCATCATCATGACTAGGGCAGATGGGAATTGCAGTCCAAATACATTTGGAGGCCACAGCACCCTTCCCCCTGCTGTAGAGAAAACAGACCCCATCACATGGAGGAAGCCAATTATGCACTGCTGTTGGGGGAAACCAACTCTGTGAAGGAACGTGTGTGTGTGTGTGTGTGTGTGTGTTGGATTGAGCTGCATGTATGTTTTACTGTAATCACTGGAATATGAGAAGAAACAAGTGGGTGCCACAAAGACTTGCACCTTCTCGCCAGCCACGCTTGGTAGGTAAAGCCTGGATGCTGTGTCAACTTGCACTAGAATAAGCACAGCAGATTTTTGTCTGGTAAAGAGTTTGAAATTAGAAACTACTCCTTCTCCTCTAGGCTGCAATTTAAGTATTTAATCTGCTAGAGCTTGTAAGAGCTGAACTATCCTCGTATTGAAAGCTGGAAATAGAAAATTACTCAGACTTGCCATGAGGATCTATGCTTAATTCCTACTGGATCAGATCATTACTAGGAAGGCAAGTCTTGCATTGCATTATAGCCGCTTGGATCTGGCTGTGAAAGTCCTGTTGGCTCAGAACTGCAAGGACCAAAAGGACCTGAAGGAGCTCATCTGCTGCCACCTGCTGGCTGATGCCTATATTGCAAAACACACAATAGTTGCTTGCTATCGCTACACGCGATAGAGTGCCAGCGTGGAGTAGTAGTTTCGGTGTCGCATTAGGGCTCTGGAGACCAGGCTTCAAACCCCCCACTCAGCCATGGAAACCCAAATCACACACCTTCAGCCTAAGAGGAAGATCATGACAAGCCCTTTCTGAACAACTTTATCAAGAAAACCCCACGATAGGTTTGCCTTCAGGTCTCCATAGGTCAGAAACAACTTGAAGACACACCACAACAACAATAATGCAAGCCACTCAAACTGTTTCTCACAAGGGCAGGATATTCTGCAATGCTCAAATTTCTGTCTTTCTTGGATCATGTAAGGGAGCACTACACATTGCCTGCATCTTCAAATTTAACCATAAAATCAAAGGACAGATTTCCACTGGCGCAGCTGTATGGTGGGAAGAGATGAGCAGCTTTCGGCTTAATCAAAACTACAAAAATATCCCTATGTTATGTATCTCTTCTCAACAGACACTTGTTTGTCAATTTAAATAAAAATTGCAAGTTTTATAGGGTTGCATGTATGTGAAGTGCAGGAGAAGATGTGTCACCATCAGTACAAATTGGAGGCCCAAGTTTTCCTGGATGGAGACTCAAGGCAGAAGTTAACATACAAAAAAGAGAAATAGCCCTGAGACATTAAGCCTGGCCTTAAGTGCTAAGCAGGGGTTACATTTAGACTAATGCCACAGGGTTGCATTGGACGACTCCTTAGAAATCATTGTGCTTTGAAAAGCAGAAACTTTTTTTTAAAATTTAAAAACCAGTGACAAAGAAGATATGATTCTACGTAAATCCAAACACACATAAAACTCTTGATAGTTACATTTTTCCTAAGGAACCACCAATGTTTTTGTTTTAAAAACAAACCAGTTTTGAAACATAATCCACAGCTATTTGTTCCATCTTCTTTCTGCCGATATATTGTAGGTGCCTCGTGAGATGATCTTTCAACTGTGCGACCATCTGTTAAAAAAAAAGAAAAGGCAATTAATTTAAAATATTGTAATATTAATGACAAGTGAGGAGGGGTACTTGATGTATGTAACAAATTATTATATATGCCTTTTTCGGAAGAACATAAACAATATTAATAATACTGGCTTTAATTACAAATGATTACTAAACACAAGCATAATAATACAATCCTGGACATGTTTACTTAGAAGTAAGTCCAACCGTGCTTGCTTGATCTTATTCCTGGGCAAGCACACACAGGATTCTAGCCTCAGCCTGGTTATCAGAAAATAAAAATATAAGAGACAATAAATTGTTAAGCAGATTTCCATGATACTGTTATCATATTGTAACAACTATGGTAGAAGCAGCTTCACATAGCATAACAAGGAGAATTGTGTAATTGCAAATACTATTAATGCAACGACCAACATATTACTCCATATAGATACTTTAATAACATAATTACTTAGTTCATTTGCTTTTCAGAAGTAGCACTGAAAAACTGGCAGAAATCAGTTAAGAAGGATATGTGCGGTAAATTCAGATTTAATATTTTGAGCTCAGATGACCTACAATAGCAGAATTATCATTTTTGTGTTCTTTTTTCATATTGGCAAAAATAAAACAAGGATTCCCTTCCCCAAATCTAAACTGAAGCAAAAATACTTGTTGTAATCCAGCAACAAAAAATGAAGAAAGGGGGTTTTGATGGCATTGGAATGGGAATATTATCCATGCATTATGTAAATGCCAGTTCCAGAGAAGTCAAAATCAGGCCATAGAACCCGCCATACTTAGCGTCTCTCACAGTGTTCCAGAGAAGGAGGATCCAGGGATATTTTCTCAGCTGTCCTGAGGCAGATGTGCAGTGTCATTATCATATCCAGATATGTAGTCAGAAAATGATCTAACTGCTGCTGACAAACATTAAGAAGAGTTTTTGGCCAGTACCAAGCTACGAGTATTTCTGAACAGTCAGTTTGGTGATGAAAGGAAGCAGAACTTTATGAAAAAGTTAAATTTGCACTAACAGTGTTCATATTTTCCGGTAACACTGCTTAAGGGATATGTGCCACTTGGTACAGAAAGCAGCACTGCCAACACATACCAGTCCTGTTAGCAACTGTTGCTGGTAATCCTCATCTTGGAAGAGAGGGACTAGCCCTTCCTCTGAAATCAAAGGAGACAAGATATTATTTGGTTCTGGGCTACACATCAGAATCCTTTTGGAAGCAAGACTCAAGTCTTCTGGTCTTAACAAAAGACTTCAGAAGTTTGACTGTGGTTTGATGACCAGGAACACCACAGCTCAGAAATTTCAAATATATTTTGAACGCTATATGCTCTCAGTTTTATATGTTGGGACAGAAAATGAAGACCTTCTAAGCCCCATTCAAATGTTTCCACAAAATAATATAATGAACATTTCATAGTACGTTATTATATCCATCACATTTAAACATTTAAACACATTTAAACATAAAGCCAAAAACCTAAACCCAAGCAAGATCTCAGCCAAACCCTTGTATCAGGGTTCTGTAGTTACATTTCTGTAGCTACATCTCCTGATGGTGGTTCCCAAAACCTATGCTGTAAGTAACAGAGCTCTCCACCCATGTGGTCATTTCTGTATTGCCAGAGACTGTGGGGTAGAGTCATTTTGCTGTAGCTGGAAGCACCGTGAAAACATCCACAGGGATCTCTCAGGTCCTCAGGACATCCCTGCAGATGATCCCTTCTGATATCACAGGAAAATAACTGGATATGTCCTTGTTCATCCCCCTGTTCTCGAACATTACAGAAATGGTTGTGTTGTGGGGGCTGCACTTCATACAGAGTGAGGTTTTGGGGGAGGCAGGTGGTCACTGCATGGTTGGAATTCTGTTCCACCCACAATGTGAGTTGCAATGGCAGAAGTTGGATCTATGCCATCATAATTCATTAGCACAGGGCTTTCCAAATGGTGTGCCACAACATGTTAGTGTGTCACCTGAAGTGTGTAGGTATGTCACCTACAATCTTGGAAATGTATGTTATTATTTATAAATCATATATTTTTAAAAATATGTGAAAAGTTTTCATGAGATATGTTGTGTCCACATGCATTTTGTTATTACAATTTATGTATGTGTCTATCTCTTATAAGGGGTTAGTTTAACCTCTGGTTTGCTGGTAAAACTGAATTACTGTGTTGCAAAATGATGCATGTCTAAAAAGCATGTCACCAACATGAAAAGTCTGGAAAGCTCTGCACTAGCAGGATGCTAACCCCACAGGATGCTAACCTTATTTTTAAAAAAAATATTTTGTTGACATATAGCCTGTTACTTTAGATACCCCAAATACTGTGGTAGTTATATGCTGAATGTAGCTCATCCCTCTTGTTTGCATGTTATATTTGATGGAACTGACATTCAGCTTCTTCAAAGCAGGTAGCCCATTGATGAGAGAAACTATACCATCTTCCTTTTCTCTAAGATGACAACATGCACCATTTCATCCACAGTCAATATACAATCAAACCTGACATCCATAAAAGGTCCTGATCTTCTGCAAACAAATCCAGTTAAAACAATAAATTGTGCATGTATGGGGAAGACAAGCTCAGCTCTGGGCACAGCTGACTTGATAAAGCTAAGACATGAGCAGGCCTATAAAATCCTGATCACCACCACAAGCCCTTTAGAGCCAGCGGGTCCCCAGAACTCATGGAAACAATACAGAGTGCCTTTTGTTCGGAACTTGACATTTATAAACCACAGCATGTAAAGATCTTTGAAGACGACAAGTGATTATGCTATACAATGGCATCTGTTACATCCAGATTAAAACTCTTCTTATGAGTTACTTTGCTTACTTTAGCAGAAGGATTAGTATATCCCATCTCATGTCACTGGGTTTAAGTGGGGATTAACCCACAGTTTCAAAAAGAGAGAGAGGGACTTTCATACTTCCAAGTGATAATTCCTGTTAGTACTGCTGTAACTACTCATACTCTGAACAGACTAAAGTGCAAGTTCCATCCTTAAATGCGTTTAGAATTTGATTCCTCTTGTCAGTGTCAGGATTCCTGTCTATATATGTTAATGAAAATAGGAAATATGTTTCCCAGCAACTTAATCTCCAAATGGTAATTTCTATCATCCCAGCGCTTCCCACAAGAAATCCAGAGCTGCATTCCTCTATTTTAATTTACATTCACTATCTCCCTCAGTTTCCATGACACACACTTTGCTTCTCAGCAATCCTGTATGATTCATGTTACATTTGAAACGTTAGTCTGCAGAGATCAGTAGCAAAGCATTTTCAATACCAAATTTAAATGCCACTATTTTTGGTCTGCCTGGCATCAGCGAATCTTCAATTTACCTGTGTTCCACGTATTCAAGCTGGAAAACACCCTAAGAGAAAAGACAGATGTTTCTGAAGTGCTTCAAAGAGGTAATTTTTTAAAAAAAAAATTATGTAGAAAACCCATCCATGCAACATCCACCTATGCTACTCCAATTAGTTTTTGAAATGTAGAAATCAGTGGGAAACATTCATCTGTTTGTCACAGAAAGTTGTAAATAATAATAGGTGTATACATTAGCAAAACTGGAAACTTTATGCTTTCAGACATAGAAGTATTTCTATATCTGTCCAAGAGAAACATAACATTTCATGAGATGGAACAGAGTAAAAAGGCACAAATGGATAGAGTATCTAAAAAACAAACCACACATCACTGTAAACTCCAGAAAAGTTCCAAAATGGATCTGAAATCTGAATCCTTCCCTGCTCATCAACAGTGACACCCTTAAGCTGAAAACAAAGGACCAAATGAGGTCCCAGACACACACATATTCACTTTGACACTTTATGATATGGAACAGTTACTACAGTATAACAAGGAAAAAGGGCAGAGGTTTGCAAAAAATCAAAGCAGAATAATGAATTAATGATTCAGCCTATTTGCTGATTTACATAAATGGTACTTATATTAAATAAATGGTACTTAAGACTGGCTATAAAATTCCCTAAAATAAAAATCTGGGCTTTCTAAAAATAAAACTAGAGATACCAAACCGGCAAAATCTTAGCCATCTGTTTAGTATATCAATGCTCAGTATATGTCCACTCAAGTATGCAACACTATTCATGAACATTTCAATTAGGAAGACACTGGTAGCAAGACAGAAAGTGCTATTAACAAAACAATGCCCCACTTTGCTTTTGTGAGAACATTCCTTTAAAGCAGCAGTGAGCACCTCCCAGAGGCTGGGGGACTATATTGGTTCACTACAGCATCTCAGAGGCCTGCCTTCCCCACTGTACCACTTGCCCTGCTATATCTTCTTAGCCTCATGTTTAAAAAAAACTATTTTACACTAGTGTATCTACCCAGTGTTACCCGGGATTTTATTTTCTCATAGGTAATAGATGTTAGAAAGATTTGAGATCCTGTGTCTCCAATTCCCCAAACTGTCTTGTCCAGTACTTGTAACTTTTCCCCATATTCCCCAATCCATTGTGTACTCAGAGTTATTAACATACAGAGGTTGGTTTCCCAAGAGAATACACTGCCTGCCTCCTTGCTGTTAGGCCTTGTCTCCCTAGCAACTGGCCAGGACCATGAGCTCTATGGCTGAGAATTCTAAAGGCCCCTCCCTAAATTGCAAACCCCAGGATTCCATAGGCAGCAAATCATATGAGGTCTTCGCCTGACACAGACAAATGTTGACTTTTAGATATTTGTAGATTATACTGATAATGTCCCTCATGTCTCCAATCAACTTCTAATTTATCTTTTGGTTTAAAAAAAGGCCTCACCTGGGCCTTAAACAGTCCAAGAAAGGCTCAACAATATGGCAAAACTGCATTCTGCACCCTCTAGGATATGTGGGAGGCATTTTAGTAAAACATATTTTTTAAAAATTAGGCCTTCTGAGGGCCTGAAAAATGGCTCCAAAGGCCATATTCAGCCCAATGACCTCACTTCCCAATCCCTCTTAAAGGAAACTTTGAACATTTTTTAACCAGTGTTCCAGTGCTATAAGCCATGCTCTTTTTATATTTAACATTACCAGAGCATAGCTTATCAAAACCAGCATCTGAATGTAACTGGAAGTGATTATTATGTGTAAAATGTATACAACTAGTTACCATGTGGAACATGATACCACCGCCAGTAGCCAAAAGAAATGTGAAGCGGAGATGTGGATGGCCAGCATGACAGCAGAAGTCCACAAAGACATCTTGGTTTAAACCCTGCTGCTAGTCCCAACCAGAGCAGGTTTACTGAATCAATGGGATTTATTTAAGTGTGGACTTACTATTCAACAACTGAATCAATTGTTGATTCGGTTCTAGCTCAGAGAAGCCACTAGATTTAAGTCTTTACAAGTCGCAGCTGAGGAAGCAGTACCATCTGCCTCAAGGAAGCAAGCCATGTTTGTGGGCACCTGAAATATGTTCTCTCATCTTCATTTCTTGACTTACAGAGCTCCTCAACAAGGAGATGGGCAAATGCTCATCAAACAATATCAGGGATATAATGTAATGGATTCTTCAGAGCTACAAACTACCTCAGCATTTACAGACACCAAATTTCACAATTTCATGAAATACCAAGAGACATCCAGCCTACATTTAATCAAAACCCGGAAGATGAAAATGATAATTCCTTGACAGAAGTCAACCTACCTTTTTGCATTTCCAAATATATTTTTAATATATGTTGTTCTGTCTTCAATTCTCTAAAAACAAGGAAATTATTTGACGAGAGTGTTATGTAATGTGGTTAGCTTTATTCTATCAATGTCTAATAAAATGTGATAGGACAAGATAGGAGAAAAATAAGGTGTACATAACCTAATAATGTTAGCAACAGCTCCAGGCACTCTTAGCACCATGCATTAGCACACAGCCAGAAGTACTGAAAATGCCCCAAATAAAAGGCACATCTTCTACAGAATACATCTGGAGTAAATTCAACTCCTGTTGTGTGAAGCAACCTCATGAGGTTCCCCATCTTTCTTCCCCTCTTCTTTTTAAAACTATGATCCAAGAACAAGTCCATATCTGAAACAATGGTTTCATTCAAGATTATTCTGTTGTTGTTTGCCTTCAAGTTCTTTCTGACTTATGGTGATCTTAAAGTGAACTCATCAGAGGGTTTTCTTGGCAAGATTTGTTCAGAGGGGGTCTGCCTTCATCTTCCACTAGGGCTGAGAGAGTGTGATTTGCCCTGGGTAACCTTACCCAGTGGCTTTTGATGGCTGAGAGGTGATTCCAACTCTGGTCCCCAGAGTCACAGTCCAATGGTCAAACCATGTTGGCGATCTTATTCTAACATACTAGTTTAAAGAAGCCACCACGCTCTGGAATTTCAGAGCCAACAGGGAACTGTTGCTAGTTGAGAAGTAGATTATTTCTGACATCTGCAGGAGCAATCTCCATTTGTACAACAGTGGAGAATGTGGGAGCAAATGAACTTGCAGATCATGTAGATATGGTTGTATAGCAGGAGATCAAAGTTTCCCATTATAGCTGAACGAGCACTCACTGAGAAGACAGATGTCTCAAAATTCACAGCCTGTGGCTTCCCTCAGTCTATATCAAGCAAATCAGGCTGGATGACCACACATGTCTGGACTGAAAATGAAAGGTATACTGAAACAAGACTCCTATTTCCAAAATATGGAATTCCTAGATGACCTTTTTGAGAGTCAGTTGACATGTCAATCCAGAGTAAGCCTACATCCATCCTTACAACTTTGGCCTTCTTACACTCATGAACACACAGAGAACCAGTACGCCAAACAAAAGGGTGTGCTTGTCATTATGCTGTTCAACTCTTTCAACTTGAAAGGAGAAAAACAACAACAACAGGGATACATTTGCTACTACTTTCCATAGGAACAATATATTGTGAGATCATTTATGTAGTTTGATCTTTAAAAATAGAATTGCACATCATCACAATGCATTCCCTATGAAGAAAGATCTTGCAGTTTTCTTGAGAGGGTGCAATGCCTTGACTCAGGTTCCTTATAACATAATGATATATGTTACATTGCTGAGATGAAATATAATAATATGAAATAGAACTGAATTCCTGAAACCTCCAGCAATAGGTTCACTTAAACAGTTTTATGTGACTTAATCAGAACGTTTGATTAGCAAACTTCACATATTGAAAAAGGCACTATTATAGATTCCTTTACCTTCTCTGAAAGCAACTTATCCCATTCCATCCTAAGCACCTTGTAGTTGAAATGCAAGTGGGGTTCAGCATACTTCACACATTCCAGGCTCATGCTTAGCTTTTCCCAGAAGTCTTTGCAATGTTGTACCTCAAATGAATGAGAAAGAAAAGTAAATTCCCTTTGTATTCATTACTTCCTGCAACAAAGATTAAGCAAAACAAGGTTATGCAAATGCAGAATCGAGACAGGACGTGAACAGTTTGGTCTGATGTGAAGGATTTTCCCCACTGAAATGTTAATTTTTCATTCAAGGTCAAAACAGACACATTTCATGAAATGGTCATGTTCTGCTACAGAAACCCTGGAAACCTCTAGCGAAAGCTTCTTTAAACTTTTACCAAATGTCAGCTGAGGTAACTTCTATACTTCTCTTGTATGTGTACTGAGATTTAAAAATTAACACAAGCTAATTTTTCACATACAAACGCACTTCCTCCAACTCCACTGGAAGATTGACTCTGACTAGGCACCTGTAAAATCACTGTGTTGAATAAAACATTACATGAATTTTGCAATAAAAACTAAGTCAAGGCCTAATCCCACATTCCTGCCTGTTTCTGCACAGCAATCATTCATACAAAATCTGGTTGAACAGGTATTCCTCTGTGGAAAATAACTGCAAATGGTGGAATCATTACTAAGTATAAATGTTCAAGTGGATGAACACTGCCAACAAACACCAGGTACTATGGGCTATATTTCAGAGGAAAAAACTGGCAAAACCACCTCTGAGTATTGCTTGCCCAAGAAAACCCAATGAGATTGATGGGGCCACCACAGGTCAGCAGGCGATGGGAAGGCACACATACAATTTCATGCACAGTTTCAAAATGTGCAAAGGACTTTACAGCACACTGAGAAAGAATGTGGAATAGCTGCGACCTCTAGTGGCAGCTTTACAGAACATTATGACAGGTCCTTCCATGACTTCTTTAATTTTAATTTTATTTTATTTCATTTTATTTGTATGTTTGCAGGCAGGGAGAGTTGTGGTTTCACTTAGGTCCAAACTAGGCATGGTGAGGGGAGCTCCATAAATGTGCTATGCCTACAGCTTCACCAGAGTTTCTGCTTTGGAATTAAACTACAACTTGCATGAACCAGGAAAAGAGGAACTGGACTGCATAATGGAAATGGGGTTCTCAAAACTATGGTTTGGATGTGATGTCTGAAAGCACAATGAATGGAGCAATCAAAAAACAGTTTCAAAAAGATAAATAAGCCAAGAACACAGACTTAGTGTTTTGTCAAAAGAATTACTTTCAGAGATCTAAAACATACATGCATAGCTCCCTTTCTGGATGACGTGCAAAGGGTTTTCTTTTCTTGCCCTTGCAATCCATCCAAAACCTCTCCTCTGTGTGGCAGCTGTCAAGCCCTGGGAGAAACCCCTGCTGGGATCACTTACTGGTGAAGAGGAGAAGCAATTCAGACCATGAAGATCGTGCTGCTCCCAGGGGAAAGAAAAGGCAGGTGAGATGGCACACTTCTTTCTCTGTCGTCAACCAAGCTGAGAGCAGATGTTTCTCCACTGTACGAATCATCCCCCACTACTTTCTCAGTAGCAAGGATGGTAGTAAGACAGAGAACTGCATATACAGAACTACAAACAAATATAAGATTTCAGCCAATGTGTGGCTGGAAGAGGGAAAAACATTTTACTAACTGTTAAAGCTACTCCAGACACAGCATTGTTTCCCTTCCTTTATCCTTATCTTCAGGCAAATTAAGTATCAGATGACAAAAAGAATGAACCACAAACAAGCAACTCACCATCCTGCTAACAACTGTTTCTTATGCACTTACTTTTAATGCAGGTAATGAGATAATGTGTGTTCTGCATATAATTCCAGGGACGTCCTACAGAATATAGAAGGACTGAATAAATTTTTTTAATACAGAATGGGGATGTTGAATTGTTTTTGCCTCCTTAGACCAGAGCTTTCCAAACTTTTCA
Organism: Iguana delicatissima; assembly: GCA_948472985.1. Taxonomy (NCBI): domain Eukaryota; kingdom Metazoa; phylum Chordata; class Lepidosauria; order Squamata; family Iguanidae; genus Iguana; species Iguana delicatissima. The sequence goes on from CAOKZL010000441.1 coordinate 12,204, forward strand.
TGTTGGTGACACACTTTTTTAGACATACATTATTTCGCAACACAATAATTCAGTTTTACTAGCAAACTGGAGGTTAAACTGACCCCTTATAAGAGATACATAAATTGTAATAACAAAATGTATGGGGACACAACATATCTCATGAAAACCTTCCATATATTTTTAAAAATATATGATTTATAAATAATAACATACATTTCCAAGACTGTAGGCAACACACCTACACACTTCAGGCAACACACTAATGTGTCATGGCACACCATTTGGAAAGCTCTGCCTTAGACTATGGTTTGTTTTCGACATGGATAATAGGCTAGACCAAAACAGTAAATATTCCTCTTTCCCTCTACAACCCAGTTTCCAAAAAAAATGCACGTCAGGAGAGGACACAGTATTCATGAAAAGTTAAAATGCTCTTAATCTCTAAGGACATTAGGGTGGCATTTAATGACTGCAAGGCTACAATAATACAGGAAAATTAAAGAAGGAGAGTTTGTGGGTTGTTTTTAAACTATAAATGAAGACTTTGATTAGCATTTAAATGATAACAGAAATAACCCCTTTTCCCACGTCTGAGTGAATTTTACCTCATTCCAGTGCAGCAGTGGTGTGTATGGTAAAAGCTTGTCCATGTTCATGGCCTCCAAGCATATTGTCCAATATAATGAAGCTGAGGGCATGGAGGGAGAGATGCCTAATTAATGCTTAATGAAAAGTTCTGACTACTATCAAGTCAAATAGTACATTTCCCTTATCATTAATTCAGAATTCTGCTTGTTCACTGGCAGGGTGTATGTGTGCTTCCTTAGCGGTAACATCAATCCATTTCTGCTCAAAGACAAAAAATAAGCCAGAAGACAAAAGAAATGAGCAGAGATGGAGTATCAGAAGCATTAGTTACTTTTCGTAAAGAGTCACCTCTTCCTGCAGTCATGAGCTTGCAGCTCTTTCTGTAAGAAATTTAAGAACATAAAAGTAAATGAAAAAATGGATAAAATAAAATGGGGCTATTTGATCTGAAGCCACGTAGATTTTCAACAGTTACAAGCATGTGGAGCTTGGTAAAGTTACTTTTTTGGACTACAATTTTCCAAACCTGGTGGGCTGCGCAATTTCCACTCCTGGTAGCAGGGATACTATGCATGAATTTAGAAAGCAAGATGTCACCTCTAGCTTACTGTTGTTCATATATAGAAAATAATAACTAACTAACTAACTAACTAACTAACCAACTTTCAATTTCCAACACCTCATTATGTGAGTATGGCAGTGTGTTCACAAAATCTTGAATTCACATACAAGAAACTCAGGAGTATGCTAACACAATCATGAATCTGAATACAAGAAACTCATGTATATTATACCTCTTAATCATTGTGCCTCCTTATTTCTGGTCTGATACAGTCCTTGAATACTTACCAATAATAAATTCCTGTATGGGGTCAAATGTAACACAAATTGATGTGTTGTCAGAAATCCACTGGATTACCTATTGAAATCAGAAAACAAAATGGTCTATAGAGCTTCAGCTTCAATGATTTACAGTGAAAGTATCAGCAATCAAACCTGTGGAAAACTTGAAATCCTTGCATTTTACTATTCCAGGGAATGGCTAAGCAAATGCTATTTATCAACAGTGCAATACAGACATGGCAAACATTGTCGTTTCTTCCTCCTGCAATCCCAAATGGCCAGTGATAAGCTTGCAGAACCCCTGAAAGTTCTTCATTGCACACCAAAGATCAAAGAACACAGAAATTTTCCTGGTTTTCCTAATTTTGTAGCTACACAGCCAGAATGTTTTGCTTTGTTTCACTATATTCTAGCAAGACTCTACCAAAGCAAGGCGTTGTTTAAAATTCCCCAAGGGACAGGGTAAAAATCCAAACTACAATCAGAATGGTCTATAGGATTTCACATACAGATTACAGTTTTCCTTCTTCAATGTCCAGAAGAAATTGGGATATGTTACTATATCAACAATTTGTTTAATAAAATGGACAGTGCTTTTTTTTAAACATGCAAGATGAAGCAAACTGCAACTTCTGTGCTGCATTTTATATTTTAAAAATTGAATATTTTGCTCACCTGGGTTTCTATCTCCCTTGTGCTCCCGACATGTAGAAGTAAGCAGTGTAGAGCTGCCAGTCTATCACTATCGGATTTGCTGTTCCACAGGAACTGCAACAGGGCTTCCTTGTTTATTGCAACTGTAAATATTCCTCCTGTGCTGCGATCCAAGACCATTGATGTGAGAGGAGAAGTGATGGTGCTAGCGTTCAATCCTTTAATTTTAGCATCCCCACCTGAATAGTGAATTGGAAAAAAGTTGTTTCCATAAGGCCTGCCTAGTAAACATTGAAATATATAAATTCTCCCCATGCTGGAAATACTCTCTAGTATCTGGAAATCTCAGGATCTGTCTTGCATAAAGGGTGGGGTTGCCCATTATACATCAGATATGTGTGTGCGTGTGTGTGCTTTATTCCCTTTAAAACAACTTCCGAGATAATGCTCTATTCCTTGCTTCTATTAACAGTCACTCATACACAAAAAGCTGAACAAAAGAAAACATGCAGACACAAGGCTCATATGCAATTAAGATTAACTTGAAGAATATCAAAGTGAGAGTACTGTATAGAAATCCCTTTCTCTTGCATGTAAAGTCCTCTGCCTCAGATAATGCAGCCATCTTTTTGGAAATATTTGCTCACCTAAATAAAAAAGCAACAACGTTTGATTTCATTTAGCTTTGGAATCTCATATATAGTATGTACTGTGAAATATGAGTCATTAGAATATAAACGCACTGTATCAAATTCTTTTATGTTTATTATTTTGCTAGCAATTCAGTTAGACATATTTTATAATAAATATATAAACTCCTTTCAGCATCAAGGACATCTCAAATGATAAATAATGTAAACCAGCATCTTGTACATTTTCATCCACTCTAAAACTCACTGAATGTTTTTCAAGTGAGTTAAGCCTATGGTATTAGAAAGACTGTTTTTGTCTATAAATGATGGTACTGTGTATTAGGTAGTGAAAAAATAGCTTCCCCTCATTTTTAATTCATTTAAAAGTTTACACAGGCTGTCATCTGTGCTACTTGATCAATGGAAAGTAATGAGAGCCATGTGAACAACACCTCTGCTAAATCATAAAACAAGTCATCCTATCTGTATTTAGGTAGCAAAGAATGTAGGCTGTAAAATATTCCCACTCCAACTTATATGTAATATGAATGTACCTTGCAGCTGGGACAGAATTTGGAATGCCTCCAAATACCAGCAGCTTGAAAACAGTGTGAGGGTACTCATGTTCTGCTTTGGGGCTCCTCAAGGCATATCACTGGCCACTGGCAGGAAACAGAATGTGATGCTGGGACAGACTTTGGTCTGCTCCAGCACAGTTCTCCTAAAGTTCTTAACCTGTTAGCTAGTTCCCTTCCACAACTATATCATAGCACTTCTTTCCTCACAGCTCTTCTCTCAGCATCTCACCACCTCTGAATCTTTAAATGTTCCATAAAGCTGGGTATGGAACAGTGCTGTAGGCCAAACAAACACAGAAAGGATAAGAGTGCCTCCTTCCTGCTGTGGGTGATGCAATGATAATTCTGCACTGTCCATCATAGAACCAGCTGTCCTGCACTATTCAGGTAAGATGTTTTCTTAACATTTTGAATCACGATTCTCACTTCTCATTGCACAAACAGGCAAATGTACTGCATACAGAATATACAGTTCAGTGCCCAACAGCTGCTTGCTTCCTTATGCAAAATCATACTAGAACTTGGGTCAAACCATTGTAAGATTCTGGGATGCAGAAGTAAGCACACTTTCAGTATACAGATAAGAAACTGGTTTCATCTGAACATTTTGCCTGCATAGACCATAACTCCGCCAGTCAATGTGACTAGAGCAGCATTGATGGCAGTAGGAGTGTAGGTGGCAGTGCAGCGACACAGCTAAAAAGACTGTAGGAGCCACAGAAACAAGGGACACAGGATAGGAAGTCATCACTCTTAGAGAAAAAACTGCCCTATAGTTCACAAGGTGCTTGAAGACCAGCCGAAAAGTTTTCTCTGGTATGCAGAGGGATCTTGCAACATCTTTGAGACTGACTGAGAAGGAGGAGGTCGTAACAGCCCGCTTACATAGACTGGGTCCACATCATCAGACCTGGTCTATGAAAACTTATGCTATAAACATCTTACTTTTAGTCTCAAAAGTGCTATGATATCCTTTTATATACTTATGAGACTAACATGACTATTTCTTTGAATGCTACTAATCACTTTGGACTGATGGGTTTAGACTCACTAGGACTCAGAGGCTCTGCCAGGGGCCAATTAAGATTATTTGCCCAGAAGGCTTGTGGATCCAGATGGATTCCTGATAGATTCTTGAGGAATCTCCTGTTGCTTTGGTAGGTAATCTTGTCAAAGGTCTGGCTGATCTCTGGAACAGGGAAACGGCCAGGGTGGAGAACACAAATGTCCCTAAGCAACCCCTCCCACAAAGTGGAGCCAAGAGAGCCCCTTAATTAGGAAGCTGGTGGTGATTAAATGAGTGGGTGGAGACTCTAGAGCGATGTTGGCAGAAGATGCAGAGCAAGTCTGACCAAATGTGAACTAGATGTCATTGGAAAGCCTATGCCATGGCAATGATGGCAGTGAAGCAATTATACTTCTCTACCACCATCTGTCTGCATGCTGTTGTCCAGTAGAGCTGTATTGAGTGGCTAGTACACTCTGGCCCACAAGAAGAAAACAAAGACCACCTGACAGCCTGTTGTGATGAATTTACAAGACACTCTGCAGACAAAATCACTCGGATTTGCTCTCTTTGATGCTGTAATTGAAACAGATCCAGTTGATATAATCTTGGCACCTGCTTGCCCGGAGTTACTGCAAACATTTCAATTTGTGCAGCCTGCAGATGTGGACAGGGCCCCTGGAGAAGTGAAAGCCACCACATGTATACTGGATCCTTCCCCCTCCCAGCTTCTGAAAGCAGCTAGAGGAGGGACTGGGCAAGTGGGTAAGGGGACGGTGAATGCCTTGCTGCAGCAAGGGAAATGTCCATCCTGCCTAAAAGAGGCTCTGGTGAGACCATTACTAAAAAAGGGCCTCCCTGGATCCCACTATACTGAATAATTATCAGCCAGTCTCTAGTATTCCATTTTTGGGAAAGATTCTGGAGCATGTCACAGCCTCCCAGCTCCAGGGGTTTCTTGATGAGATGGATTATCTAGATCCATTTCAATCAGGCTTCAGGCCTGGTTATGGGACAGAGACAGCCTTGCCCTGGTGAATGAGCTATGCAGGGAACTGGACCAGGGAATTGTGTCCCGGTCTGTTCTGGTGGACCTCTCAGTGACTTTTGATACCACTGACCATGGTATCCTTCTGGGCTGACTCTCTGGGATGGGGCTTGGGGGCACTGTTGTGCAATGTTATGCTTCCAATCTTTCTTGGAAAGGCAAACTCAGGAGATATTGCTGGAAGACTCACGTTCAATGCTCTGGTCCTTTGGCTGCAGGGTCCCACAGGGTTTCATTTTGTCACTCACGCTGTTTAATATCTACATGAAACTGCTGGGAGAGTTCACCCAGAGTTCTGGGTTTCAGTGTCACCAATATGCTGATGACACCCAACTCTATTTCTCCTTTCTACACCATTCCAAGGAAGGTGTCTTGGTTCTGAACCAGTGCCTGTTGTCTGTAATGAACTGGATAAGGATAAACAAATTGAAGCTTAATCCAGACAACAAAGAGGTGCTCCTGGTTAGTCAAAAGGCAGATCAGGGAACAGGGACTCTACTTATGCTGGACTGGTTTACACTCCCTGTGAAATCTCTGGCTCACAGCTTGGGTGTCCTCCTGGACTCAACTGTGAGCCTGGATGACCAGGTTTCAGCAGTAGCCAGAAATGCGTTTGCATAGCTGGAACTTGTGCACCAGCTGTGCCCATTCTTTGAGACATCAGGTCTGGTTACAGTGACACACACCTTGATTACACCTTGGTTGGACTACTGTAGCACACTATAGAGGCTACCTTTGGAAAACTGTTCAAAAACTCCAGCTGATTCAAAATGCTGCAGCCAGAGTGCTGGGTGGGGCCAGTTATAGGGAGCATATAACTCCCTTATTAAAAGAGCCTCATTTGCCACTGGTTCGTTTCTGGGCACAATTCAAGTGCTGGTTGTAACTTATGCAGGACTTAGGTCCAGACTATTGAAGAAAGCCCATATTACCCCATATGAACCTGTAAGAGGTTTCAGATCTACAGGGGAACGTTTTCGCTCAGTCCTGTCACCATCACAGGTTTGGTTGGTGAGGATATGAGAGACAGTTTTCTCAGTGGCTAATCCACTACTTTGGAACTCTCTTCTGCAGGGGGCTAGGCTGCCCTCCTTCCTACCTTCCTTTCACTGGCAGGCAAAGACATTTTTGTTTAAACAGGCTTTTAATGTGTAAGCAAGAGAGCTTCTTATTGGGGTGTTTCATTTATCTTTCTAAACTTCTGTGTGTTTTCAAAATGATTTTATATTGTTTCATGTAGTGGTTTTATTGTTGTTAAATTTTATTGTGAATGTTTTTTAACTGATGGTCTCAGGAAGCTGCCTTGAATCCCACTCTGGGGGAAAAGTGGCATACAAATAAAATTACTACCATGGAGAACTTTTTCTGGTGATAGCTTTCCCTTCTTTCCCCCACCATCACTCTCACTGCATACCACTCCAATGGCACAAGAATTTAAAAACATAACTCAGCAAAGCAAGTTTCATCTTCCATCCCACTCTAGTATTAAAAACTAGTTCCCGCTCAGGGCCAGGCTAGACAATGCATTAGAAAGTGTGAATGATTTAATATCCACTTCCTCCTTTTAAAATAACAGCTAGAGAAGAGCTGGATCAGTATCAGGACCATGGTATTTGGACGGGGGCTTTAATCTACATATGATACACTTCCGACAAACTCCTCTCTCCACCCCTAGTAATCCCATCCAAGAGGAAACTTGCAGTTGACAACCTTCCAAAGAGGCTGCTTTTCTTAGGACTACAGTATTGAGGCTAGTGGTTAAATCTCGCTTTCACAAAGACCTTGTCAAGCCCATCCATGGCTCTGATTTAAAAGGAAAAAAAACAAGTAAAGAGACATGTTATGATGAATACATCACTGACATTGCAGGTGCAATGTCAGTTTCTCATTTCCATGCGACATTTGAGCTGGGCAAAAAGGAAGAAAACTGGTATCGTGCAAATCTGCTATATAAACAACATGGAGAACTACTGAGGCTGTAATTCTGCACATGTTTACCTGGGAGTAAGCTACACTGAACTCAACAGGACTTCAGGTAGACATGTACAAGATTGTACTGGAAGGCACGCAGTGAGACTTAACAGAAAGCCTTGGTAGCAATCCCACTCAATCCTGCTTTTTGTAATTAAAGGCAACTGTTCAAGAGTGTTACTGTTTATAAATAATATAAATAGCCCACTCAGCAGGGGTTAAACACATGGCACAAAAAATTAGATTTTTCTATGTAAGCTACCTTGAGATTAATCAGCACTTTTTATTGCACAGCTCACTTTTATTTCAGTGGTACCTGAATGCAAAAACATGCAGCTGAACTGTGCCATCAGGAATAAGCTTCTGCCCACCCATAGTGTGGAGGTTATGATCAGAAGTAGCATTAAGAAACCCTTAATGACTTGTCTTTACTATCATCATTTGAGAGCTGGAGCAAGAAAATGTGATGAAACTCCCAAATGCATTCTGGTTGGATGTCTTGAGGTTTTAATGCCGTCATTTTTAAAATCTCTTTTTCTTTTCCTTTCACATTTGCCAGGAATGTATTATTTCTCTACAGGGAACTGAATGACACTGACATGAACTTCCAGTGAAGCAGCTATTGCAGAAGTGATTATTATGAGTTCCACTGTACCTGTTAGGAAGAAGCTATAGCACATCAGGTCAGGATGCTGAGTGTTCAGAAGATGCAGAAAATGTCCAGGTAAGTAGACAGCCACGTAATAGTCTGTTGTTTTTGGATTTTTAAAAAAAAACAATAAATACATAAAAACAGACTTGTCAGTTTATCCTTAAGCTTATTTGAGAGTAGGCTATTCAGAGGTCTGCTCTTTGAAATAATTACATGGGGATAATCCCATTAAAACCAGAATGCTCGTATCCCAACACTGTGTCAGTTCCATGACTCCAACCTTATTGCCCTTGCCAGGACAAAAAACCCTACCCCTGTATGTCAGAGGCACAAAACACAAGACAGTAATAATGTCACAGGTTGTGCCACAGGAAATAAGCAGCTTGGCCATTCAAGTTTTCCCAAGCAGCATGCCATGGTCTCATGACTACAGACAACTAAAGCTACTTGTTCCACCACATGGGAGGAAGGCCAACTCAGAGAACTTTCCTTATTTAGCCATCCCCCAGACTGAAAAGCATGACAAACCCATGTGATTACTCAGAGGAAAATATGTACATTTCTACTTTTTACAACCAAACTATCACTCAAGCAGCTCAGAATGCAACCGTTTCTTATCTAAGAAGGCAGCAAAAGAGAGAAAGGAGGCTCAGCTATTAACTTACCAAGGTTTAAAAAAGTCAGATTGTTTACTTCCAGAGAATCCCCTTCATCCAAAGCTATTGTGTATGTTTTACTGTAACCTGAGAAGGGTAAGAAACAGGTGATATTTTGAACAAGTCAGTTTCAAACAATAATTTCTGAAACAAAAAGTATAATACAAAATCTGGGAAATTCAGCTAGCTTTCCAAAAGTTTAAAGTGTGCTTTTGTTTACTTACTTATTATTGTTCATTTGCTTGTTAAAAAGAATTTAAAAAACACAATTCAATAAGTTTAGTGCCAGAGGATCAAGAGATAAAAGGTTTAAAAATTAGGAAAAAAGAAATAAAATTGAGAGCCTTTGCAGATGACGTAGTTATTTTTTTGGAAGAGCCACAAGACTCAATTCAAAAATTGTAAGACAGACTTAAAGAGTTCAGAACGGTAGCTGGATATAGAATAAATAAGGAGAAGACCATGAATATGCTGAAAAAAGCACAAGTGGAGTTGGGGAAAATTACAGGTTTCCAAACCTCTAAAAAATGAAAATACTTAGGAATTTATGTTACAAAGAAGAACCAAGAATTGTTTGGTAATAATTATCAAAAGGCCTGGAAAGCAATTAAAAGTGAAATGCTTAAATGGTGCAAATTAAATCTATCCTTCTTGGGGAGGATTAATGCCTTTAAAATATCCTTATTGCCAAAAATTATGTCTCTCTTCCAAAATTTGTCGATAATAGGAAATGGGAAAATATTTAAAGAATGGAAAAAATAAATTTCAAATTTATTTGGCTAGGTAAAAAGCCAAGAATAAGATTTAAAACACTACAGGATGCCAAAGAAAGAGGGGGATTAGATCTGTCATCATTGAAAATATCTATCAAGCATGTTGTCTGAAATGGATCCGGTGAAAGAGATGGAAGAATATGAAAACAGATTTGGATGGCATGGTTACTTGTGTTACAATAAGATAACGGTGAATAGAGAATTTAACAACCATTGCATCTAGAAAACATTATTAAAAGTGTGGCAACAAGTATATCAAAGATTCTATACAAACCTTCCGATATGGACATCAACACAAGAAGCATTTAAAATTGCACCAACGAAGGAAGATATACTTATTTGGGAAGAAGACAAACCTAGAATGAGAACACTAAAAGAAATGAAAGAAGATGGACATGAATGAAATTGGTTTCCTTGGCACCAATTGAAAGAAAGATTTAAAATGGATTACAAATTATACAGATTTGAGCGAAAGGAGAATGAATTGGATGCACTGTTGAAAGAAAATCAAAAGAAGCAAATATCTAAACTTTACAAACTGTTATTAAAGAGAGAAATGGAGCAGGATGAAATTAAAGAGATTATGATTAGATGGACTCAAAATACAGGACATTCAATAGACCTGGAGAACTGGAGAAGGGCATGGAAAACAGATATAAGTTTTACACCGAACTTAAATTTAATAGAAAATTTTTATAAAATGCTACATAGATGGTATATGATGCCAGAGAGACTACAAGAATGGTAATTTGAGATGTTGGAAGTGCAGGAAAAGGGAGGGAACCTTTTATCATATGTGGCGGATTTGCAAAAAAGCAAAAAATTTTGGAAAGAAATACATGATGAAATGAAGAAAATCTTTAAATTGAATTTTGAAATGATGCCTGAATTATATTTATTAAATATGATAGATCCAAAGACAGAGATCAGAAGATATCAAAAGGTAATATTATATTTGATTACAGCAGCTCAGTTAACATATGTTCAACACTGGAAACAAGATATTATGATAAATTTGGAGGAATGGAAATTAAGGGTCATGGACATGGTTGAGATGGAAAAGCTTGCAAACTCACTAAAGAATAAACCTACTCAACAATTTGAAAGGGAATGGAGAGAAATAAGGGAATGGCTCCAAATTTAAATGTATTGATTGAAATGGTAAGGTACAAAATATATTGTATGATTCAACTGGAGAAAAAAGATTGATATGGTGGGGAAGGGTAACATTTGTGATGGAATGTACCCAATTTTTATTTTTTCTTGAAAATTTAAATAAAAATCTCTTTAAAAACAACAACAACACAAGTTTAGTGCCTTGGCTCCCATTCCACTTTTTTTAAAAAAAAGTGTGCAGTCTTAATGTCAAAATAAGATGCAGTTCCAGCTTTTATCCATGCTTTGCAGAATGAGCAACAGCTGCGTGATTATTTGACCCCAAAGTGTTTTAATTTTGAACAAGGAAAGAATATAGGCCAATATGTTCTATAGGTGTTACAAGAGAAGCAGCAACACAGAGCCACAAAAATCTACCATTGTTCCAATTTATTGCCGAGGAAATTCAGCATCAAATGAAAAATGGAACTGTGCAGAACAATTATTCTATTCCTCTTATTACCTATTATTACATACATTATTGCCTTTATGTTAATTATGAATTGCATCCTGTTCAGTCTTTATGAGATAGTAAGGTGGACTTACGATCTTGATACTGCTGCCGAGTCACATTTACACTTGTTAACGACTGCAAATGACTTCCCGCCCAAACCACCTTTTCAGCCTGACAGCTCCCCAGCCGAAGAGTTTCTGAGGTGCTGCCGATTGGAGTTCTGGGAAATTACATCTGCAGTGCTCTCTCAGTTGAGGGTACATTAGTGCAAGCTTCTGTGGCAGGACCTCAAGGGATCTTCACAGCTGCTTGTTCATGATGCACCGTACAACTGGAGAAAGTGCTTCAGACATCATTTCTTTGGACCTGATCTGCAGTGCCTTCAAACACCCTTTGTTTGGGGTGCTATCAGGATAAAAATGTGAGATTTGGGGGGCTGGCATCATCAGATGACTAGGGAGCTCTGACATTTGTATCACATTTCTTGATGCAAGATCTTGGGAATGGTCATTTCATAATTTTTTAAAATTTAATAACTCAGCTAAAAAAAGTTAATGCCATTAGAAGTCTGACAGTGTTTTGGATGCTCAGAATTCATGGCTGGTTTTTTTAAAAAAAAAAGAAAATAGAGAAATATAAATCTAGTACAGATTGAGTATTCCTTATCTGAAATGCTTGGGACCAGAGGTATTTGTGATTTGGATTTTTCATAATGAGATTATGTACTATTCTTTCAACATAGGATCCACTCTTTCATCAGTTCTTTTCCTCTTGCCTTCTTCCTGTAGAGAACATGAGGGACAAACGGAGGCTTCCTTAGGACAGTGCATGTGTACTGCTTGCAAAATTTGGGACCTTTTGTTCTCTGTCAGGTTGCTTTGGATCACATGCAGATGCACTGCTTGTACAGTTAATTGAGGATGGGGGGAAAAAATGCCAACTGACGGAGAGACTTTGCAAGCAGCACGTACGCAATCCCAAGCAAGCCTCTGTAATTCCCCCATGTTCCCTACAGGAACAAGAGTGAGTTCTAATTTTCAAAAGTTTTGGATTCTGGAGCATATCACATTTTTGGATAAGCGATATCCAACCTGTACTTGTAAGTTTTTAATAGGCAAACTGATATACTCTTGCAAGCTGTACTGTACTATTAGTTTCACAGCAAAAATAAAGTCTGAATCAGGATGACAGCGAAAAATGTTTAAACAGATAAATTATGCACAGTAGATAAGGAGATCAAGAGGAATTATTTTCATAGGAAACCAATTGTTTTGAACTAGAATTCTTAAAAAAAAACTAAATAAATGCAAAGTAATTAATTCAGGATTTTTCTTTAAAGTTTCATTAATTTCCTGTTTTCCTGATATACTCAATCTTTTACAAATACATATGGCTTAAATCCTGTTTAGCCCTGACTAGACAGATCCACTGAATCAATGGAACTTACATAATTGTTTCACTTGCATAACTTCAATGGGTTTATTGTAGCTGGCACTAACAACTGGATTTATGTGTGCGTGCATGTACACATAATACATGCTTTTGGAAAGTTTCAAAGCTAAAACAAATGTAAAGAGTGATCATGAAGTTTCTAGGTGGGAGAGAAAAAAACATGCTTAGAAAACCTGCAGATTGATGCCTTTCAGAATACAGACAGCAAATCTTAAGACAACAAGTTAATGGATGGATGGGGAAGGTGTGGCCCGCAAACCCTATTTTCCAGGCCTCAAATCATGCCGGTACTCCACAAAAGCCCTAGATCCATTTTTTAAAAAAATGTGCTACTTTCGCTCAAAACACTCTGAGCCACTAACTAACACAGTGGCTTGTCTTATTCCCTGAACACCATATGCAAACAAATGTCACAAAAACCTTCAACCCCCTTGAAAATAATAATAATAATAATAATAATAATAATAATAATAATAATAATAGTAATAATATTTATTTCTATCCCGCCTCTCCACATAGATTGAGGTGGCAAACAACATGAAATACATTAAAGACATTAAAAGACATTAAAAACATACCCAATCCTCCACACCCACCAACCCACCTAACCCAGCCCCTTAAAACACACAACAATTAACAGTCAATCAATTAACTATTAACAAAACAGCAAGACAATTGATGGGAGGCGATGGAAATGCTAGTCTTGGAAGGCCTGGCTGAAACTGGCTGAAAAAAGAAGCCAGAACTAATGTGTCAATTCCACTGAGGTGCCAATGCATGGAGTGGCTTGTAGGAGGGTGGTGAAAACTGACCCCTGCCTACTGCTCAGTTCACAAATACTACAATCCTGTATACACAAATATCCAGAAGTCCCACACTGAAATCAGACTTATTTCAGAGTAGAGATGATTAGTGTTGCCTTGTAGACATTATACCTTTGTGAAAGAAGGACACAGAATACGTAACTTCTTCACGATTAACAGGAGTGAGGCTGTAACATATGCATAAACTTCCTACAAAGAAAAACACCTGTGTTAAGAAACTACAACTGGAGGATTTCCACTTTCATGTTATATTTAAAAAGTGATTAAATCAGAGAAAGACAGCTTGTTACGGCCCATATACAGAGCTGTAGTATAATAATCTCTGTAGTGGTTTCATCAACATTATGAAGTTTTCCTCTGGAGACAACAAAGGACACAAATGGTTGCTGTGTGCATGCGCAGATTCCTCAAAAAAATGTTATTAATATAGAACACATTTGCAAACATTCCTAAATTGCTCTAGGACAGATTCACTGCTTTTGGTTTGTCTACCTTGAATGATTTCCCTTCCTTTTGCCTCTATGTATGAGTTTGTATGTTCCACTTCTCTCTTTGATGGTGGTCTCAGGAAATGTTAGGAGACACAATCCAACTAAAAATTCATAGCCTGTGGCGTTTTTATGTTAAGTAATTTACACACCTTCTATTTTTATGTTCTTGATGTTTTATTGTACATTTATGTAATATGAAAGCCTTGTTGGTCTCCCAATACCATCAAACAAAGCAATCTCTCTCTCAGGTGGTGTTATTGGAGATGAAAAGAGAGATTAAAATACTGTTATCATACTAATTGTACATGTACACATATCTGTGCATACACACACAAGTCTGATTCTTAGCCTCAAGCAGAACAAACTCACTGAAGCAACGATCTTCAGTATTAACCATTTATTTAGTATAGCTATTCTTTGTGGGCCTAAGAATTGGATGCAGGCTGTATATGTGGTGATCCTTCTCTCTATACACATTTTTAGCACCAGATAACCAGTCTGAGAGCTAGCATGATATAGTGGTTTGAGTGCTGGACTAGAACTTTCTGGGAGACCAGGGTGTGAATCCTTGCTCAGCCATGGGAATCCATGGGCAATGCACACTGTCTAATCTCGCCAAGAAAACCTTATGGTGGGGTCGCCATTGACACACAGCAACAACCTTATCTATCTTCTCATAGAATCATAGAGTTGGAAGAGACCACAGGGACCATCCAGTCCAAGCCCCTGCTATGCACGAACACCCATGAAAGCATTCCCAACAGATGGCCATCCAGCCCCTGCTTAAAAACCTCCAAAGAAGGAGACTCTACCACACTCCGAGGCAGCATATTCCACTGCCGGACAGCTCTGACTGTCAGGAAGTTCTTCCTGAGGTTCAAGTGGAATCTCCTTTCTTCGGTTTAAATTCATAGCTCCTTGTCTTAGTCTCTGAAGCAGCTGAAAACAAGCTCACTCCCTCCTCAGTATGACATTCCTTCAAATATTTAAACATGGCTATCATGTCCCCTCTTAACCTTCTCTTCTGCAGACCCAGCTCCCTAAGCTGCTCCTCATATGTCATGGCTTCCAGACCATCATTTTGGTCGCTCTCCTCTGGACACGCTCCAGCTTGTCTATATCCTTCTTGAACTGAGGTGTCCAGAACTGGACACAGTATTCCAAATGACGTCTAACCAATGCAGAATAGAGTTGTACCATTACCTCCCTCAATCTAGACACCATACTCCTATTGATGCAACCAAGAACCATGTTGGCTTTCTTGGCTGCCGCATCACACTGCTGACTCATGTTCAGCTTGTGATCTACCAAGATTCCTAGATCCCTTTCACACAGTCTGTTATCCAGCCATGCATCCCCCATCCTATATTTGTGCATTCCTTTTTTTATGCCCAAGTGCTGGACCTTACATTTCTCTCTGCTGAAATTCACTTTGTTTGCTTTGGCCCAGCTCTCCAATCTGTCAAGGTCATTTTGAATTTTGATCCTATCCTCTGGTATATGAGCAACCCCTCTCAATTTGGTGTCATCTGCAAATTTGATCAGCATGCCCTCTACTCCTTCATCCAAGCCACTGACGAAGATGTTGAATAGCACTGGGCCCAGGACAGAACACTGTGGCACTCCACTAATCATTTCTCTCCGGGATGAAAAGCAGCCTTTGGATTCGGTCAGTCAATCAATTACAAATCCACCTAACAGTAGCCCTGTCCAGCCCGCATTTTACTAGTTTCTTTGCAAGAATGTCATGGGGAACTTTGTCAAAGGTCTTACTGAAGTGAAGATATGCTAGGTCCACAGCATTCCCTTCATCTATCAAGCTTGTAACTCTATTGTAAAAAGAGATAAGATTAGTCTGGCATGATTTATTCCTGAAAAATCCATGGTGACTTTTAGTGATTACGGCATTGTTTCTAAGTAATTACAAACTGACTGCTTAATGATCTGCTCTAGGATCTTTCCTGGTATTGATGTTAGGCTGACTGGATGATAATTATTTGGGTCCTCTTTTTTCCCCTTCTTGAAGATGGGGAAGATATTTGCCCTCTTCCAGTCTGCTGGGATTTCTCCTGTTCTCCAAGAGTTCTCAAAGATTATTGCGAGTGGTTCTGAAATGACTTCTGCCAGTTCTTTTTATATCCTTGGATGTAATTCATCTGGTCCTTCTGACTTGAATTCATCTAGTTTTGCTAGATATTCTTGCACTACTTCTCTACCTATTCTGTGCTGGATTTTCCCCCTTTCCTCACCTGCTCCCCATCCCCCAGGTTGAATATTTCTATCCTTTTGGGAGAAAACTGAGGCAAAGAAGGTGTTGAGTAGTTCTGCTTTCTCTCTTCCCCTCATTAGTACTTGGCCATCTTCTCCACGCAGTGACCCTATCATTTCCTTGTTTTTCCTTTTGCTGTAGACATATCTAAAAAGCCCTTTTTATTGTTTTTAATGTCTCTGGCAGGCCTGAGCTCATTTTGTGCTTTAGCTTTTCTGACCTTCTCCCTACATACCCTGGCTATTTGCTTGAATTCTTCTTTGGTGGTTTCACCATTCTTCCATTTCCTGTACATGTTTCTTTTAACACTTAGCTCAGCTGAGAGTTCTTCAGTCAACCATTCTGGTTTCTTTAGACATCTGCCATTTTTCCTCTTTATTGGCACAGTTTTCAATTGTGCCTTCAGTATCTCACTTTTAAGAAACTCTCTTCTGTCATGAACTCCTTTCTCTTTCTGTATTCTTGACCACAGAATTTCAGCAAGTAACTCCTAAGCTTACAGAAATCAGCTTTTTCAAAGTCTAGAATGTGTGTCTGGCTACACTTGGCTTCTCCTTCACACTGAATGACAAATTCACTCCCCACTAAGGATCCTACCACCTCCACCTCATCAACAAAACCATCCCTGTTAGTCAGGACCCTGTTGGTGTTCTCTTTATTTTTAATACTAAGAAGAGGGAAGGAATCTATCAGCACCCTTAAGATTAACTGATTTCCTCCCCCACCCCAGTCCTTTTCATACTGAAACAGACTAACACAACAAACCTCACTAAATACTATTTAAATTACTGAAATCAAAAGAACATGCATAGGTAAGAAGACTATCCAGTGATTAAAGAGATCCTTTTCCTGGCAGGGCACAAGCAAGCTAGGCTCTGTCCTCTGAAGAATACAAGCCCTAGACTGCCCCTGAACTCAGGAGCATTGTTACACTAATCTTTCTTCTCTTGCCATGCAACTATATGTTTCACTGTTCACCTCAGTACCTCCAAGTTTCCTAACAATAGGATCGCTTGTCCCTCTTTCTCAAACCTCCCAAAAAGAGTGAGCTTCATTAAATACTTATTGAACTGACTTAGAGTGGAATACTTTGGATGTTATCTCAAACATCAGTTCCGCTTGGGCTGACCCCTCACAAGTAAGATGGCATAGGATTACAGTTTCATAGGGTACTACATTTCAGTCTTTTGTCATGTTTTTGAATCATCTTCCACTTTGAACAGAAACAGAGTATGTACAGGATCTTCATGTGGCCACCTCTCTCACGTAAAGGACTTTGTAAGAACTATTTTGGCCTTTGTTCCCATCCAGATTTAGAGAGACTGTCATCAATGAAAGTGACTCCATGCCTTCTGTAGCTATCTCATTTGACGCAGGTATACCACTGCTTAAAACACTCATGTATAATATATTGGAGGACTATGTCCCAGCTACAGTCCCCAAACATATATACTTTGTGTTTAAAAGACCTACTTCTCCCCCTACACGTGTTGTTGTTATTGTGTGGCTTTTGACTTATGGTGACCCTATTATGTGATTTTCTGGGGGCTGAGGGTGTGTGACACACCCAAAGTCAACCAGTGGGTTTCCACAGCTAAGTAGGGAATTGAATCCTGGTCTCCACAGTCATGGTACAATGTTCCCAATCTTTTTTAAAGGAGTATCAATTTGAAAACGGGAAAAAAAAATTTAAAGCTCAGTCTAGTAATTTATCTTGGTCTACACTTCTACCGATGTGGATTAAAGCTAATATACACTGCATTGTTTTGCGCAGCAGTGAAAATGATGCGTGCATGTGTGCCTTCAAGTTACCTGTTGAGGTTTATTGTGAAATGATTCCATCCTGAGGTTTTGAGTATGGGTATCATATTTTGGAAGACTTACCAAAATACACCATCATTAGTGAAAATTACACAGAAATCCATTCAAGAAAAAGAAGGCAGGATTCTCATATCTTTGTGAAAGGTTTGCATTACCAGTCTCTGTCAAGGCAGAAGACAACAATCAAAACACCCTTTGTGTTTTGATTCAAAGGCATATCAGTAACAGACACGTACTGTATCACTTTGAAAGGTAAGAGTTGCTACTTAAAGTACTTAAGAATTCAGGCATACATAACTGGAATATATAATTCATGCCTGATATGAATTATGATGGCACACACATGGCATTCCCGGCAAGATATATGAAAAGAAAGAAAGGAGCACACCACAACATAATTGAAGAGCTTCACCAATTGCAACACATTAGTCACAACTGACATGCAATACATTATGTTCTACTCTGTATTTATTCCCAAACACTAGAATACCTACAGAGAATGAGTTCATCGTGTGGTGAGGAAAGAACAAGGAAAGTTAAGCTGCAGACAAAACTTATGGGTTTTGGTAAATTAGGTTCATAAGGTAATTTATCATGCATGCACTACCTGTTTCACTGGTAACAACCTGGATATTCAAAGGTTTAGGTATAATCTCTTGGTCTTGATGACAATTATAATCCAAATTCATGGATCTAGGAACAGAAGTCAGGTGTTACTACATTACCCCAAACAGTGTTATCTCTGAAGTCATACAAATGACCTGTGTGCAGTCCAAGTTAGACATAGGCAGTATTCAGGTCCAAAAACAAACTACAGGCATACCTCAGTTAACAAAGCCTCTGACAAAGAAGCTACTTTTTACCAAGTCTTTTTACACTAGCATAGATCCCTTTTCTTCCTCTGTCTGGCTAAAAGGTTTTTAGCAGCATCAGCACTGGGAAGATGATGAAGAAAGGCTAGAGAAACAGTCTCAAGTTGCAGCAGTGTGCCTGCACTAAACAATGCAATAAAGCTTGAGCTGGAAAAAAGTGGGTTTCTACTCTAGCTGATCCTATTATAGCTTTGTGTGCCTCCCTACAACAGGCAAGGTGAACAGCAGCTAATTCCTGAATCCTTTATTGAATCTTTGTAAACAACAAAAAAGAGTAAGTGAGAGAACAGGTAAGATTACTTCAGCCGCTGCTTACTGTATGTTAAAAAAAAGGATAACAATATAAGTTTGGCCACAAAATGGAAATCATAAGAAGAATGGAAGCTGGTGAAAGAAAACGTCATCCTTGGACGCATTTTAGAAGAAGTTCTGAAGTGGTATTTAGAAGTTTCAATTTTATTTATTCATTTACTTACTTATGCAACAAAACTTACCTGACCTGGTTGTTTCATTTCACATCTGCATAGCATTAGTTCTGAATCAAAATCAAAAATATTAAACTGCTCTTCTTTGTTGTAGTACCTATCCTATTCCTTCTATGTTTTTTCTGCCTCTGGTACCAAATTTTCTGTTAAAGAAGTAATGCTAAAGAACACATCTACTTTGTTAACTGACATAAATCTGTATGTTTTTCCCTTAGGAGACTGAGTCACAATGATTCCTCCTTTCCTTCTTAATGTTTTATTCTTATTTTCAGCATATCTATTTTTTGGCACACTTTCACAATTTTGTCAAAAATGTGACAACCTATAGTTTGTGCAAGTCATGGTTTATCATCACACCATGATCCCAAAAAACATTCTGATACCAGTTTGGAGACTTGGTTTGCTGGAAAATGATTGTTTGCACAAAAGACCCTTTCCCACATGATCTGCCCTGTGAAGAGATATGCTAACAAAGGAACACTGGAGCACTGAATACTGAAAAGAATCAGAGCAAAGAAGGTTAAAAGGTGCAACCATATTGCCTCGTGCATAGTATGCCACTAAGGTTTCCACCTCACGTACCATCTTGATACCCCTGGGTCTCACTAGCATTCAATTTCCTCCTTGTGGCACTCTTTGAAATGAAAGAGTGAAACATAGTGGAGACCTCAATTTCTGTTTATTAGATTCAAGGTTACCACCTTCTTACTTGAATGTTTGAAATGATACTTCAGCTCTTGGCATTGTTCAACTCATAGCCATTCTTGCTTCAGCAACACATTTGGTAGTAAGAAGGTCACAGTCAATAAAATGATAGGAAAACCCTAAGTGGAGGGCAAACGATGGCCTAGAAGTGGTTCTGCAGCAGAAAGCCAGGAAAAAGCGTGGCCTGCAGTGGGACACCTGCACAACTCAGGGATAGGGTTTTTCACATGGTAAGAATAATATACATAACTCCTCTTAGAATGCTAGGGTTTAAGACAAAAACATCTAAAATGTGTGACTGGGCTTCATATGCTGACTGAGCTCATGCAACTGGGTCCACTCCAGATATCATGATGCGGACCACGCCCCTGTCCATTACATAGAAAGCCTGTCGTAATTAAAACACAATGGGAGCTTGAGCTTTATTTTCTTGTGATTAGAAAAGCAGGGAAGCTAGAACTATTGTATAAAGATTGAGAGAAAAAATAGGACTCAGTTCCAGAAAAATATCTTGTCTGGGGAATTGCCTGACATAGGCAAACTACAGAAAACTAAATAATTCTCAAAGGAAAGAGGTATTTGAGTTGCACCGAGACAGGCCAGACACCAAGATTATGGGCAAATGTGGATGGCCACAACTTTATTAAACAGTAAAATTAGTACAAATCAAAATACTTTTCAAGCCATGGATGAAGAGGTGGTGACTAAGATACACTAAGTAACCCAGACTTGTCCAAGCAGCACAGGAAGCAATTAGGCATCCTGTAAGTGCCAGCTAAGGCTTGCGAAGATTTATCAATCTAAGGAGAAATCAGAACCACCAATAGAGGTGCAGGTGCCCAAACATGCAGGTTAGCCTCCTCAATCGGCTGTTTCAGCCCTCCCCCCCCCGAGGGCTTTCCCTTTCCAAATTTATATAGTGCTCGGTATTTTCCTCCCTTCCCTCCATACCTGCCAGTTGTGACAAATCAGCCTCTAGCAAAGTGAATGTAAACCAGCCTGATGTGGATAGAGTCTCAAAGGCCCCCTGTAAAATGAGTGGAACCCTAGAGAAGTCAAAAACAAAAACAAAACCCCACCATGCTACAGTAGCATGGAAAACATCCTTCCTAGCTCCCGAAGGCAACCAGACTAAACATGGGGAATCACGTGGGGTGCATGAAAGTACAAGGGAAGGGAGAGTGGGTCAAACTAGAGATTCAGCTGACAATGGCCAATCAGGAAGTAAACATGCCTATATACAGGCCTCAAAATTTCCATCTCCAGTCTCACAAGACTTGATCTTACAAGACTTGAATGAGATCTCTACTGAGATCACAAGCTAAAGTCTCAAGATGGCAGTGATCATCATGACTTCTTCTCTGGCCTGCAGCTGAGTGGGCACTCAGACAGGATGAGAGCACTGGTGCCAGCCTCCTTCTCAGCAGAACATAACCCCCTCCTCCACTATGGCACTGGGGGTATGATTTACTGATACATACTTCTACGTCCCCACTCCCCACAAAAATAACATTGAGTCACATCCAGTATACTATGCAACATAGAGCTTAAACAAACATTCAGCAGGAATATTTACAGTTGATCTGGGACTAAAAAAGGTATAAATGGCTGCATATAAAGCTCCGACATAATTCAAACTACCGTTAAAACACCTTTAGACAAAAACAGCTACAAAAACTTTGACAGAACTCACTTTAATGCAATGTCAGCTAACGAGATATCCAAAGGTGCTTCAAGCTGTTGAAAAACAAAAAGGGACAACATAGCTAAGAGTTACTGTGAAACCCTAGCAGAGAGAGATTCAAGTAGCATTTCTGCTTCAGGGACGTGCAGCTAATTAATGGAAGCAAGGGAAACAGAAGTTGTCTTCTTTACTAAAAATATCTGTAAAAATCTTAACACTTGCTAAATAAATAATTAAAATGAGTCTTGATTACATGCACCCCCAGATGTTGTTGGGCTGGATAATTATAAACAGTCTAAAAATTTATATTATTTAGCAACAACAAGTATGTGCCAGAATTTGGTATTAATCAATTGGTTAAGAACTATTCCACTATATCACCTTAAACTATATTTAATTACATTTTACTATACCACAGTGGTCATTGACCACAGTGATCTGGAAAGCCCTGCTGCTGCTGGACATCAACAGCAGTGACAGCAACATGGACACAGCAGCAGAGAGGATGCAGGTGCCAAAACCGCTCCTTTGTTTGCAAATGAGGGAGCAGTTTGGGCACACACACATGCCTGCCACTGTGTCCCTTTCATCTGGGACACAGTAACAAGGAGTGCGGGTGCTAAAAAACACAGTAGCAGGAGGGTACAAGCACAAACTGCTGCTTTGTTTGCAAATAAGAGAGCAGTTCAGCAGCCGCCCCTGCCACATCCCTGATGAAAAGGACACAGTGGCAGGTGTGTGTGCATGCCCAAACTATGACTCTGGGGATCAGGGTTTGAATCCCCACTCAGCCATAGAAACCCACTGGGTTGTCTCAGGAAAGTCACATTCTCTCAGCCTCAGAGAAAAGCAAAGGCAACAAATCTTGCCAAGAAAACACTCATGACAGGTTCACCTTATGGTTTCCATAAGTCAGTTTTCAAAGGGGAGAGACATGATGGTTAGAAAGATCCTCTCCCTATCAGCAGCACTTGTTGTGTGCCTTCAAGTCACTTCTGACTTATGGCAACTGTAAGGTCAACCCACCACGGGTGGGGGTTTTTTGGCAAGATTTGTTCACAAGGGTTTGCCTTTGTCTTCCTCTAAGGCTGAGATAATGTGGCTTGTCCAAGATCATCCAGTGTCTGAGTGGAAATTTGAATCCTTGCCTCCAGAAGCCTTTAATAAATAAATAAATATTTGAATATTTAAATACATATTTGAATATTTAAATACATATTTGAATATTTAAATACATATTTGATTATTTAAATCTAAATTGAAATATTTAAACCTTGAATTAAGTCTTGGGGGTCCTTGGCAACAAATTATTTTTACAGGGAGTACCTGGTAAAGAAAAGGTTAAGAATCACTGATACAGTCCAATGGTAGGTAATCTCTGACCATCCAGATATTTTGAACTGTAACCCCTACAGTCCCTTATCACTGATCAGGCTGGGTGAGGTTTCTGGGAACCGAAATCCAAAGCATCTAGAAGAACAAAGGTTTCCCATTCCCATTCCCATTCCCATGCTGTAGGTACTCTTGATAAATACTGTACTTTTCAATGCAGCCAGGTCACACATTCAGCTGCAACTCATCAAGTATTGAAGAAAGCAAGTTAACACAAGCACTTGTGTGAACTGGACATTTATAAATACACATGTCTCTGTGTACCACTGTGCCTTAAATCTGCAAGAGTTGTATATTTTGCTAATATCTTCAACTGGAAAAACAAAGAGACCTTACTATCAGTTTGAAGTTTTTATCAGGAAAAAACTGGATGCAGTTTAAAGTGTCCTGTGATTCCTAAAAGAAAAAAAAACATTAATCAATATACCTTTAGACATTCAAGGCAGAACAAAACATTACCTTAGCAAGTGGAAAGTTCCAACCCCACATGGCTAAGATAATGGGAATATGTGGCTGGGGAAGATGGGAGAGAGTTGAATAGTTCTTGGGCTTACAGTAGCAAATATATCCACCTTCTTCAATAGTGCTATCTCCAGTTAAGCTAATTTGCAGTATTAACTCTCACTGTGAGAAAGATTTTGCGGGGAGGGTATTAAAAACTATTTCGAAACGTTTACAGGAAGGAATCAGTAAGATCGGGAAGAATTAAGCATTTCCTTCCTACTTCCTGTTTCTCCTTGCAAGTGCCTCTTCTCAGTACCTGAATGAGCATTATGAGAGAAGCGCTGAGTTGGGAATCTTATGTTTTCTCTTATAGTTCTGCCTTTGTAAGCTCTGCATCACTGAACATCTTTCTTTGAACATACAGATTCTGGGGCAATTAAGACAAGGCAAGCATAAAAACTCACCACAACATAGCTTTGTTACATCCTTCCTTCCTCCTTCACACCGCCTACTTTCTGTCTATAAATGGTTATGGTTTTGCTTGCACTAAAACATGGTTTGCAGTTTCAGAGGAGGAAACCCTTTTTGTGTTACAGCCATCTTAGATCAGTTATGAACACTATCTTAGCCCACAAAGACTAAGGGTAGCTAAGTATTTTTAGTTTTACATTCAAATCTTCTAGTTATTTCTATATTTTGCAACAGGATGTCAGTGTGGTTAAAAGCTAAAAGTGTCTGCACAATATTTTAATAACTACTCTGATGAGTGAATCAGCAACGGTAACAAACTTCAAAGGAAAGACATCTCTCTTTCATAAGTTAGGGAAGACAAAGGTGTGATCCTCCAGATGTCACTGGACTGGAATTTCGATCATCCTTCAGCCATAGCTATGCTGGACAGAACTGATGGGAGTGACAGTGCAACCACATCTGGGAGGCCCATGTTCTCCATCCCTGCTCCAAGTCATTCTGAAACATGACCTCAATCAGCAGTAAATCAGTGGCATCACATTTTAAGATAAATGTCAAGAGAATTTGAAAAAAAAAATAGATTTTTGGACTAAATTAGATTTGGACTCCAAATCCCCAACCATTATGATCTCTCTGTAAAAGACAGACAAAGAGACGCAGGCATGCTGGCTTGGAGAATTATTTATTTATTGCATTTATATGCTGCCTCCCAAGATGGGACCCAACGCACCTTCCAACAGGTAAAAACATTAAAAGCATATAAACAATTAAAACATTAGAAAACATATAAAATTAAATAACAATAGATTTTTTAAACAGCTAAAAATAAGTAAAAAAGACTCCAGCTCACCCACTAAAGGTTTGCTTAAAAAAAAAATGTCTTTAACTACTATGAAAGGAAAGCAGGCAGGGAGCCAGCCTAGCCTCCTGTGGAAAAGCGTTCCACAGGGTGAGAGCAGCCACTGAGAAGGGTCCCTCCTGTGTCCTTACCTGGCAAGCCTGGGATGGTGATGGGACTGAGAGAAAGCTTCCTCTGCAGACCTTAGGGGTCTAGCCAGTTCATATAGAGAGATCCAGCTTTTTAAATAATCTGGACCTAAGCCATATATGACCTTATAGGTCATAATTAGCACTTTGTTGGGAGTTGTAGTTTACAAAAGAAACTTTTCCAAGCTTCAGAACAGCATTGACTCCAGTTAATATTATCTTTCCCCCTCTACTGAGACATCCTTTCTCTAAGTTTAAGTTTATTAATTTTGCAGAAGTGACATTCTAATTTGCCATGAGGCTCAGCACCAGAATCCGTTATCAGGACCAGAGTTTCTTAATACAGAACTCAGCAATACAGAAAGCCTTTCCTCTCATGAGTGAGTAGGCCCATCCTTCCCATACTTAGCAAGGATTAAGTACAATGACATCAAAGGCAGACAGTGTGAACAGCCTAGCTTTGATGTGTGGTTTGTTTGTTTTTTAAATCACACTCCTCTGCCCTTTATTACAGAAAACACTGCAAACTATTTTGCACTCAGCATTCCCTCTGTATAGATATGTAAATACACAATCAAGGGAGCAAAACATTAAATGTATTCCACCTTTAGGACAATGTAGAATAGTCTTTGTTCCATTATGTCCCACTGGGCCCAAATGAGATCATCAGCAATTCTCTCTCTTGAAAGCTGGCCTGAATTTTCAATTACCTGAAAAGTAAGGACATGAGCACTAATTGGGGGGAGGAATGGTATAGTAAGTGCCAATAACTAGTAATATCTTCAGAAAATACTATGTCACACAAGAGGGTCAACAGAACTCTCAGGTTCACAAGTTTTGTTTTCCAGAAAAACACCTGAACTGGTTTATTCTAACCAAGTTTATAAGGATAGACAGGGTCTCTACCCAATTCACGGAAAGTAGATTTCCAGGAAAATTCTTCACTAGGATCTCTGCATCATGGCCAGATGGTCCCTTTTGTAGATGACTGGTTCTGGCACTCTTGCTACGCTATGTCTACATAACTATCACTGTGTAGTATTACCAAAAATTGCTCACAGAAGATAACTACTAAATAAATCAACATTTCAAAACTCTGCCATGATCCCCCAGCCCAACCAAGTTGTGTTTGATCAAAAACTTTAAACTTCTTACCACTCCATGTCCATCTTTGACAACTCTGATGTCAATTTTTTCAACATCTTAAATTCAAAAACAATGTCATATTATGACTTTTTATATATACATGTTGTCAATCAATTCAAAAGGGTGATTTTGTTTGGTTTTCGCTTCAGGGCCACAAATTTGCGCAGGAATTGTTGCGTTTCAGATTGTTACAAAGTATATGACGCTGATTTATTATAGGTATTTTGTGAAACTATGTCACAGCAGAACAAATACCACATTCTGAGTCAACATCTGTTTAATACAAAATGTTCAGCCTACTTATTTAAGTGCTATTTTGGGAAATGTTAATGAAAACAGAGTTTCAGTAAAAATAACGGGCAAGATCCAGCATTGGGAGATGTATGTATCACACAGTCACATCTCTCTCTCCTGCTAAATCTGCCAATGCTACTCCACAAAACCCACTCTGTTAGCAGTGCAGCCCCACAAAGCTGCCATTTCTGTATTGTCAAACAGTGGAGGAAATCAGCAGGGACACAGCCAACTATCTTCCTTTATCTGGAAGCACTGCAACAGGCATCAGGATGGACCTCTGGGGTTTCTTGGCATGCCCCTGCAGATGATATTCTTGTAGCAGATCCATCTACAGGAAAATAGCTGGATGTATCCCCACTGATCTCCCTCCTCTCCAACAACATGGTAAAGACATGTCTGGGGGGTTCTGCTTACAAGATTAGCTTTAGGGATATTTTAGTTGTTGCACAGTCAGAACAAAATTCCAATCCTTGCAATGACCAAAAAAGTGAGTTGAAATAGTCTAAGTCTGAAATAATTTATCACAATGAGCTGACAGTACGCCAACTAAGGGTTTTGAATAAAATGCACTGGAACAAGCCAGAAATCCCCTTTAATTTTTAAGTTTGTAGTCTGCAATTTTCCCCCCTGTTTTATTCTTCTATAACAGACTATGGTCTATTTCAGCTTTATATAGTATTGTAAAAGGCTCACCTGTACCTAACAGCTTCCCAAACGTAAGAAATTTAAAAGCATTTCATCAGGGCAGCTTTCTTTTTGCACAACTCTTGTACCATGATGGGAATTTGCCACTATTTTATACCTATCTGACTTGCTATGGAACAGTGACTAGGGACCAATCTTTACCCCATAATTCAAATGGACCACACCAGCACTTCCAATAGTATTTGACTCAAAAGAGACAATTTCAAAGGACTGGAGGTGGGGGGGAGTACAATCACAATGTTGGTGGACAGTTTTTGTCAGTTTTGAACCATTAGGGAATGAAAAATCACACAATTTCAGTCCAAAATTTTTAAAACAAATTTTGGGGATTCAGGGGGCCTATGCAAGCAGTTTTGGGAAGAATAAAAAAGTGAGGTTCAGGGACCACATGTGACCCATTGGAAACACTTTCCCCTCCCTGCTATAAAACATCATATATTCATGTACATGTCTTATAGGAAAATTGCCATCTTATCACCACATATACGAAAATTCACATAGGTCATTATGCCTTAGAATTCTGGCTTGTCATGAATAAGTTGGATACTGCTAAATGCAGTCAATTTGTCCCCACTATATTCCATCCCACTACATTTTTGGTTTAAAAAAATTGCTTAGTATGTCATCAGAATGAGACTTCTCTCTTTGACAAGCAGAACTGCAAGCCAGGATTTAGTGTGAGCTTAGAAATCTTGGATAGTTTGAAAGCAGCAAGGCAAGAATTCTTTCAATAAATGCACCAACAACCCAACCAAAGCAAAACAAAACAACAACAGAACACCTCTATCCTGATTTCTTTAATACTAACAGGAGAAGACAGAAAGCAAGAATAGTGTGTTGCTTCATGAGGAGCCAGAATTCTATAAAATCTTGGGCATGCAGTCGTATCTAGTTATGAAAACACAAAAATTACTACATAACAATTTCATTACATTAGCAAGCAACCCCCTACACTAACCTAGTTATTTATTTTTGTTCTGCAAAATGTGATTTCAACAGAATAATGACTATCAAAAAAAGGGGGGCAAATTGAGGGTAATGCCTTGCAAACATAGCTATTTGATCTCCTTAAGGCAATGACAAGAAACCAGGGTTCCTGCTACATAGGGGTGATCTTTCTTGCGGCTGCAAGCTTGTGAGAAACTGTGGGTATGTTTCATCCATGAAATTCAACACTCTTTTGAATGTCACAGAAGGGCCTAGGGAGCACAGTGGAATGATGATGTGCCACAATGACAGGGCAATTTGAAGAACTACATCATTGCACCAGAGTTGGTGGTATATAAATACATAATTAGAATACCAATTTTGAACACTGATGTTTTCTTAACCTTCCAAAGAGGGATTTGTTTTTAAAAAAAACAAAAAGAAACACACTCAAATTACCCCATGATCAGAAGCTTGAAAAGTTACTTTTTAGGACTTTTTAAAAGTGGCTATGTTGGCTAGGGTATTTAGGAAGTTGTAGTCCAAAAGAGTAAGTTTTTCAAGGTCCACACACAAGTTCCACAAAATATTCAATGTGATATTGTCTTTTTAAAAAACAGGTAACACTACAGACTGTCCATTAACTCACAGTCAAAATATAAATAGTGCACTACAAGCTTTTGAAGTACATACTGTTTTAGTTAAGTTGCTTTGGGTCCCAAACTGGGAGAAAGGTGGGATAGGTGGGATATAAAATACATAAGTAAATAAATAAAATTATATTTTTTTCAAAAAAATAAATGCTTACATTTATCTTCTGAAATAAGCAGGAGACAGCTTTCTGGAAAAGTATTTGTTTCTGCAACTGGATATAGAAACTGTAAAAGGAAATTGTTCAAAGATAACAGAGGAACTAAAGCATTGCTGTTGAAACTAAATAGCTAGCTAATACAGCTCTAGATGATATAACGGTATAATTTTTAAGACACAAATGATATTCAAGATAGAAAGGAATCTTCATGTCACTATGATACTGACAACACATATCCTAACAGCTATTTCTACACCTACTTACTTTTCTAGATGAAAAGATCAATGGGATCACTTACTTGTACTCTGATACAGCTGTCCACGGCCTTTAAAACTTTCACGTTATTAACTGGGTGAATTTCGATTAGCAAGGTCAGACATTTGGACACTGAGATAAAAAGCACAATTAAGACGAGATTAGTCTGTTGTTGATAACTGTGTTCCACACTCTCAGAATGTTGAATCAGTGTTTTAAGTACCTGGTTGACATAGAAGATTTACTCTTTCTTCTGTTGTTGACTGAAGAAAGGTGACAGCTAATTGGGAAAAAGAAATCTACATCAAAATTATAAGTATTAAACACTAGACCACTGAAGTTTCTGTTAGCCAAAAGCAACAATACCATGTGTACAACAGTCCAGTCTGCCCTCCATATCTATGGATTAAACCAATCATGGATTGAAAATATTTAAAAAAACAACAACACACAGGTCCTGGAACCAAACCCTAACAAATACTAAGGGCTGAAAGTACACTGAAACATAAGAAGAGGGTCAGTTGTTAGTTCTAACCACAGTAGCCCCATTCAGTCATTGGAATTTACCCACATGTTGACTCGCCATTCAACAACTGATTGCATATACAGGATAACATGGAAGGGTGCCACTGAAAATGGTAAACTCTAGACCAGGGGTTGTATGGGCAACCCTCAATTCGATTCGATGGGGCTCTTAGCCAACTTCCAAAAGCTCACTGAAAAGCGTAACTCTGGCAAAAGAATCTGTTCCTTTCCCAGCAGCATGCTGCAAATGGAGGGAGCAGGGAGAGAGGGAAGAGAAGGAGTTTTCTGAAACACAGAAGGAAAAAGAAAAAAAGGGGATGACAGCCAGAGTGGGAGTGTGTATGAGAAAGTTTAGCTCCGGCTGCAACCACTTTCAGCTTCACTCATCACTGGCCTGCAGCACTGTCAACTTGTAGGGAGAAGTTTGTATTTATCAAGATTCAGTGGTTCTTCACAATTATACAAGAGAACTTTAATGTGATGGGGGAACATACCCAAAAGTGACTTTTCATTGTTGACTGAGCAGCTGATCACATGCAGATCTTTTTCAAAGGTATACAGGTGCTACAGCAAAAAAGTACATTTAGTTATATCACAAATGATATTAAACAGGGCTATTATTTCCTCACTTCATTTATTGTAGGCATTCTATGAGCAAATATAAACAAATCTGAACTCTACCCTTAGTTCTCTTTCTCCCTGCTGTTTCCACGCAGAAAGTTTAACTTCCATACAACTGGCTAAACTGAGAAGAACTGTCCCTGCACCTTCTACACTGGCCTCCTTCAAATCACACATCCTTGGAACCAGTCATTTTGGTACCTTTTACTTTAGCCTGGTGGTTCTGAACCTTTTCTTTACCAGCAATCCCCTTTAAATGTCTTTTGTTGCCACGGACTCCCAAGACTTAACTCAAGAACGCATCCAATATTTATCTAAAACTGCTTCAGATTGGGAGAGAAGGGAGAAATAAGTAAGTGCATACTTCTCTTTTTCAGAGGCATTGGGGGAGGGAAGACTTGCTCCCACCAGTTTACAGCTGGAGCAGATTCAACAGCAGTGCACAGGCCCAGCCAGCCAGCCTGCCTTGCTTTGGCTCCAGTGACATGGCCTCTCTGCTCTCACTCAGCTGCTCAGCCTACCTCCTCTCCACAGTGGGGCAACACATGACAGAAGCCATGTCTTGTAGGGCCAGCACATTGCCATCCAATCTGTTCCAGCTGCTTGGTAGGAGGAAGCGGGAGAAGTCTTCTTTATCCTTCCAGTGCCTCTGATGCTGATGCAGACTGAACAGCAACTTGTAGGCCTAGCCAGCTAGCTGCCCTTCTTTTCCTCTCTCTCTGCCTCCTCTCTTTTCAAGCTGGGAACAGTCCAGTCTCCTTTAGGAAACATTCCAATTCCCTTTTTTGCTGGGATTGATGGAACTGTGACAATCTCACACCCTAAACCTCCTACCTGATGTCATCTCTTTGTAATCCTGTGTCTTTGGTCTCTCGGTGTAATGGTGGGTATGCAGCCCTATCTTAGAGAAATGAAACCATGTGGCTCTGCCACATGTGTTCCTTTTGGGGGAGGGGCAATTGTTACCATAATCTATCACCCCCTCCTATGAGATATGTGATTTTCATAAAACTGAATTTAGTAATGGCCAGAGAACATGAACAAGGTCACACTGGCCAGAGAATGTTTTTGGGGTTACAGTGGCCAGAGATATGTTCAGGTTCATGAAAGTTCAGATAGGATTATGTGGTAAACACAACACTGATGGGTTTGTGCTAATCCCTTCAATGCTTCAGGCTCTTGGCATTTTTGAATCCAATTAAATATGAACTGCCCAGATTGGTGAGCAATCAAAGACCATCCCTCAATCTTCCCCTACCGAGATCTTCCCTATACACCTTACCTGACCAAACATTAAGAGATCACCATGAGTTACAGCAATAGCAGTAGCAGTTACATTTCTATACCGCTTATCAGTGCAAAGCATTCCCTAAGCGCTTTACAATGTGTTTAGCTAATCACCCCCAACAAGCTGGGTATTCATTTTACCAACCGATGGAAGGCTGAGTCAACCCGGAGCTCTGCAGGATCAAACTCACAACATTGTGGCTGCAGTACCATCAATACAGTACCATCAATGTTTTGTCACTTTGGAGTTAAGCAATCAGCCAAAGCACCCTTTTATGTGTGAAATGGGATATAAAAACCTTAGCTTCGACCCCAGCCAATTATAGTATTTAGAATGTAGGTCGGACTGTTGTTCCTTTGTGCTACCCTCAGACCCTGTCTGGGTCCCTCCACTGAGACCCCATCTCCAAGACTGGTAACTATCACCCTTTCCACCCCGAATCACTCTCTATCCAACCTTTCCCACCTCACTTTCCAACAGCCTTGCACAACATCACTGCTTGTATTGTACTGTGTTGTACAGCTCAGGAGAGCTGCCAGATCTTTTGATTGCTAGTATGCCCATTCTTTCTTTCCCTCCTTTCCTCAATCCTGGTCTCCAGGGTTGCAGTCAAACACTCAAACAATTATTACACCATGCTGGTCTCTTAAATTTTACGATATTGCACAGTCATTCGAAGTCATTTGGAGCAGTCAAAATGCTGTTTTATCAGGTTTCATTAACACTTTTGTAAATGTACAATGACATAGAATCATATCCATTGTGGATTTCATTCTGGTTGGTTTTGCTGAAGAAATTGTGAAGCTTCCACTTTGTCTTATATACTTAAGCTGGATGAAAAAGTGATCAAGAGAAATTTTACCTTAGATGAAAAAAAAACTTAATTTTAGAGAGGACCAAACTGTATTCACTCTCTAATTATTCCGTGGATTCTGAATTAAGGCTTACCTCATTCTTTTCAGTATGGCGATCATATAATCCTATATATGTGTGTCCCTGATTCCCCTGCAGAAGTAAATCAGCTGTGAGTACATACACTTTTTAAACATCAGTCCTTGTCCATACATAAAGGAACCCTCTATCTATGATGCAAACTTGTACTAGCCTTGTTCCTGTGCCTTTTACATTTTTCATATAGAAATATAACAGTTGATTTCCTCTTCCTGTCACTCAGATTCATTTACTTGATTTTTTTTTTTTTTTAGATAAAGGGCTGTCCTTAGCCACTTAAAAAAAGTCAGTCCTGTCACAACTCCTTTTAGCTATTTTCCTCTCTGAACAAGATGTCTCATTCTTTTTGACATTCATAACAAGCACAGAAGTCTTGGAAGTCTAAATCATCTTCAAGATATGTCCTGAATTCCAGCATCTTGTTTAAAAAAAAAACACATGATTTTATTAATTTATCCTGGATTTTTTTGTTTCTCTTGCCTTCTCTCTCACCAAAACCAAACAAGCAGCTATGAGCAAAATATGCTGGGAAATCTGCATCAGTCATTCACCAGTCAACCAGTTCCAATTAGATTTCCTTCACTGTCCTCACTGATATTTCTCATTTCAAGATCCATCAGACAGTAATAGTGCTTGTTTCTCTTGACCACTTTGTGGCATATGACGCCATATAGACCACACAATGCAACACTCTCTAGATGTGTTGCATTTTGTTGCTTAACTTGCTTTGAGTCTTCCAGGGTTTTTAGAGTTCTTTATGGTTCACTATTTTATGGTACACTAATTCCAGCCCTAATCTTTTAGGACAAAAAAAATTAAACTTTTAAAACAATAATGTTTTAGGCAAGATGATCCATTACTGTGGAAGATCTAAGAAGTATAGTGATGCTCTTCTCAAAGCTGTTTGATGCCAAAATAACCATGGTCCAACCTGATGCAATGTTAGCAGATGAAAACAATGTGCTAGAAGAATTCTGCCAATTGTTCCAGTTGTGCATGGGTGGTACCCTCAGTCTTGTGGTTTCACCACACATCAAAACTTGCACAATCAGTTGCAAAACTAGAACTCTGCTGGATTTTCCCCCTTTCTTCCATGCAGAGTTCAGTCATAGATATCTGCAAATGCTACTTTATTTGCATTAGTATAATGATACTATTGGATACTGCCTTGTATACTTACTGTATAAACCTGACACATTTATGAAATCTTATGAGCTTAGTGGAGGCTTACTTCTACATGCAGCAGAATGTAGCAGAAAACATGCTACGCATAAGCATTTGGTTGATTATGGGAAGCCAAACAAAAATTTTCAGGAAGGCTTTCTGAATTCAATTAAGTAACCAGTTTGTTTTTACTGATCTGTAAGCCAAGCCACTCTGGGAATCTTTGTGGTGAAAAGATGTTTACATAAATGAACTGCAAACAAAACGGTAAACCTCTAATTTGTAGCTAATGAACTCTCCAATTTTAAACCCAAAATTTAAAAATAAGGTTAAGTGAAAGGATGGTTATACTTACTATTTGTTATATGATATGGAGTCTTGTAACAATTTTCATGAGAACAACAACCAGCACAGAGAATTACTTTTATAGGAATGTGCACTTAGTCTCAGGCCATTTCCACACGGGGGTAAATCCCCGCGCTGGGACGACCGGACATGGAGGTCGTCTACACCACGGGGTGTGCTAGAGCGGTGAAAAAAGGGGAGGTTCTAGACTCAAACTGCCCTCGCACAGCCGCGGGGGTGGCGCTCCGTGTTTTATAAAGACCACTTTTCAAGTGGTCTTTTTAAAACTTGCGCACACTACTCCGTCACAGCGCCCCATTTAGAACTGCAGGGACGCGCTAGCGTGTCCCTGCAGAGCTGCCCAGGGGCGAGCTTCCAGCTGGCGCACTGCTCCAATTGGCGGAGTGCTGCCAGAAGCCGCCGGATGCCGCCAAGCACCGCCAACCTTCAGAGCGGCGAACTCACGCTGCTCCCTGCAGGGATGGAGCGCCCCGCTGCAAGGTAAGCTCCGTCCCCACGTGCGCTGCCTCGTTTCCCCCCGTTTCGCTGCCCCCCATGTGGAAAGGGCCTTAGTCTCATTCTCACAAACAAACAAACAAACAAATGAAAATCAGGTTTACCTTCCAAGTATAAATAATGTTTCCATTTCTTTCGACATTTACTATGTGCAGTGTTTCCAAATAATTCTCCAAAGCATCTGAAATAATAAGTGTTAATATAATGTGAACTGGCTCTGGCCTTGAAGTACAAGCATACATTTGAAAAGTATCTGCTAAGAAACATATGTTATTATATAAATAACAAATAACGTGACAGGAAGGTATTTTGTAGTTTATAGGCTGTATTGGAAGTGCAGTTTCCTCTATATGAATAGAGAAATTGTTCAGAATTCCAGTCTTATAACAGGATAAACCACGATATCACATGGATATTGTTAACTCCAGAGACAGCACAGCACAAGATTAAATTTCATCCACCAAAAGGAAATTTTAAATCACATGAAGTTATCTTAGCAGTCCAAGGCACCAGTGACCCTGTCTCTCTCCTATTGTTGGAGGAAGATAAACTTCTACGGTACTTAATCTAGAATCCTGTCACAGTGTCATGGAAGTTAAGACAAAGAAACTTTAAAACTTAGCATCTCAGCATTCAAAGCTATGGGGCAGGAAGCTCCGCTCGTACCTCCAGCAGCTGAAATGGATGCAGTGGTTCTTTATCAATAACTGTCACTGCTATTATCATTACATATTATTGATTGACCACAGATGAATGTCAACAGCAATAGCAGCACTACATCCCCCAGGGACTCTACAAAGAGAAATAAAGCCACTTCTCTTACCAATCACATAGCAGCACCAGCTGATCATGCACGGCGAGAGATTTCTCCCTATCCATAGCTCCTTGAGTGGGAGAGCACTGGCAATTTGTTTTCCTTCTCTCATCATATCTCATTTAATGTCACCATTAATGCCACCATTACTGTAGGTCTGTAATGCTGATTCATTAAACATTAGCCCTGCTAAAAAGGCACCACCCCCAAATCAACTCAGATTTTTAAGATGGCATCATTACACTTACAAAAAAAAAAAATGTCAGGAGGCAACCGTCATTTAAACAGAGGTAACTTTATTTCCATCTGCAAGAAGCCTGTCTGAGAAGGAGTGGCACATTCATTAGAGAAAATATTATCAAGCATACAGAACAGTCGCACAGAAAGAGTAAGCACACCTCTTGAAAAGCTAAGGCCTGTTTCGCTACCTTTTAAAGGGTTATTTGAGAGTGTCAACAAGTACGTGGATAGAAGATATCTGGCAGACATTGGACTCTCAAAGGACTTTGACAAAACCTTCCACCAAAGACTCTCAAATAGAGCCAATACTATGGGGGTAATCATTAGGAAAGAAATGGAAAATGTAGCTAAAGATCTCATGGTACTCAAACATATGGTACAGCTATACTTGGAATATTGTGTACTTTCACAGTCACTGCATCCCACAAAGGATAATGCAGAGGTGAAAAGCCTTCAGAAAAGAGCAAATGAATTAATTAGTGAGCTGGAGGAGGTTCTCTATAATGAAAAGTTAAGTGTTTGGGGCCATTCAACATTTTGAAAAAAAGAAAGCAAGTAAGGATAACCTGGTACAGACGTATAGAATGATGATGCATAGTGTAGAAAAAGTAGATGTCATAACGTTTGGCATACTGGAACCTAGGGTTATCCATGGAAGCTGAATGGTTTGAAATTCAGAAGAAATAATAGGAAATATTGCTTCATGCAGCATAGAGTTAAACTGTTGTATTCACTGCCACAAGAAGTAGTGATAGCTACCAACCAGGAAAAGACAATCAGAATTATGAAAGGGATTAAGCAAATTATCCACAAGAATAAGTTAATTTTGAGATGCTTTTATCTTAGAAACAAAGAGAAGAGAGGGAAACAACCTAAAACATTTACTGGTACTTTCCCCTCAGACACAAAAGAGAGGAGCTTTGGAGTTCTAATTAGTTTTCACGGCCATCTTGAGAAAGGAAGGGGTAGGAACAAAGAGGGCGCCTGACCAATCAGCAGCCAATACACAGAAGAATGTGCAACCACGTGGCCTTCAACATGTCGATTTTAAACAGAAGCCTCACAAGCCTGGGTTGGGAGGAAAGTTGGGAGGAGGGCAAGCACGTGCCTCAAGAATAATCAAATTCGCAAATAGGTCAAACCCATGAATGTGGAAGGAGGGCTGTAATCAAATTCATGAAGGTCAAGTCCACAAATGGGGAAGGAGGACTGTATAGCGTGAAAGCAGAGAGGGTCACAGCTCAGCTTACCAGAGCTTGAGTCTGGCCATCGGGAGACTGTCCCACTAAATGAGACGCTGAGGAAGAAGAGATGGAAAGAAATACCCTCTCTGAAGTCTCAAAAGGCAAGCAAGTTCATACGGGATAATATATAGTCTTTCAAACACCCTGGACCTAAGCTGTTTAAGTCACAAACAGCACTCTGAACTGTGCTCAGAAACAGATGGGTAGTCAGTGAAGCTGTTATGATGAGGAATTCACTTGCCCTGTAGCCAACCATGTCTGTAGCATCTAGACCAGTGGTTCTCAACCTGTGGGTCCCCAGATGTTTTTGGACGTCAGCTCCCAGAAGCCCTGAGCATTGACCATAGTGGCTGGGGCTTCTGGGAGCTGAAGTCCACAAACATCTGGGGACCCACAGGTTGAGAACCACTGATCTAGACCATCTTTAGCATGTCTTCCAATACCAGCAACCGAGGAATGTGAAAAAGACTCAAACTACTGCACTCCTGGTCTTTTCTTCAACCTTTCTGTAGTATGTGATTGGCTACCACAGCAATTGTAGACCTCTGATCTGATCCAGAATGGATATTGCTACATTCTTATGACAATCCTGATCCATTGTTTTGTCTTGACCAGTGGAATATGGGATTTTCTCACAAAACCATTTCCTCACAATAGAACGCAGGAAACTGTGGTCCTTCCAAATTGAATTAGCATTCGCTTACTACTCACTTAGAGTTTACAGACAAGACAGTGGTATATCATAAATGCTCAACATATTTTTAAGCACACAAAAGCAGGAGTAAGAGGCAAATTATGACACATGCAATGACAGTTGGCATTCACTATAAGACTACTAGTAGGAAGTTGGCACCTACTAGAGATTTTTTATGCTCCTTCCTATTTCATCTTGCATGCCTGAGACTTCTGTTTGAATTACTGGGATTCTTACTTTAAGATACCTCTACACGACATTTCAAGGAAACTTATTTAAATTAATTAATAACTTACATATTCCTCAGTATTCAGAACTTTCGAGATTGTGCTTGATACTGCATTTTGAGCAGGTATTCAAATATATGTATAAGGAACCTGATATGCTTGGTATTTACACGGATTATGCAACTATTTGGACAGGATTAAGTACTTTGAAGTCTTTGCTATTTCAGCAGGAGAGCTTTAAACATATGTTTAACTTTGCCTGAGCTGATCAAACTCAAGGCAAATAATTAAACTTCATAAATGCACACAGAGTTACCTAAAAGACAACTGTTTTAATCTCCAAACATTTTGGATTAAGCTACTTGATGCACAGAAACCATCAAGAGTTCTCCTAGCAGTATCTATACAAAAACAAAGCAGACAAAACTCTGCACAGTTGCTCACAGAGAACGTTGACAGTCAGCACTTTCATAACCAGCATGCAATCTGCATATAGTGGTTTCAGAAGAGATGAAAAAGCACGGTTAAGTCAGACAGGTATTTCCTGATATTTATGAATCCCGACAATGGCCCACATACAATATAACCATCACATAGTCCAGGTGCCAACTTTCTAAAACACACCACTATTGGAAATCAGTGGGGTTGTTGCTGAACTTCCTTCCCTCAAATACAGGATTTCAGATAGCATCTTGCACTGTGCCTCAAAGAACTAAGCATTAGTGAATAGAAACTTATGCATAGCATTGCACCTGTCTCACTTACATACTCCTGGGTAATATCCCCCAGTTGAATACTACAATTACAGTTCAATTTAGCTACCTTTGAACAGCAAGACAAAAATAATGACCACAGATGACTTACATAACTTTAAAGTGGGTAACTTTAACCTGAGTAGGTATGGATATTAAAAGTGGACAATAAAAAGATAGAAGATCAACTAATTCGTTATGTGGTTCTAGAAGAGAGTTCTTCAGACACCACAGACATTCCAAAGGACAAATAAATGGGTCTTAGATCAAACCAAGCCTGAACTCCCCCTAGAAGCCAGGATGATTAAACTGAGGCTGTCATACTTTGGACATATCTGAAATGACATGACACATTGGAAAAGAGGATAATGCTTGGTAAAGTGGAAGGCAGGAAGAAAAGACCAAGATCACACTACAATCAGCCCTCCACATTTGCGGGTTTCATTTTTGCGGATTTGATTACTCAAGGATTATTTGCTGTCACCTCTGCTGCCTCCCTGTGCCATTTTTAATAGGGACTGCAAGCCTCCCGAGACTGAGAAAACGCGAACGAGGCTTGTAAAACCCTACTAAAAATGGGGTGTGGCAGCAATGGAGGTGGCAGCCAGCCCCAGCAGCCCCCCACTTCTGCCTTGTGAAGGAACCCTGACGCCTGAAAAAAATCCACTGTGGGTTGCATTGGTGAAGGCACTTTTTGTGTGTGTTAAATATGGTTTGGGAGGGCCTAGAGTTATTCACAGTCTTTCCACTTTCGCGGGGGTCCTGTGCCCCTAACCCTAGCCAATGTGGAGGGAGGACTGTGCAGGTAGTTTGATCCAACCACAGCCCTGGATTTGCAAGACTGAGCAGAGCAGCTGCTGACTGGGGCTCTTGGGAGGCCTCGTTCACGGGGACGCAAGAAGTCGAAGTCAACGCGACAGCAAACAACGACAAGAACCGGGCATCCCCGGCGCTGAGCGGAGCCAGTCAGCCCAAGAGGGGCCCGTCCTCCCACAGGTGCGCCGCCCGCCTGAAGCGCACCCTCGCCCTCCCTCGCGTCGGCGCTCTGCCGGCGCGCTGAGCGCCGCGCACCGCTGCCCGCTCGCAGGACGAACGAGGGGGCGAAGGCAGTCTCGCCGGCCCCAAGCGCTCCTCGGGGGCCGCGAGGGAGAGGAGACCCAGGCCATTTCCGCACCAGACTGGTGTAGCGCTAGTGTTCCACTTTCAACATCCTATGGAATCCTAGGGTTTCCGGCCCCTCCCGAAACTGCAAACCCCAGGATTCCATAGGATGTTGAAAGTGGAATGCTAGCGCTACAACAGTCCGGTGCGGAAATGGCTTCAGGCCAAACTGAAAGCAAGACAAGCCCTTACCGGCGCGAGAGTCTCCGGAGGCAGGCGCCGGTCCACTTCGCTCCGCAATCCAGGGCACCACGTCCCGCTGAGGATCAAACCGGGCGCTCAGCTGCAACAGCATCGCCCCGGCTGGAGCGCCACCCGCCTCTGCCCCCCCCCCGCCCACGACGCGAAACGGGGGAGCCGCAGCCCCTGAGAAGCACTTCGCGAAAGCCGCCCCGAGGAAATGCTACGGAGGCGGAGGCACGCGCTCGTCCGCTAGGACGACCCCGGCAAGCGCGCGCCTCCCCTCCACGCGCTTCTCCCGCGCGCCCCCCTGCCGCGCGCTCCTCTCACTCACGAGACGCCGCAATCGGAGACACCCTATCCAGGCGGACGAATCCGCGCCTATTGGACACGCGCAGGGTCATTCACCTTGGCGGCGGCGTTGACTGGACGGGCGCCCCGTCACGCAAAGATAGGCGGGCCTGGGTTTAGAAGGAAAGTTGACGGGTAAACGTAGGCGAAGGGGAATCCTCACGTTGCCCAACGGAGGACCGTCACGCGGAAGCAGCTTGTTTTTCAAACAAAACGTTTACACGGGGAAAGCAGGGCCAGGCTGGATGTCTTCTGGCTTGGGTTGACGGCAGCAGGCGAGGGTGGGCTGGGCGCGCGGGCCGGAAACCCAGGTGGTGCAGGAAGGTATTTTACATGAGGGTGCCTTAGAACGCCAGGCGCGCTCGCTTCCCCATGTTTTTGTATGCGTCAGGCCCGTGGCGAAGCGCTCGCGCTCTTTTGCATGTCTGTCCGCTTTGGGCGTCCCTGCTGTCTCGCTGTTTGTGCCTGCAGTGCGTGGGCAAGGCCGTCGGCTGGCGCGCGCGCGATTCCACAAGATGTTGAAAGGGGAATAATGGCGCTATAGAAGGGTGGTGCGGAAATGACCACAGTCTCCGGCACCTGTTACTCCTTAGTGGTCTCCACCCCAGGAGATTGTTTTAAGTGTGCACAGCCTAAAAGTCGTGTCGCTTGTTGAAAAATATGCTGTTGAGGACATATCCTGAAATTTGACTTCCGTGATCTACTTGATGTAGTTATATAAATCTGCCGTATTTCAAAACAATTCAATAAACATTGCCAGAGGCTAGCCCAAGATACTTCCCTGCTGGAGGCAAATCAGAAAATGCCGTCCCACGAACACAAGCACAAACACACTGTGCAACTTAACTGGAGCCCTTGTGGCACAGCGGTTAAATGCCGGTACTGCAGCCGCAACATTGTGAGTTCAATCCCGCCGGGCTCCAGGTTGACTCAGCCTTCCATAGGTGGGTAAAATGAATACGCAGCTTGTTGGGGGCAGTTAGTGAACACATTGTAAACCGCTTAGGAAGTGCTTTGCACCAATAAGGGCTATAGAAATGTAACTGCTAGCTAACTAGCCATGACACTGAACAAGTCACCAAGTCTGGGTCTCCTAGAAAAGATGAGTAGGAGACAGGCTCCTAAAGAGAACAGATTAATAATGGTCTAGAAACAAAAAACAGGGAGGAAGCACTGACACAACACAGAAGAAGAGTTATGGCTGCAACTTTTCTGGCAAAAGAGCCACCGCTTCTCCAGTGCTAGTCATGCACAGCTACACATTATATACTGGTGAGGTGAGAGGCGAAGACGGTAGCCCTGGTCCTCAAAGCTTTCAGCAGCAAAAGTTCCAAACAGTCAGCCACAGACTGGAAGAGAAGAGAGTTGAGGCTACTGTAGTTTTGCCAGTGGGACCTCTCTTTCTAGAGTGCTTCTCTCACACAGTTAGACATTACACACTCACCAGGTGAGGAGTAATTAGAGTGAGCCTGACAGCTTCAACTAGTTCAGTAATGTCCGAACAGTAAGCTGAACTTTTCTTGTTTGCACAGGCAACAGGTTTGTGTTAATTTTGCTTTTGATCCATGATCAAAATGGTACTTCCCATACCTGCTTGGCAGCAAAGTCACAAACTATTCCTTTGAGGTGCATTTTTGGAGGCTATTCATATTTTGACGATAATTTTTGCCAGGCCCATAAGCCAGCGCTGTGTCATTGTAGAGCACAAATATATACATGATCAGGTTCAGAGAAAATGAACTCTCCACTTCAAGCTGTTACAGAAATAATAGATTTGTGGAGTTGCCAGGTTTTCAAAAGAGCAATAAGGGAAGTCAAAATTCATGACATGCAGAACTGACAATCAGAAAATAGCTATTAAGAAGTCTTGATGTACCTAAATATAAAATGAAAATATTGATTTCAATTAACCTAACCACCTATTTCTCTGCAAAATTAATATTGTCCACACTTATAAACTACAGGATGCACATATTTCCATTTTTATAAGGGACCCATACATTTTTTGCACATTTCATTCAGTCTATATAAAAGGAAGAGGTTTCCAATCCTCATTTAGGGGACATCCCTTATAATAATAGTTACCTGCCAGCCCTATAAAGGAAAAGCTTCCAGCCCTCAAATGAGAGACTTCCCTTATAATAAGGGACAGCCGGCAACCCTAAATTTGTGCAGAACCTTCAAGAAAGACATTTTAAAAGAGTCCAGTCTTTCCATTTGTGCAAAACATCCTTCAGAGTTGAGGTTTCAGATACCTATTGGAAGAGTGATTTCAGTTTTTCACAGAAGTCAGTTATAGCTGCATCACAACATTTACCATGTGTCAAGGTGTTTTAGCATCCCAGTCCTGCTCAGTGCAGGATCTCCAGCTAAAGCATCCCTAGTAGGTAGCTGTCTGACTCCTTTTGAAACACATCCAGAGGAGGAGACACCAAGTGCCGTGTTCTCCAGGTTTTTGAGTGGCGCACTCCAAATGTATTTTCTGTTCTTTGAACTACAAAAACATTTTTCCACTTAATGGAATGTATAAACACACACACAACTTCAACAGACTGTTCAGATAAGATGATGTTGTGCCTCAGAATCAAACAATCTTTTTTATGCTGAGACCGAAAGATTTGTACAGGTATACCTTAGTTAACAAAGTAGATATGTTCCTGGGCATTACTTCTTTAACAGAAACTTTGGTACCAGAGGTGGAAAAGACATAAAAAGAACAGGACTAAGTTTTTGCTCCTCAAACAAAGAGAGCGATTCAACATGTTTCAACAAACTTTTGATTCAAAGTTAACAATATGCACATGTGAAATGAAACAACCAGGTCAGGTAATCCTTGCGTAAACAAGAACATTTAAAACCTTCTAGAGATGACTTGAAGGCTTATTTCAAAAGGCATCCAGGGATTTGTTTTTCTTTCATGAGGTTCCACCTTTCTTAAGATTTTCATGTTGCTGGCCATTCTTACATATCTATGCTTTTTTAACATGATGGAGGTAGCTGGTGAGCAGGCTAATTTGCTGTCTCTTTTCTTCCGGTTTTGCTTTTCACACATGCTCAGTGAGGGATTCCAGAGACAGCTGCTAGTTATCTTGCCTGTGGCAGGCAGGCACGCACACACATAGCTAGAACAGGATTGTCTGATGAGAATCCCATTCTTTCCCAGCTCAAGCTTTATTACATTGTTTACGGCAGTCATGCTACTGCAACCCAAGAGCTGGAAGTCTGTGTTTCTCCAGTACTCCTTTACCACTCGTCAAATGCTGTAAAAACCTTACAACTAAATAGAGGGCAAGGGGGAAAAGAAGAGAGGCTGGGTATACAGAAAAAAAGACTTTGTAAAAAAAGAGGTTCTTTATCAAAGGCTTTGTTAACTGATATATACTTATACAGGTTGCAAGGCCACATAAATATTAATTTCCTCTGCTAGCTTCTCAGCACTTAACAAAACGTTTTCAGTTTCCTCACTGAGCAATCATAAACCTCTTCAGAAATTATTTTGCTTTGTCATTTGGGTTACAGCTCCAGAAATATCAAAATAAATCTCCTGGATTTTCCTGTGTCTGATGGCTATTTCAGGTAGTACATGGTGCCACAGTACTGAGCCATGTAGGAATCTAAAATTGTATGTGTGTATGTTAACGGGCTCTTCCCATTATCTAGGCAACACAGATGAAGGGGGATAGTTCTCGCTTCAGATAAACAAGGCATTAATGAGGTGTTGGGTTTGTGTCACATTTATTGGGGGTCAGCATCACAGAAGGACATCAGAGATCACGAGACTCAATTGCCCAATCAGCAAGACCAGATAGGAGAAAAGGTGAGAAGCTTTGAGATGCTTTGCTCAAGAAGTTTTAAAAAGGCCTCAGAGAAAAAGAGCCACACAGGAGAGCCAGAAAGCTAGTGGTAGGCTGGGGCAATGCTAGGCCCAGCCTCCTGGCTTCCTCTCCCCCCACACACCATCCCAGCATCTGCATAATAATGTGCGTAGATTAGGAATGTTCTTAGCTAGTCGTGTTAGGACTTTTGTTCTTTTAAAATTCTGGCTGAAATGGCTTAGGCTTGTCCGTAACTTGTAACTACTAAGTAATGTCTGGAGGAAGTAGCCTCCATGTATAATAGTGGTTCTCAACCTGTGGGTCCCCAGATGTTTGTGGACTTCAGCTCCCAGAAGCCCCAGCCACTATGGTCAATGCTCAGGGCTTCTGGGAGCTGAAGTTCAAAAACATCTGGGGACCCACAGGTTGAGAACCACTGATGTATAAGATACTTTTTGTCTTTATATTGCCTGCTTAGAATAAAAGCTTTTCTTAAAGAACTTTCTGTCCACACTCTCTTCTCTCATGTGCCTTCGGTTGCGCTTGTAGACAAAATTCAGCCTTTGAGTTCAGAGGGTCTTTCCCAGTGGCTTCCTACTGAGTCACAAGAAAGGGATCACAAGAAAGGAGAGTTAAAATCAGTGGTGGTAAAATTGGTG
The DNA here is from genome assembly GCA_948472985.1 of Iguana delicatissima. Taxonomy (NCBI): domain Eukaryota; kingdom Metazoa; phylum Chordata; class Lepidosauria; order Squamata; family Iguanidae; genus Iguana; species Iguana delicatissima. The sequence goes on from CAOKZL010000441.1 coordinate 56,781, forward strand.
GCAAGATTTCCAAGGGCAAGGGGGGAGTTCCCATCTCCTACTTGAGGGCAGGAGTCAGCACTGAGTGGGAGAAATTAACCTCTCCTTTCCTTCACAGTGTGTACATGTTTTTGTGATTATGCCTTCCTTCTAAAACATGTGGGTACTGGGGGAAGTGGGATGTCTTTTGTATGGTCAGTGGGGCCCCAAGGGCCAAATGGTTCTCGTCCCAGCATTGATGCCTTCAGTGAAATGAAAATATTCAGCAGCTTCTTTTACAAGCAGAAGCAGACTGGTAGATTATAAAATTCAATATGGGCTAATAAAAGGTTCATGAATTTAACTTCTATGCTTAGGTCTTCCTCTCATGTTGGCTGCACTATCATAGCCCAATCTCTCATGTATGCAATATCAATCCCCATTCCTCCCAAGTGTCTGTGAAAGCATTTTTGTCATCCCTGTTCCTATAGTTATCATCTATGGCACTGAATTCCCAATAAATGCTCGCTGACCTTCATGGTTGTCACTATACTTTCAGTTGGCTCTGCTGCCATACAAAATACACTATTAAAGTAATCCGTTCACAGTTTGTCTGATGCTAAGTGCACAATCCAAAATAACTCAGTAATATATTGCAGACTACAAGTGAGCCACAATCTCTTGTTTTATTTACATTACCAATCAATAAATGTTCTGGCGTGGAATAGCCCTTTAAAAAAAAAAAGCAGTGAGTGTGGATTTCTGGGTGATGGCTCTCCATAGACACTCCCATAGTACTGAATCAAATTCTCCCATCAATGCTACAATTTTAACATTTGGCATATACAGTTGATCTAACGTGCCACACAGCATTAGATTTCGAGGTAAGCAAGTATTCACACAATGGCAACAAGCCTTTTTAAAACATTTTTGCCACTAATGGGACATTATTTTCAGGAGGAGAATGAGGACTGACCAGGATATACAGTTGCACATGTAGTAGTCAAGTAAAATAATGTCTTCAGAGCTGCTTCAGAAAACCAGCAGCAAGTTCTGCCTTTTTGCATGGCTACCACAAAAATACACCGCCAACCAATCACAGAATCATAGTATTGGGAGGGACTCTATGGACCATGAGGTCCATATCCCTGCTCCGTGCAGAATCTCCAGCTAAAGCATCCCTAGTAGGTAGCTGTCCAACTTCTTTTGAAATACATCCAGAGGAGGAGACAACACTCTCTGTCTAGCCAATTGATTCCACTACCAAACTGCACTCACAAGAAGTTCCTTCTATTGTGCAATTGAAATCTCCCCTTCTGTAATTTAAAACCATTAGACCTAGTTCTACCCTCTCAGACAGCAGGGAACAAGCCTGCACTCTCCTCTTTGTGACAGCCCTTGAGGTATTTGAAGAGTGTGATCATGTCAGTCCTCAAATCTTCTCTTCACCAAGCTGAACATGTCCAGCTCCTTCAACCTCTCTTCATATGTTTTATTTATTATTTTATTTATTTGTTTATTTTATTTGTAGACTGCCTTTCTCCTGGTATTTAGACACAAGGTGGCTTCCAACAATAAATACACATTAAAACACAGTAAAAACATTATTGTTCCAATCTGAGCACCACATTTCCAACATTTTCCTGTTCTGGACTTGTATATTCTTTGGAGTTTTTCTGGAGTCATACACCATCTATGGAATTTTTTTTTTAAATAATCGTTATTCAAATTTACATTTACATTAAAATTTCATTACACCACATTAAAATCATACACTCCACATTCCATCTCTATTTCCACTTCACTTACGCATTATAAACCCGTAAAGTTTTATGTCTGTATTCTTTTCATAGCATCACATAACACCACATAACTTATCAACACATTACATACCCTATCATAACATTACATCATTCTTACCTTACGTACTTACTACTTTCTCTTCTCTTCAGTTCATTCTTACCATTCATTTCCTCTCTCTCTCTTCTTTGCTATCTGTATCTTCTTCTTAAAAAGAACAGAGATTCCTTAGGTTTACTTCCTGAACTTCACCTAGTCCCATTTTTAACGTATCTTTCTAGCTTTTCTTCTTGTTTTCCCCCCTTCAGGGTATACCCTTTATTTATATTTATATTTAGTCTTAAATGTAAATTCATATTACATATAGTTGTATTTTATTTCCTCCATTCTATATTGCCTTATTCTTTCTTAACCTCCTGTCGGCCCTTTATTGGTCAAATACACTTTCCATCATTAATCCTAAATTTTGGGAGTCCCTATCCCTACCATTTATGGAATATTTTAAAGTAGTTTTCTTTCAGGTTTTGTGCTGTTGTAAATTTCAGCATCCTTTTCCAACTTGTTTCCCATTGATCTAGCTTTACTGGGTGTCCAAAATTCTGGAACGACTTGATCATCACTTCTTTAACAGTTTCTTCTTCCTTTTCATAAAGCAGTAAAGTCTTATATAATTTTGCCATCAAGTGTGGCGGATTCTCCAGTAAAAGTTTGATTATTGGATTTATTTCTTTAGTTGTTTCAAATCCTTGTAGTTTCAAATTCGTCTGAAATCTCTCATGTTTGTATAAAAATGATAAATGAAAAAAACACATTACAAACATTAAACATGTTGAAACATTTAAAACACTTTAAAAAACATTGAAAAGATATCAAATCATAAAACACTTAAAATGATATTCAATTTACAAGAAGTTAATAAATGAAGCTACCCAGCTTGTGTAAAAGCCTGTTTGAAAAGAAAAGTTTTCACCTGCTGGCGAAAGGAGAGCAGGGAGGGGGCACACCCAGCCTCCTCCGGAAGAGCACTCCACAGGGTGGGAGCAGCTACTGAGTCGGCTCTCTCCCGTGTCCTCACCAGACAAGCCTGGGATGGTGGTGGGACACCACCGTGCTTTTACCACCCCTGTTGCCCTTTGTGAACTTTCTCCATTTTCTCTATAGCCTTCTTAAAGTAGGTACCCAGAACTGAACACAGTACTGCAGATGAAGTCCGACCAGTGTTAGAACTATTACTTTCCTCAGCTTGGAAACTATGCTTCTCTTAATGCAAGCTAAGATAGCATTTTGCCTTCTTTGCTGCAGCATCACATTGCTGGGCTCATGTTCAACTTGTGATAAGCAATAAGCCCAAGGTCTTTTTCAAACATGGTACTAATGATTGCATGTTTATCAAGGCAGCTGCAGATGGACTCCTGTATAATCTGTTCATAGATAGATAGATAGATAGATAGATATTAGATAATTTTTATTAGAAACAAACAAGAAGAGTCAAATGAACAAGTCGTCAAACCAACAAATATGTCCTAATATTTTTCCTGGTACTCATGTCTGTAGTTTTCTGGATCTTTTTTCTTTTTTTCTTTTTTTTTGGATATGAGGGACAGTGTTTGCTCATCTCAAATCCTCTGGCACTTTACACATTCCCCAAGGTTTCTCAAAAATGATGGAAAGTGATTCTGTGAGTATGGCAGCAAATTCCTTCCAGTACTCTGGAATACAGATCATCTGGCCCTGCAGATCTGAGTTCATTTAGGTTAACTAGGTGATTCCTGACTAATTCCTTATCAATCTTGATTTGCAAGACTCTGCTGCTGCATGGAAATACACAGTTCCTTTTTTGGGGAAAAAGACTGAAGCAAAATAGCATTTCTGCCTTTCATGCTGGCTCTAATATTTATTATGCCACATATCTCATAAATTGGCTTTCAGGAAAGCACTTTAAAATACACTGGGGGCAGCACTATGATGATCAGTTTAGTTTCTTGGCTCCAGACTGCAGCCTTGCCAAATACCATATAACCACTTCTTTTTCTTTTACTTCCTTGTCCATGGTTTTAACAAAGGGATCTGGAATCCCCTTTGACTCATCTCTGATTGTAAACAGGTTGTTCTCATGGTGGAAGTGTTGTGCTGTGGAGGAAGATCCTGTGGGAACAGGCTACAGCCAGGATACTTGGCATGTGCCAGCATGTTTCCACCTCTTTTAAAGTGTTTCATTCTCTTTTATCATTAAAAAGAAAAGTGGAAGGAAGTAGTCTTGTTCAACCTTTAGTAAGACTAACTTTATTTTAGGATGAGCATGTGTGGATTGTAACACAGGGACACTGGTAGCATACAACAGGAGTGTGGCCATCCAGATGCTGTTGACCATAAATCCCCCGATAGCTCTAATCAACATGAGGAATTCTGGGAGCTGGAGTCCAAAGAAGTCTGGAGGACTGTACAGTCATCCCTCTACATTTGCTAGGGCTAGGGGCAGAGGACCCCAGTGAAAGTGGAAAGAAGTGAATAACTCTAGGCCCTCCCAAACCATATTTAACACACATAAAAAAGTATGATCACCATATTCAATGCACAATGGAGTCCTTTGAGGCATCAGGGTTCCTTCACAAGGAAGAAGTGAGTGGGTGGGTGGGTGGGTGGGCTTACTGCCACTTCCATTGCTGTCCCACACCATTTTTAATAGCGACTTACAAGCCTCTTTTGCAGTTTCTCAGTCTCACAGGTCTTGCAGTCCCTATTAAAAATGGCATGGGAAAAAGATCTATAACACAGGTACTGGACTATGTTGGAAATGTCAGAAAGAGGTGTGTACTATATACCACATGTGGTGGATGTGTTCAAAGGTCAAGAAATACTGGACTGGAATACACAAAAAAAATTGTGAAATATTGAAGGTACAATTTGCTATGATGCCTGAAATGTACTTGTTGAATATGACAGATATAGTTGATGGTACTAATATCAAGAAATATTGGAGAATATTATTATGTATGATAACTTCAGCACACATTGAATATGCAAAGGTATGGAAATCACAGCAAATACTTACAATAGAGCAATGGTGGGGAACTTTTATTCAAAATAAAACTGCTGATATGGTCTCTCAAAGATTAAAAGGGAAATCAGATGACAACATTCAGAAAGAATGGCAAATTGTGGGTAGTTGCTGGGTGACTTGTGATAGAAGTCCATAATTCATGGTACTATGTGTTTAAAAGATTGAGATGATTGCGGTTGTTATCATGAAGCTGTTAAATGGTGAATGTAATGCAAGTTCTAACATGTGATATAGCTGTAAAATGCAGTATAAGGATAAAGTTAGGATATGAGATATTGAAAATGAAATCCAGATCAGATTGGAAGTATCAAGAATATGTCAGTAGAAATAACAATGACAATTGTTTTATAAGTGAATTTTTAATAAAATGATTATTAAAAAAATGGCATGGGGAGGCAGCAGTGGTGACAGCAAATAATCCATGAATAATCAGATCTGCAAAAGTGAAACCCACAAATGTGGAGGGATGACAGTATTGTTTGACAGAATATGATATTGACAACAACTCTTGCCGCTAAATGTTTTATACTGATGTGCATACATGCCTGTTTCCACTGACTTTTTGGTAGGCATAATAAGTTGTTAGAACATTAGATGCCTATGGTCTTAACAGGAATAATATTTTGTAATTAGGCTAGTAATAATAGTGTGTGCATTTAGCATTTATTTATACATTGTATCTGTTGCAAGCCTAGAGGGGAAATATTTGTATCCTGGATTCTGTTTACACCTGACCTACTTTCACTCCACTATTCATTCAATGTGTTTATCCAATGTCATATCTCTACAGTTTCTGTAGGAAAAAGGGACCATTGTGTGCATCATACATTCATTCATTTTTGTATCTGGGTGATACAAACAATGAGAAACTCTGTCCTTGGGGAAAGTTATAAATATTATTATTTACTGTATTTCTAGTCTACCTTTCTGCTAAAAGTTTCAAGGTGGCTAACAGCATCATTAAAAACAACCCAAAACTATAAAACATTACAGTGTTTTAAAAAGGTTAAAAGATCAAGCTGGAAAAATGCATCTCCACATCCTTTCTGAAGGTATGGAGAGTAGGAACAGGCTCCATATCTGAAGAGAATGTGTTCCACAGTGTGAGAGTGACAGGGAGAAAAATGCTCTCCTGTGTGGCCATTGAACAAACCGATACTAGAGACATTCTCAAGAGGATTTCTTCTTAGGAAACAGGCAGGTTCATAATGAGAGAGGTGATCTGCTAGGCCATTTCCGCACTGCTCTATTATAGTGCTATTATTCCACTTTCAACATCCTGTGGAATTCTGGGGTTTGTAGTTTACTGAGGCCAAAGAGCTCTCTGGCTGAGAATTCTAAATGTCCTCCCCCCCCCAAACTGCAAACCCCAGGATCCCATAGGATGTTGAAAGTGGAATAATAGCACTATAAAAATATAGTGTAGAAATGGCCTTAGATAACCCTAGCCAGGGTGGTGTCATGGTTTGAGTGTTGATTACAGCCTTGGAGATCAAAGTGTAAATCCCTGCTCAACTGTGAAAAACCCCGGGTGACCTTGGACAAGTCATATTCTCTCAGTTTCAGATGAAGGAAATGGCAAAACTGATCTAAACAAATCTTGCCAAGAAAACACCATGATAGGGTTGCCTTAGCATTGCCATAAATCAGAAATGACCTGAAGGCGTATAGCTACAAAGCATAGACAATGGTGGGGAATGCCGGGAGCTGTCATCCAACAACATGTCAAGAGGTACACAATTATCCTGCTTTAAGAGTAAGGCCACATTTCTGAGGTTAATCTATACCTGTGTGTTGCAGGTAACCAGTTGTATTTCAGTGGTGGCTGCTGTGCTTAGTGTACATTGAATATCACATAGGCTGCAACGTTTACATCTAAAATCTAAATCTTTGGACTTAAAATCCTTAAGTAATACTAGCTATACAAGGAAGGAGCAGGCACTATTAAGTGGTGGAGCATGCATTTTGCATATGAAGGGGCCAAAGTTTAAACCATTGAATCTCCAAGTAATTTCTTTCCTGGAGACCTTGGGAAATGACTGTCACTCATAATAGACAGTATTGAACTAGGTGGACCAGTCATCTAACATAGTGCAAAGCAATCCCATTGTGTTCAACATGGTGCCCTTAAAGAAAATATGCATGGCCTAGAAGCAGACCAACTGGAAGAGTTATATCCAAGCACCCTAACAAAACTGATATTATATCTAGCCCCCTGCTGCTTCCAAATTTAAATAAGACACATGTGTCAGAATATTAACTCACTGTGACGAGTCCTTTAAAGTATTGGTCTGGTTTCCATGCCCTGGAGAAAATGAAGGAACGCAATTATGCCCATATTTGGTCCTGAATCATTTGCAGCGGTAACAAGAAACTTGAAAGAAAAGGAAGCATGAATGATGAATGAATTGTCCTCAGATACATAAAGAATGAGTATCATATACCTTCAGATAGAATTCCTCCTGATTTAACTAAGCACTAAGTAACCAGCAGATCTGTGTCTCCTTATTCTTGCTGAACTTAATTTGGCTATAATGTTAAAAGGAAGTGGTAAACAATACCACTTACAGCAAGCTAGCTCCCTGAAATAATTAGCTATGAGCAAAGAAAACTTTTTCTCATATTATGTATATAATGTGTCATTGCTTGTGTGCTTTGTTCCAATAAAATTCTTAGGAAATGAGTATTGTTGTGTTTTTTTTTTTAAAAAAAGCAATAGTCTTGTAGGTTTATAAAGATATAGAGCTGCAATGTTACTTTGGCAGAGAATCAGGCTGAAAGTGAAAGAAGAGGAGCCTCTGGCTCATCACACAGAGCTCGTTTAAAATTACATGAAGGGGGGTGCCGAGAAAAGGAAAGAAAAAGGAAAGATGGGGGAGGAAAAAAAACTAGCAGCACCTGTGAAACTAAATGGTTTATTTTATCATAAACTTTCATGCAATCCACTTCTTCAGATGTATTGAAGGAGATATATTAAAGCCAGAGGTATTTAAGCACAGTAACCCAGTGGTAGGAGTGGGATAGGATATAATAAGGAACAGAAAGATGTGACTCTGGCCAAAAATCTTCAGAGTTGTGTGAGATTATACAAGTCTTTCAGGTAGATGGTCTGTTAGTACTCATGTGAAAACAATAATCCAAAATTAGTTCCTCAGACCTAAACCTTTATCTGAGGAGATTTTTTTAAATTGTATTTTTAATTTAATTAGTGTACAAAGGGGCCCTTCCATACTGTATGTATGTTGTGTGCCCTCAAGTCATTTCTGATGTGGTGACCCTAAGGTGAAAATATTGTGGGTTTTCTGGAGCTGAGTGTGTGTTACACACCCAAGGTCACATACTACAAGAACTATAGTGCTAGAATCTCTCTTCAACTGCCATTTTCCTACCTTACGGAATCCTGGGATTTGCAGTTTAAGGAGGGGCATTCCAAATTCTCAGCCAGCTCTGGCTGGGAATTCTGTTTTGTCTCACCAAACTGCAAGTCCCAGGGTTCCATAGCACTATAATTCTGTAGTCTGAAAGGGCCCCATGGTTGAAGCAGATCCAGAAACAGTGTCTCTTGTGTGCTCACGTTCCTGCACTGGAGGGCTGGCTTTGCACTGCAGTAGATTTGGCTTGACAATGCTGTTAGGCCAAGAACTGTCCTGGGTTAGATCCATTTCTTTTCAGGCAGAAGTGAATGGGCAGCTCTGGGCATCCCTCCCTCTCTGCCTTGACTGAAGCCATAATGTCAGAGGCAACAGCCCCAATGCCCTTGCCACTTCTTCCAGTTCTCGGGAACAGCAAGGCAAGAAAGATCTGCATATCCTTGTCCATAGGACATTTCCCTCTCAACAACATCAAGAAGCTTGTGTGTAGGCACCTTGGCTATTGATGACCTTTGAGCACTTGCTCCACCTGCACAGTTGATAATTCAGCTTAGTTAGTAGTTATTCAGCTGTTACAAGAGAGAAACAAAATTGCATGTTTGCAGTGCAAGCCTACATGCTTACTCAAAAGTAATCCTATTGAATTCAAAGGGGATTATTCCCAGGTAAGTGGAAGTAAGTTTACGACCTTGTTCTTGTGTATCTTCAGGTTGTTTCCAATGTATGATGTCCCTAAGGCGATCCTATCACAGAGTTATCTCAGGGCTAAGAGTGTGTGACATGCCCCAGGTCACTCAGCAGGTTTCCATGGCCAAATGGGGAATCAAACCTGGTCTCCAGGGTCAGTAGTCCATCAGTCAAACCACTACACCATGCTGGCTTTTACAGACTTAACTAGCTATATTTACTAAAGCATGCCTCTCACTTCTGTGTTGAAGAGACTTAATTATTCACAAAGTGATAGGGTGATTAGTTTATTTATTTCCTAATATGTATGTGCTACTCTTCATCCACAGGCTCACAGGAAAGTTTATGTCTGTGATGTGAAATTGATGTTCTTTTGAGACACAGATGTCACAGTAGAAGTATGCAGATTAGTATATTGGAGAGAGAAAAAGTCCTCAGCAAACCTTTAGGATTGCTTGACAAATTACCGCAAAGACACATAAGCACTAGTTGTGAACACCAAGTTACTTGTAATTTATTCATTTTAATTAGGAAGGACTGGCTCCACTCCTTTTTCTGGTGAAGCAGTTGTTACTGCGGTCATCTGGCCCAAGCCCGAGGTCTACAATTTCATATTGTTTATGTTTAATATTTCCACGTGGCACTCCATAAGATGAACTCCACGTGTCTGAAAAGGTCACAGAGAGCCTGTGTAGGCAGGCACAGCTGCACAGCCTCAATTATGTAAGCTAGGTCTAGGCCAGTAAACAACTATCTCTTGCACAGTAGTGCCCTCCAGACACAGCCGACCATTAAGCAAATGCAAGGGCTCTCGGCCCCGAACTGCTTGCTGTATACAAATGCTAAGCACTCCTCATCTGCATACTGTTCCAACAATTGGCAGTGCTGGTTAAATCTCATCAGTTCTGATTCTGACCTTTCAGAGGCTTTGTCTCCACTCAAATCCCTATTGTTCTCCTCTGGAGAGGGCTAGCCTCCAGGTACAATCTTCCCTATAAAAACCCCAAGCTTGAGCTTCTTGTCGGAACGCTCGTGCCTTGCATCCCGAACTGCTGCCACTCTGTTTGGCGAGCCTCCCCTCAGCCTCCACGTGCTGCGAAACCATGAACTCAAGCTTCGAACTCTATTTCTCTTTCCCCGAACTGCAGGATCAGGTGGAGTATCACCCCAGAAATCCACTTAAAATCCCTATCAATTTTCCTCTCTTTCTACTTCTATAGTTCTTGTATGCATGCGTGAGTGCATGTGTCTGTGTGTGCCGAATTGTGGACATTACAATAAAATCTTTTAATTGAACAACTTGCCTAGATCTTGTCGTGGCCCGACCCTGTAAACATAGGGTTAAAGATCTCGCTACGTTACCCTGCCTCTCGTAGTGCTAGCTTGTGCTCTCAGCTAATTCCCCACCTTTGTAATACTTGGAGCACATTTAGGTGTCCCTCCCAGGACCTACAGAAATCAGGGTAACACAGTAATTTTAAGATACTTTTGCAGTTACTATGGTCTGGCCTTACTAAATGGTGAAGGTGAAAATATCACAGAGCTCCAGTTGTGAATTGTGCTATGCCTTTGAATACTTTTAACTACAATAACAATAAACTACTGGGGGGCGAAAGGCTTAAAACTATTGTTGTTGTTGTGTGCCTTCAAATTGTTTCTGACTTATGGCAACCCTAAAGCAACACTATCACAAGGTTTTCTTGGCAGAATTTGTTCACTGGGGGTTTGCCCTTGCCTTCCTCTGCAGCTGAGAGAACCTCTTAAGACTGTAACACAACTAATTTACAATTAACTTTCCAAGCTCTGCAAAGACAAATTCTCTGATTTCTGCTGCAGGTCTTTTGAAGGACATCTTCCAAACATCTTTTAAAGAATGCTCTCAGTCTGAAAGCTCACAGCAGACAATGGCCTGATGCTAGATTCTGCAGGCAGTACAGCTAAAAAGCTTTGTAGAAATCTATTAGGTCCCCAGTGGTCTTTCACATTTAAATAAAATGGCACAAATAGCAAGCAGGGAGCACATAGATTTACAGAGAAACGAGAAGGATAGCATGGGAGACAGTGGTGACAGAGCAGGGTGGAGAAAAAGAGATAATAGTTTGAAGAAAATATTTTTGTAATCTTGCGTTGTCAAGAAGAAATTGGCTTGACTTAGAGTACATTTGCCAACTAGCCAGAATAGCCACTGCCAGAAAATGATTCTTAGATAATGCATTATAGTCTTGGCAGTCTGGCAATTATATTAGTTCATTTGGAGAGCACCATTCACACAAGGGAGCACTTCTCTAGCTTCCTCAATAAGAGAAAATTTATTTTGGACCATTAGGATGGAGCAATTTGTTCAGTAGGTTTTCAAACAGCATACTATCTTAAATAAGTCGTGCAGGCACAAATAAAGCAAGGCCACTCTTCATGTTATGCTAACCTTCTATATAGGTGCCTTCAAGTAGACTATTGACCTATGGTGATTCCATGAATTTCATAAGGTTTTCTTATGCAAGAAATACTCAAGGGTGTTTTTGTTGATTCATTCCTTTGAATTATAGCTTACAGCAGCTGGTATTCATTGGCAGTCTCCCATCCAAGTACCAACCAGAGCTGACCCTGCTCAGCTTCCAAGATCAGTCAGGATCTGATACCCTTAGAGTATTTAAGAACAGAATAATACTCACCCTCCCCACTCCAAACAAAAGTATATTGTGGAAATGCATTGCCTATAGGCCAGACTAATAATCACGGAGCCAGTTCTATGAGATTCGACAAGCTCAGCTGGTGAGACAACTGGATACATGCATACCTAGGTTTAATCTGAAGACCCAGTCTGGATTTGTTTTTCATGCAATATAATTAGAGGATGCCTCTGAGCATATACAGAATGTATTTCCTTCCCTTTCTCGGGAGAGTTAATTATAGTCAGTCTCTAGCTATCAGAGACTCTGGGGCAGAGCCTCTTGTTATTTCTTGGAAAAAACTGTCCTTTTAAAAAAAATGGAGATCATGTTTTCTCTTTACATCAGAATTTATTGGGTGTTTTCAGTTTCCTTTGCCCTCACCCCATGAAAAGCACTGAGCAGCTTTCAGCTTTAAAGTATTGTGATTAATCACTATAACATGAAAATATAAGGGTGTTCATGCAATACCTACCCAGCTCATGATTGTCGAGTGAATGTACGGCAAGGGAAACATAATCCACTTCACTGACCGCCCTTTTAGCTCAGACAGCCATTTGAAAGTGGGAAATCTTCCTGACAGGGAGCTAGAGTTGTCAGGTGTCTCGTATCCAAGGTCCTGAAAGCTTGCCCCTTTATTGGGCAGGTGTCCCTTATTACAAGGGATGTCCCCTATCTGAGGGTTGGAAAGATTTCCTTTTCATATAGACTAATGTTAAAAAATGTAATGTGTTTTCAGGCATGGGACCTTCACAAAGACAGAAATGTATGCATTGTACAATTTATGAATCTGAACAATATATTAATTTTACAGAAAAATGCATGGCTAGGTTAACCGAAATGAATTCACTTGATATTTAGGCAGAAAACAAACTTGATAGTAGCTGCTTCCTGATCATCAACCATGCATGTCAGGAATTTTAACAGTCCCTTATTGCTGCTTTGAAAACCTGGCAGTACTCCTGAGAGGCCTGTATATAGGATTCTTTCTCATTACTGTCAGCAACATGCCAGAGAAATGTGAGAGTGGGTTCTGTGGAGATCTATATTTTTTTGAGTTTCTCATTCCCATTTATCAGGGGTAGGCAACGCGTGTTTTTCCCCATAGCCCTATACCATAGAGAATTTTTTTTCTCTTAAAAAAACATTTATTTTCTGCTCCTAGAGGTATCCAGGAATGGTAATTTAACAATCTCCAAAGCCCACAAAACTAGAAGAGGACATCTGGACACTTCCTATTTTCATTTCATTTGTAAATTTTACATTTCCAGGGCTGGTGAGGCTGGTGTTGGGTCCTAGGGGCAGAGAACTGATCCCTGCAGCTGTTGCAGCTGTCTGCCTGTTATTAGGGTTGTCAGGGCAGACTTATCACAAGGCCTGTAGTTTCAGACATGATCCTTGTTATATCACAGAATGTGGCCTGGTGATGTCAGGATACATTAAGAATCAACCACAGTTGCAGAAGTGTGCCACTATTTTTTTTTTAAAAAAAGTCTAGCAAATGAGAATTAAATATATAAACACTTTCCAAGACAATGCTCTTGCCCTGAGATTCTTCCCTCTTACCTTGAGTAGTAGAGAAGAGAGGCCAAACACTGAGATCTTGGAGATCTACCTATCAGACAGAAATAATAGTATCCTTTTATTTTTAGTGGCATAGATTCCATGTGTCCACTGCCCTATATGTTTCAGCTGTCTGTGAGAAATGGATTGCAGATGGATTCACTGATGGGCTTCAAATCAGTGCAATCACATAATGCAGTCAGTTGTCAGGTCTTCCCTTGAGGACTGTTCCTTGGAGGAGAGCTAAGAGAGTAGCCCCTGTAGGAACAATAACAGGAGCAGGTGAGGGCTCCAGCTGTCTACCAACCACTAAATCCAGCAGAAGCTGAGGCAGGTCCAGGCCTCCAACAGGAATCTACCCTTCTTACAGAATTAAAGAGAGGACTCTAATGCTGAGCCTCCCCACCCTGGAGAATAATATCAGCAAAAGCAACCGCTTGAGAGAAACCAGCTATGGGAGAATGCTAGAATGAAAAATCACCTGATTCAGCCGAAGGCTCCCTAATTAGTATCAGCTGCATTCCCCCTGACAGCCACATCTAAAGCATCTTTGCAGGAGATATGCAATTGCTGGATTCATTGTTTGCTATAACTGGTTGTGCTTCCTGTTTCCAACTTCTTGCATTCCAGACTTTTGAACTTCTTTGGCTTCTTGACCTTGGTATGCTTGTCACCTTCTCTTCTGGCCTGCTCTTTGATTACTTCAGAAATGGGTAGGACTCTTCTTTATATCTATCCTCGGTCTGCTTCTCCAGCAGTCTCTCTGTATGATCCCTTCAAATGCCAGTGCCTTTTGTTTACCTGAACTTGACCCCAGACAGACTTGGATGCACCCCTAGCTGTCTTCTGCTCTGTGTATGTGCTCAGCTCTGGCACTTACTGCCCAAGAACAGGGCAGTAACAGAGCCTTCAAAGAGCTAATGATGTAGGCTGATGCCTAGTTGTGTTCTTGGGAGTAGCCAGATGGTATGAAACCTTTATTGTATTTTAGCAAAAAGCTATCATGATTATTATATAGGAAGTGGTCTAAAGCAGGAGTTGAGATAATGCATCCCTCTGATGTTGTACTCTGTCTCTCAGGATTCTGCAACCGGTGCCTATGGCTACAGCTGATGGAACTTGTAGTGCACCAACATCTAGGCCATTTTCACACTAGACTGTTATAGCACTATGATTCCTCCCTGGCTGGCCCTTCCCTAAACTGCAAACCCCAGGATTCCACAGGATGTTGAAAGTGGAATCATAGTGCAATAACAGTCTAGTGCGGAAATGGCCCTAGAGGGCCACATGATTCCCACTCTTAGACTAAAAGAGAGGTGGAAGTTTGTCAACAATGAGGAATAACTGAAGCTGTTAATAGTCTTTTACCAAATCTTCTTCAAGGAATCACTCCCCAGGGAAAGAGTGACTGGAGAAAAATGTGTAAGTGTGCATTTGCACTAAGCAGTTATAGCAACCTCATGCCGCTTTAAAAATAATTGTTCCAGCCTATAGAATTCTGTAGCTTCCAGTTCAGGTGAGGTGTGCAATTCTCAGAACTGTCGTTGAGGAGAGCAATGTCACCAAACTATAAGATCACCATTAAAGTGGAATCAGATTACCATAACCATGTAGAACAGATATGTGAAAGCGCGCGGCATAGTGCTTTGAGTGTTTGAACCTGGTGATCAGAGTTCAAATCCCCACTAAGCCATGGAAACCCACTGAGTGATGTTGAGCAAGTCACTCTCTGCTTTAGAAGAAAGCAATGGCAATCTCCCTTTGAACAAATCCTGCCAGGAAAACCCCATGGTAAGTTTGCCTGAGGGTCACCATAAGTCAGAACTGACTTGAAGGTACACCACCACAACAAAGTACAGATACACTATCTGTCTTGATTGTAGAAATAAAGAGTGATTCTTGATGGAGGCAGGGGAATTGCTTTCAAACCAGATTCCCAAGACTCACACTCAGCCAAGGTCAATAGGATCCCTCCATATGCTGTGCTGGCTACCAGCTGGGAAGGCATATAATGAGAGGTGCAGTCAGGGTCAGAGACCCAGGCAGCAAGCCAGCCTGGAGAAGGAGAGATAGCAAAGTCCTACCAGGAGGAGTCAAAGCAAACAATTGCTCATAGGCAGTCCATTTATCTAAGCCAGAACAACAAGCGAAAGCCATAGTCAGAGTCCAAAATCGAGGGGTCTGGAGCCACGAGATCAGTCCCAGGTATCAGGAGCCAGGTGCAAGAAGCAAAGAAGAGAGCTTATAGAAAGATTGCCACAAGCAAACGAAGGCTTCCAGGCAGGCAGTTATATAGCTCAGGCACAGGTGTGGTCGGTCACCACTTCTTGAACTTAATCAAGGAAGCCTCCCTTTGCTCAGCTCTCTTGAGTCTCCGCCTTGTTTGTGGGCTGATTGGCACAGGCTCCAAGGCATCTTCAGAATTGGATCCCTGTTGCCCTAAAGGAGCAGGCAGATGGACATCTGAGCCTGCTTGGTCCATGGCAGCAGGGGGAGCTCTTGAGCTGCAGGACCCATCTCCACCCTGAGCCACAAGGACCAACAGCTGCTGCTCGTCATCTCCACCCTGAGCCACAGGGACCAACAGCTGCTGCTCGTCATCTCCACCCTGAGCCCCAGGGACCAACAGCTGCTGCTCGTCATCTCCACCCTGAGCCCCAGGGACCAACAGCTGCTGCTCGTCATCTCCACCCTGAGCCACAGGGACCAACAGCTGCTGCTTGTCATCAGCAGCTCTGACAAGGGCTTCAGTTATCACAGGTGCTTTCTTGGGACCCTTTTCAAGCCACATGGGGAACTTGTACTGTCCAGATTATGCCTGGAAGGTGATCATTCTCTTATCTGATCTAGACAAAGTTTTCCTAATAGTATCAAGCAAAACATTTTGTGTACTTATTCCACCTTTCGCTACTTAACAATTTGATAGTATCTTTGTGTGTGTGTGTGTGTGTGTGTGTGTGTGTGTGTGTGTGGTTTTTAAAAGATGGAAGTAAAATTGCAGGGCAGAGAAATTAGAGAGTTATAAACAAAAGCTAAAGATAGTCTTCTCTTCCTCCAATTCTGCATTTAGTGTAAGTCAGGCAGGATGATCACAGGATAAAAGCCTTGTTGGGAAGCACCCAACATTCAAATGTGTTATAGTTTGTATACATTTCCTCTGTGGTAGTAAGTTCTAAGTGCTCTAAGTTTACCTCACTTACCTAAAGGAATCTACAGCTGGAGAAGATGCCTGGAGAGCAGTTTGGAATGGAAAAATAATTGAAAAAAGGTTAAGCAACTTGATTCCATCAGCTTTTTAGTCTGATTGCCCTCATGAGAAGTAAGGCATCTAGTGAACTGGGCTAAAATTGTATGTACCTGTAGGTCACAATTTGTCTTGCAAGGAAGACGCATGCACAATCCTCTATTCTTTTCAAACTTTTGAAGATTAATTGAGGTGAGTGCTTTAGATACAAAAAAAAGGTTGCTGTTTGCTAAGAGGTTGGGGACAAAGTATATTGCATTGAAGTGTTAGCCTCTCTTCTCATCTTTACCCAGCTCCTGTCCTATATCTTAATATCTTAATATGGACATCAGTTATTTTATATCTTATATCTTAATATGGACATCAGTTATTTTAAGAGGTATTGTAGTTTTATTGACTGGGACATCCTCATAAGAAAGTGTCTACTCCACCTGAAATAAGGGAGACAAATTAAAAAAAAAAATACAAAGAGGTAGAAGATTTTGTTCTTTCAGTTCAATTTGCATCTCTTAGGTCCCTTTGCTCTTCCCACAGGCTAGCTCCCTCTAGAATTGATCAAAAGACTTTGAATACATACTGAGCGACTGGCTGCTTAAGAAGATACTTACTTGAGGTTTGCTTTTCCAGAAGCGCCTCATTAGGCTCAGTGAGTTGTGCTCTGGGACTTTGAAGATTCAATTGTTGTTTCACCAGTGTTGCTTGCAAACTTTGAAAGTGATTTTCAAATTACCTGATAACTTCTTTCTCCATAAACTGGCAATATACTTTCAAAGGCTCAATGAAAGTTGGTGACAAAAATGGTAGTGAACCAGGGCTCAATGGAGTCAGAGTGCCATGATTTTCTTATCTGATGAGCAGGGGCCCTCTGAAGTTTCCTGGTTTCCTCTCAGTTTAGGTGAAAGGCTCTGAGGAAAACTGGATTTTTCCAGTTATATGTTCTTGCAATCTCTTTCTAATTTAGGCCATTTCAGCACTAGACTGTTATAATGCTTTTATTCCATTTTCAATATCCTATGGAATCCTAAACTGCAAAAATCAGGATTCGTTAGGATGTTGAAAGTGGAATAATAGCACTATAACAGTCTAGTGCAGAAATAGCTTCAGATGGGAAATTTGTTTTCAAAAGATTTGGTGATGATGGTGATATGGTGCAACACAGTCTCCTGAACTGTTGGAGGCATGCCTCCCATGATTAGTGTGGCACTTCAAATGTTACCACTGTTGGTGAATGATAAGATTAATGGCATGATAGCCCATGGCAAGTAGAGCCAACTTATTCTGGTTTTGTCCCCATCGTCTTTCCAGACAATGAAACTGCAACTTATAATTCAGGAAACCTCATGCATATAAAATAGAGATGGAAGCAATGCTGTTCTCCAGACTTTGCTGAACTGCAACAATAATTTTTTTCACTATTCTTCACCATTGGCTGTGGTGGCTAGGGTTGCCGGGAGTTGCAGTCTGTGGAGAGCACACAATTCCTACACCAGTCTGAAATATTAGGAAAAAAAACCCTTTCAGTTTAATATACTTACTATGGCATAAGCTTTCATAGACTATACTCTATTAGATGCAGAGAGTTCTACAAAAGTATAAATGGGGGATGTTGATGGATTATTTTTAAACCTCTCAGAGAGAACTGAAACGCTGAAAGCATAGAAAGTGATGAGTACTGAGCAGTCATTTCACAAAAGAGTTGTTGGTGAGAACATTGACATTCTTGCATTGATTATCATATGTTGCGAGCAAAACCATTTCCATTTCTTTGTTATACTTAAATTTCATTATTAACAAATACCCCCCACTCATATTTGCAATGCTTGATTACTATTGGAAATATTAATTTAATTATTAATAAAATCCTCCCCACTCAAAAAAATAAAAAATAACATCCCCAGACTTATTTTTGATGATTATTAAATGTATATATAAATTGTATGTATGTATAAAAATTTTAATGTGAATACTTTGACTCTAATATCACATTGATGTCAATATCATTCAGTTGTCAATTATCCCATTTAATGGGAATGCACATTATTTCTTTCCCATTGACTATAACACATTTAATGATTCACTGCCAAATTTTGGCAACAAACCACACTGACAATCAAAAAAAAAAAAAAGAAGTTGAGAAGCCACATGTAACCCAGAGGCCACTCCTTGCTCACCTCTGTTCTAGTGGATATTTCCCCTGAGTTCTGCCAAGACAAGGATGAGCCTAGGATCCAGCAGAGTGTTATTGGCACTCCTTGTACTGATGGCAAATAAGGAGGCAGGTATGCTGGATGGCCGTAACTGGGGGACAGTCTCAGCCCGCACCCCCCTAGATTTGATATGGTTTAATTGGTGAAATACAATTTAATTGGCAAACTACATTAGTTGGCATTGATATAAAATGGATCTTGAAGTGACGGTAAGGCTAGGCTCAACAGAAGAAAATTACTGGCAAAAACAAGAGCTGCAAAGTAGGTCAGAGATCCCCTCTAGGCATAGCCAAGGTCATTCTTAGGCTAATCACCAGGTAACTCCAGAGATAACAGTTTTATACTGAAGCTGTAACATCTCTGATATCACATAATAGCAATGGGAAGTTCCCACCAAACCACTGATTGTTTCAGCCCTTCCTCTTAGCACTTGAATGTTTTCCATTGTTTCTAACATGTCCATCATTACAGAGCTATCATAATAGCCATTAACGCTTTGTCACCTAACACTAATTCTGTCCTGATCTCATTGTCCATGTGGCAACCTCTGTAGTTTGCTCAGACAGAGAGCCCTTCACACCCTTGCCCTCCAGGCAAATTTTGGGTATAAAACTCTGCATTTTGAGCACTTCAATGCAGCATCTCACTTGCTGAACACCACACTGTCACTCTAATTTCAAATGAGTACTGTTCTTAGGTGCAAGTAGAAGCCACATTGCTGCTTTCTTTGCTGCTCTTCAGACTGGTAATTATTGCTCTTTTCCCAAAACTCCACTATCAACAACTTTCCTCCCTTTATCCTTTGGTTAGCTCTTGTGCAAGTCTGTGACTGCTTGGATCTTTTGTGTGTGTGACTGAACTCTTTAACAAAACACATTTTTCGCTTACTTTGGAATCTCTGGCTGGTTGTTTCATGAGAGGACCCTGAAACATTGGTGTCAAATACTTTGTTAGGTTACACCCCCCCCCCTGCAGGCCTCCTAATTGAGCTGACTAATTCCCCATTGTCACATGGAGGTACATGGCATCATGGGTAGACGCCTGCATCACCCATATTTTGGGGTAACAGCCTGGTGGTCAGTGTATCCCATTTACTGTAATGAAACAACCACTATTACAAAGGCTGCTGCTAACTTGTAAAGAAATTACACTATCTTTAAATGTTTGTTTCTTGTCTATGGAAGCTTCAGGTGTCAGCAGTTGATCCCCTATAGGAGTTTGGTATTTAGCAGTTGCCTTGTGATACTTACCCTGGTGCTAGCCTTAAAATGTTGAGTGAAACAAGCAGAAGAGATCCTATTGTACAGAACAGTGCAATAGCAATACAAGCTTAAATAAAACACCATGCTTTTTAAAAATCTCAATGCAAAAAGATAAAAGTTCTTTTTTAAAACTTACATATTTACCATTACTTTGGTGGCTGTGGTGAGTTTTTTTGTTTATAAAGTTTGTTGCAAGTCCTGCTTAGTGTGTGTATGTTTGGATCCACAGTGCACTGAAATGAATGGAAAGTGAGCTGTGCAGCAGAGTGTTAAGATAAAATGGTCCTAGCATTGAATAACCTCTGAAGTTTAGCAACAAGATTTCTAGAGAAGCCCGAAGGCCAAAGTAGACATGAAATGATTCTCATCTTTAGCCCTTAACATTGCTGATTTTTTTCTTAAATAAGCAGAAGTTACCAGATGTGTGGAAGGAGAGATGAACAGGAGCTATCCCATGAATCCATGAGTGTCTGAGATAACGTGCTTACCATCACAGCTGCACAGGACACAGCAGGTCAGAGTGAAGGAAAGGCATGACAAATCATCTTAAAGCATATACTTGAGGTGACAAATTAATTAGAAAGCAGCAGCGCTTCTTAAATGCCTTTGATTTCAGTTGTCTCCATAAGATAGTCAACAAATGTAATTGACCAAGGCATGATAAACATTAGAGCAAAGAGCAGGCACTGCCCTGCATGCACGTGCCACAGTTACAACTCACTCATTATATTTTCTCATGGCACTGAGAAGTAAAACAGAAAGTGCTTCAGGAATAGATAGCACAACCCAGGTTATATGCAGTGAGGTTAACAAGCATTTCCTTTGCAAGAAGGATGCCAAATAATTAAAAGATTGCAATATTAATCTATTGGCTCAATTCAAGGGATTTTGGCTTGATAAAGCCTAGTTTACCAGATCTGAGAATGGACTACATGCTTATGTTCTCCTGTCTCTCTCAAGCTTTCAAGGAAGATAACTATGGTCTATTAAATCACACTGTGCTTCACTGTTTTTCACCTTATTATTGCTGTGTATGAACTAGATCAGAGGTTCATAACTTGTGGTCCGCAGGCCCCTGGGGTTCTGTAATGTCCTCACAGGGGGTCTTGCAAAGGCCTGAAGAAATTTTATGAACTTTTACAGGTAAAACAGAAAAAAAATGAATTTTTGTCTTTCTTTCAATCATAAATTGATCTAAAAGAGCAGGAGTCTTTTGCCAGTAATAGACATCAATTGTACAAAGTTCCCTTGCAATATCTCAAATTGTTGAAAAGCTATGAAAATAACTGTTCAGTAGCAAAAAAATGTACTCAGTACTTGCTGCTTCTGTACACAGTGAGACCAGGCAAGTGACTGATGCTGACTGGCAAAGAGAAAGCATGTGATATTTCTTGCTACTGTAAATAGAGCCAGAAGCCAGTCTTAGTTGTCTGTGGCAACAAAAGATTTAAAGGGGATTCATCATAAAGGAAAGGTTAAGACCCTCTGAACTAGACCATGATCTTCAAAGATCTGTAAAATGGCAACTAGTGCCAATTTTAGTTTGCTTAAAATGGCTGTTTCCTCAGAAGACTATTGCTCACCACATTATTGCATATCATAGTTACTGGTCCTACTATTGAGTTCAGTCCTGATGTCCCATTAATTTGAATAGTAGCTTCCAGTTAAGCCAGAGCTTCCAAGCTTTTCATGTTGGTGACACACTCTTTAGACATGCATCATTTCACGACACAGTAATTCAGAAAGTAATTCAGTAAGTGGAGGCAGCCTCTCCACCTGAGCCTGGCTTGCTGCCACCATCTTCATCGGGGTCTTCCTCAGCTCGAGGTGGCAGTGGTGGGAAACGCAGCCCCTCCACTCATTAAGTTCGTGTGACACACCTACACACTGCAGGTGGCACATTAACGTGTTGCAACACATAGTTTGGAAAGCTCTGAGTTAAGTCATGATGCTGTGTTTGTAAAGTTAATGATTTCAGTAAAGTAGTAGACTGGTTGAATAAAACTACCAAACTGGTTATTTTGCTGACATTCAGTACAGCAAGTATACAGGGTTGCCAAGTCAAGAATGTCCCAAGTTTTGAAATTTCAGGGCCAAAACCTAAGACCTAGCGAAGGCCCGTGATGATGTCACAAGAAGTCATATTAGTATGACAGACTAGCAATGGAAATTGTACTGTAGTGCAGATTCAACCATTTAGGATAGGGTATGGAAGCTGGAACCAAAACTAGAAAAGTTAAAAATAAGACAGGAAAGGCCAAAAAGCAACAATCCTTCAGTACAATATTCAGTGACTCCCCAGGCAATAAATACTGAACCAACTCAGTATTTCTCCATGCTGACCACTCCTTCCCATTGAAATGGTGGTGGGATTACCTTCTGAAGAGTCTATAGCAGTGGTTCTTAACCTGTGGTCCATGGACCTCCAGGGGGCCGCAATGTCCTAACAGGGGCTCTGTGAAGACTTGAAGAAACATTATGAGCTCTTACAATTAAAACAGAAGGAAAGACAGGAAGGAAAGAAGACAAATTTGCATGGAATCATTCCAGTAAAAATATTGCCGTAGGACTGTGTGCATTTATTTTCTCTTCTCCCCAAATTTGAAGACCCTCGATGAACAATTTTAAATAAATATTTGATGCACTTTAGGGTTTTGAATCTTGAGTTAAGTCTTGGGGAACCATGGTAACAAAAGATTTTTAAAGGGGCTCCATGGTAAAGAAAAGGTTAAGAACTGCCGGTCTACAGCCTACAGCAATGGGGTCCAGCAGTACACAGGAGTTTTTAAAAACCCTTTTAAAGGCAATGCTCTTGCCCTGAGATTCCTCCTTCACTTTCAGGTCTGGGGGAGGGAGCTGGGTGACAATGATTGAGTTGCCATCTTCCCAAAAAAAGGGGGGGCTCTGTAGTCTTAGAACAGCAGCTTCATTTGGAGACATTAGTCTTCACCATTACAAGCTTACCAGGTGCTAGCTGCAGATTGAACTGCTATTTGGTGTGCCAGAATAGTCTAGACTGCTTCTTCTAACCAATTAGTATTCCTGGATTGCAGACAATAAGTATCCCACGGGGTACTTGTCTCCCTCTTTTTGTGCCTTCCTCATCCCTCTACTGTGGTGGAATTGACAATGGCTGCCACCAATCTCACCATCCCTGCTGCTGAAATTGTAGGGGCTTCTTTCCTTTTTCCCATTGTTTCAGAGTGTAGATGCTCTGCTTTGTGGTATTGCAGAGCTATGTGAACAATAGAAAGCCACCATTTGGCATCAACTAAGTGGCAGCAAATTTAGCAGCTGCCGCTGGCAGCAACAAATCCAGTGCTTCTGCAACCTTGATGAGCTCTGTCTCTGGGCATGTGTTGATTTAAAAGCTCCCATAGCAATAGGAGGTTGCTCACCTCTGCCCTAGGTGATGATGGCTCTGTTTCTTCCTGGCTAGGAAGCAGGACAGGTTACAGAATGAAATTATTGGGGGGTTTTTTGGTTATTATTTTTAAAAGAATATCCACCTTCATCTTCATGCAGAAATGACTAAAACTAAAATGATAGGTTTTCAGTGACATCTCCAGTTGAAAAGATCATAGTCAGCCAGAATGGGGAATGACTCATTTGAGACATTGGATAGATTTTGAGACCCTGGATAGAGCAGGCAGTATTGGACAACAAAGACTTGCACTATAATCTTATGCATGCCTAACTAGTCCCATTGAATTCAAAAGGCTTTCCCCAGTGTACAGGACTGCAGCCTAAATGTTGTTTCCAGACGTGAACAGACAATAGAATTAAGAGTGTTAAAACATCATTCTAAATTTATCCAACTAGAAAAATAGGTGTGGGTCTTGGCTTTTTTTTCCTTTCCTTTCTTTTCTTTTCTTTTTGAGGAGAAACAACTGACAAAGGAGTGAAAACAATTAGTAAAGATAGATTGTTAATGACTGCTAATTTAGCTCATATTCTCTTTAACATCAATACATAAATATAGACTTGAGTTGTGCTTGTATTATTTGTCCTGGACCTAAAAACACATAATCTTTGAAAGCATGAGTTTAAAAACAAAAAAAATAGCACAAAACCCAAGGCCTAAGATGTTACCACAAGATGACAGATCATCTGTTTAGATTTCTCTTGAACCAATGATAATGCTAACATTAAAGTAACACTGTTAGTTTAGAAGCTCCACTATTGTACCAGATGCTACAGATATATTTAAAATGCTGCCATGCCATGAGGACATGGTCAAAGTTGTTCTAAGTGATACTCAGCGGTGCTCATTATGAACACTGTAATCAGGTCTTAAAGATAGCTTTTTTGCATTCCACGCCCACGCTTAAACCACAGTAGAAGAGAAAGAAAGCTGAAGAAAGCTACATGCTAAAGTTAGCGAGTTTGGGGAGGGCAACAAAAGCTATGAGGCAGGAGTTTTAAAAATACTTGGACTGCCACAGAAGGTTTAACAAATGTTAAGACTAAAGAAAGACAGAAAAATATTTACATGATGTAAAGAGTATTCAGAAAAATTGGACCCAGTTTAAATAATATGCTAAGCCTGACCAAGATATATGCAGTGGGAATCCTGTGTCTTGTTTAACTGCAAGTCAGTCTCACTGAATGCAGCAAGACTGACCTTTGAACATACTTCCAAATTGTAGCATGTATGTACTATATAGCTGGCTCTGGATTTAAGATATTAAGTTATTAACCTTATAATAAATATTTGTGCAAGACAGAAGGTGCAGAGTGAAGGCATGGAACTCTGAATTTACTTCTATAAAATGGGGTGGGAGCTTTAATAACTAATAACTTTGCCCTGTCTCCTTGAAAGCCATCATGGAGTTGTGGTTGAAATGCCAGATGAGAATTGGGAAGATCCAGTTTCAGATACCACCCGAGCAGTGAAATGTACTGGGTTTATGCTGGTTTATGACTGTAATATTCTAGTAATATCTAGTACTGGATTATCTTGGACTTGTCATGACTTCTCAGCTGAGCGAGATACTTTACAGGGTTGTTGCAACATAAAAACAAGGAAGGGAGAGAAATATATACCCCACCCTTGAACCATGTGGAGGAAAAATGGGAAAAATATGATGCAAATAAATTAGTATTGTGATTGGTGAAATTGATTTCCAAGTAAATATAAACATGGGTTTTCCAAAAACAATGTCAAACAAAACAAGACTTAAAAGCAGTGGGATGTAACAAAATAATGAAAGCTTTGAAAGCTTGACTCATTTCAAGATTATTTTATAGGAAACTTCAGATGGTACAAATCACTGCAGCCAGAATGTTCACTGGGGCTGATTGTCCAACACTACTCCCTGTTCCAACAACTCCACTGGCTGCTAGCTTGTTTCCAGGCACAAATGCAGGCTTGCATCTTGGGTGGACTCCTGGACTCAGTCTTGAGCCTGGAAACTCAAGTTTTAGTGATGGCCAAGAGTGCATTCATTCACACAGTTCAGGCTGGTGCACCAGCTGCATCCATTCCTTGAGCTGTTGGGTCTGTCCATGCTTTAGTTACATTCTGGCCATTTTCTCACCACACTCTTATAGCGTGATTATTCCACTTTCAACCTCCTATGGAATCCTGGGGTTTGCAGTTTTGGGAGGGTCCAGCTGGCCCCTCCCGAAACTGCAAACCCCAGGATTCCATAGGAGATTGAAAGTGGAATAATCACGCTATAAGAGTGGAGTGCAGAAATGGCCTCTGTTTGGACTGCTGTAATAAACTCTATGTGGGGTTGCCTTTGAATAGTGTTCAGAAACTTCAGCTGGTACAAAAAGAGATGCAGCCAGATTGTTAACTTGGCACGGCCACACGAAGCACACAGCTCCCTTTTTGCAACAGTTCCACTGGCTGCCAATCTGTTTCTAGGCACAATTTAAAGTGACAATTGTGACCTGTAAAGCCTTATGTGGCTTAGGTCCAGGCTGTCTGACAGACTGTATCTCCCCATATGTGTCTGCCCAAAACCTGATACCTAAAAAAGAAGCCTTTCTTTTAGTTCCATCACTTTCATAGGTATGGTTGGTGAGCACATGACATAGGGCCTTCTCAGTGACTGCTCCAAAGCTCAGAAGCTCCCTCTCTAGAGAGGCTCAAATGGCTTCCTCCTAGCTGTTCCTTCTGTTACAAGGTGATTTTTTTTTTATTCCATTAGGCTTTCAAAATTAAGGCCGCTTCTGCATGATGGGGCTGTGCTGCTTCTGGCACAGGATGGCAGTGGTTAGCAGGTCATGCTTCCACATGACATCATTGCCATCCTACTACCATCCTGTCCTCAAGTGTCACGCTTGTGCAGTTTTCGCCAAACAGAAAAAAATCTGTTTTGTGCATGCGATCACGCAGTTGCTCCCGGATGTGCTAAAGCCACAGAAGAACAATGACAACACTTCCTTCCATAGTGCAGCAATGGCAAGTGGCCAGCTGCACTGCAGAAAGAAGAGGTGGTGCCATTGCCCTTCCTTCTGCGTGGAGCAAGCAGGTGCGGAGGGGAGCATTGCTGATGCACTCCCTTCCAGACCCAGGATTGCAGCACGACAACATGGAAGAGCGCCGTTGTATGGAAATGCCCTAAGATTTTTTACAAGAGGGTGTTGTATTGTTCTCAACTGTATTTTAAACTGCCTTTTATCATTTTAATCGTATGTTTTTATTTGGTATTGTTTAATTCTATTTTAATATTGAACTTTTGTATGTTTTTAACTATATTCCAATCATTTTAATTTATAAGATGCCTTGAATCCCAATCTAGGGGAAAGGCAGGGTACAAATAAAGCTAACGATAACCTAGTACTTGAAGTATTTCTTTAGACTGTATAAATTTATAAATATGTAAATGTTTATAAATATTAGTAGCATAATATTCTGCATTTTGGGATAGAAATGCTGCAATTGATTACTTGGACCAACCAACCCATAAAGAGAGTTTACTTTCTAGATCTCAGATTACATTTCTGGTGATGTCGTACAATTTGATTACCAATTGCACGTGGGGTAATAGAAATAGGTCTGTTGTGTTTTTATCTTAAGACAGATTGATGGAATAGATGTCAAATAGGTTTATCCAGTCACTCTGACCTTCTAAGAGCTGGTATGAGGCTTGTTTCTTTTTCAGTTGTAATTCAGAAGAGAACAGGATAGATTGCCTCATAATGGGTAGAAATGTATATCCAGTGAGTTAGCAAGCAATCAAGGGCTAGCAATAATTTGCTGTGATTGATGGTTTATACTCAAGAGATGCTTACAAAAGGCTAACAGAGACAATGAATTACTTGTCAACCTTCAAAGGGTGGTCCCTGAGAGCAACAACTAGGGCATAGTAGGTCAGTACGTAGGACAAGTTAGCATAGTTAGTAGATGAGTGTGGTGGTTTTCAGGATGATTTTACGTATAACTTGACAGAATTAAAAATAATTGTTACGCATTCAAGCAGTATTCTGTGGCTGGCATAGTACAAAATATTATGAAATACAAAAAGATTATAATACAAAATAACATAATTTTGTTCAAGGTCAAATTACAGGAACCATGTTATACAAGACTGTTGAAGTGTAGGGGTTGTTGTTGCAGTGGTATAATTTGGGGAGAAAATTGTTTACAAGATCTGAGAAAATGGCAAGTGATGAGTATCTGCAGCACTGGTGTATAGGGCCTTTTTTTTTGTTATTTATTTATTTATTTTTGCTACACAGCTCAAAAACTGGCCTGTACCACTTCCTTACCTAAGGCCTAAATCCAACATCATGTCAGTGGAGGCACTACCAGAACACACCATTGCTTTTTCAAGAGATGCAAGTAGTATTATGTTTTTTCTGCGGTCCTTAGGCACACTGCCACTAATACAGCAGCTGCACAGCCAGTAACAGAACAGGATATGCAACTGGTTCTGCAATTGGATGCAAAACCATTGCAGAACTAAGTGTGTTCCCCTACTGTCTTGGAAGTAGTTACCTGCAGGTGCAGCATTGGTTACATTTGCAGAATGACACTGTTGGATACTGGCCTAAGCAGTTAATAAGAAAACAAAGGATGATGGGAAAGGAGCACAGAAAAAGTGATACTTTGGCTCAGCATATGTGGAATCTCAAAATACTTAGGGACTGGAGCAGAGTGTAAAATAAAAATGGATTCTGAATTTTTAATTTTTTAAAAAAGGTTTAATTGAGTAATATAAATACATAGAGATGGATCTTAACCTAGGCATAATTACAGTATACCTGCTGAAACCACTAACATTTAATTTGGTTGATTTCAGACCTTAAGCATGACTAACACTTGAAGAAGAAAAAATTGAGAGGTAATGTGGTAGCAGTCTTTACATATCCGAAGGGATATCATGTAGAAGATGAAGTAAGCTTGTTTTCTGCTGCTCCAGAGAACCGAACATGAACTGATTAGTTCAAATTAGAAGAAAAGAGATTTTGCCTAAAAATTGGGAAGAACTTCTTCACTGTAAGAACTGTTCGCTGTGTATTTCTGTATGCCTTTCCAATTCTATACTTCTAAGTCTAGATTCCATCTCTAGGCAAACTGTAGATCTGTGACTGGACAGAGTTTTCTTGACTCTAATTGCTGCGCCTCTTTGCAGTTCCCAGTCTCCTAACTCATGACGAGTGTGAGATCTTTGGGAACAGACTGGGAAACTGTAGCAGGAAGACTGTCTCTCCTCAAAGAAATAGAAGTACTTTTTCATTCCACTTCACTTGGGTGTTCAAATTGTTATATCCATTCAAGTGAAGACTTTCCCATTTGGGGATTAATTAGCATTTATGGAGGTGACTTCTGTATTAAAATGTTTTTGTAAAATTTGCAAATCTTTAAAGGTAAGAAATTTAATCACCTTTAGGTGATTAGAAAAAACCTCAACAACTCTAATGTTTTTCTACAGTCCTCTAGACCTCATACTGATTAATAGCAGCTCATTCATATACATAGAAGTCAATCTGGTGGTATAATTTGCTGATGTGTGTTTCATTATTTCTTTCTAGTTAAAGAAGCCGCATTTTGTGACATGTGGTGTGATTTCAAGTGTAGCAAAAAGGATAACTCATCTTAGATCACATGACTTTCTACATCTCTCTAACAGCACGCTCCATACTTCCCAATCCCCTTGAGAAGCATAACTTGTACCAATCTGCTGCAGGCTATCTCTCTCTCTGTCTCCTTTTGCATGAATAATTTCCTTTCAACTGGGTCATCTCCAGAACAGTCTACTGAAACAGTTAAAAGAAAATGAATATGCTACTATGCCTTCTCTGTGTTGACTTTGTGGTATGCTTATGCATGAGAAGAAATGCTATCTGTATTCCCTGCCATGGATGACAAGCTACATTTATGGATGAGAATAATTGTTTCATTGATCTATAGGCAAAAACCTCTCTGGAGAGTATCAAGTGTCCAGATGGTACTGACTGATGGAGTTTCCATTCTGATCCTTGAACTGGATGACAGATGTGAAAAAGTCACAGGCAAAGGGCGAGGTCCTTATTGATCATGCATCTGGTGGTACATCATGCAAATGTATTCCTGCAAAGGACATGGAAATAAGATGCATGAATTAAACATTATTTCAGATGCAATGGTGTGCAACCAATGACAGATCAATTGTTACTGTAGGACGAAGCTTAGATCTTTGACTGATGTCTTTTCTATTTATTTATTTAAGGCATTTGTATATTGGCTCTAGTCCACAAGGGCTCCTAAGGTGATTAACAGATGAAAGAGTCTATTCTTTCAAGTTTATGAAATGTCAAGCCAGCCAGACAGAGAGGGGAGTCTTCTTTTAGCATTTACAGGGACTACATATCCTATCTACAGTCATGATATAACTAAGGGCAACCGATTACCCTTCTTTGAAGTCTATTGTAGTATTTCTGGTAGCTACCAGTCCCAGAATATACAATAGCAACTCTTTTCCTTTCCAGGAGTTTGCAGACAATAAAGATCTGAGCCACAGGGTCAGCTGATTCACATATGTAACAAATGAATGATTTGATTGATATCCCACCTTTTTTGCAAGAGGCAGCTTACAGTATAAAAAGCAATACAAGAAAAGCCACATATAGCTACAAATATAAAAAAAATTAAGATTAAAATACTATTCAATTGTCTTATAGAATTAAAACTGTATAAAAACATTAATTTAAAAGTTTAAATGAAAAACAGTATGGCACTAAAGGACAAAACCTGTTATATAAAACAATCCTACAAAACAAATGCTTGCCAGAGTAGAAAAGTCTTCACTTGATGATGAAAGGGGCAACAAGGAAGAAGCCAACTTAGCCTCCTCAGCAAAGAAGGGTTGGAGCAGCCATGGAGAAGGCCCTCCATACAATATATGCACTACGTATGTACTATGTTTGACTATTTTAATACTCCCTTATGTCAAAAGGTTCATGTAAGGGCTGCTTTCCTAATACACCAGCTGTGTACATAAGTGTTTCCCAAAGTCTGATTTTCCAGTATTTTGGACTTCAGCTCCCAGAATCACTGATCATTGGCCAAGACAGCTGGGACTTCTGGGAGTTGAAGTCCAAAAAACCTGGAGGATGAGAGTTTGGGAATTGCTGGTGTAGATAGAGGATGTGTTTCATATAAGCATATGTTACCCCAAAACCTGGGTGACTCAGAGGTCCACTCATGATGTCAGTATTTCTATGCAAAGATGGAGAATTATTAGCTCAATATTAGGAGGCCTACAGGCAGGGGCGGGGGTTAACCTAGTGAGATCTTTCCACTTATGCTTACAGGGTCTCGTGCAGGGAAGAACCAGCCAGAGATACAAAAGTAAGCTAAACTGTGTTTTATTAAGAGAATTAACAATCCCACTCCAAACACAAGCGCTCATGCAATCACACAAGGCTAGCTGAAGGAGAGAGGGAAGAAAGTTGTTGATAATGAGGTTTTACGGGTGATGAGGGTGATATTTACCAATACAGAAGAGCAGTAAAGAAGCAGTGATCTGTCTTAGACTTGCAGTGAAGGACAGTACACAAATTGGGAATCAGAGTAGCAATCAGCACTGAGAGCTAGTTGATCAAACCCGGGGGGGGGGGTATACACAATTTCTGTTTGAAGGGTCTGGGTGCGAATAGCTCTCCAGCTGAGTAAACAATGGAGTTTGCAGAGTGGACAATGAGGCTCAGAATGAGCTGATGGTTTTAGTGTGAGTTGACAAAAGAGGCTAATGGTTGTGTGATAGCTCAGTGTCTGTGGATGGGTTGGAGGATAATGGGGTAGATTGCAGGGTGAAGGGAAAGGTCTTGAAACAATCAGCAGTCTGGTGACCATCTTTGAGTCACTATTGTTTAAGAAGGCAGTGTCATTAAGGCTGGCAGCAGCCTATTATCTCTGGAGTTTTCTGGTGATCTCCTGACTATGACCTGGCTGTTTGTAGGAGGGTTCTTCTTGACCTTAGATCTGATAACACATGTGTTTGGCCAGCATTCCTCTTAGCCAGCAGTGCTGTGCAGCCATATCAGGACATAATTTACATTTTATATCAAATTTTGGTGTATGGCAATTAAACCATATAAAAGCAAGGGGGTATATGGCTGCTAACACAGAGAATGAGAAAGTTACATTTTTTTACTCCAATTATGAGGCCCCTCAGGCCACATGGGAATTCTGACAGTTTAATCTCCCCACTCCTTATGAAGACTTTTTTTTAAAGGACCATGAATACCTGATAGGTTTCTAACCATGAGACTGGTATTGCTATTGCTGGCATCTCAGTCCTGTGTGCAGTCTCTGTGCCTCACTATGAGATTCACATTGACGTTGCAAGAAAATATTTGCAGAACTTCTTAATGCTAAAAGTATTTTGATGTTGTGGTGTGCCTTCAAATTGTTTCTGTGACTTATAGTAATCCTAAAGTGAACTATCACAGGGTTTTCTTGACAAGATTTGCTCAGGGGGGGTAGCCTTTGCCTTCCTCTGAGGCTAAGAGAGTGTGACTTGCCCAAGGTCACCCAGTGGGCTTCTATGACTGAGTGGGAATTTGAACCCTCCTCTCCAGAGTTCTAATTCAATGCTTAAACCACTGGTTCTCACACAACTAATCTGTTTTCTTTCATGCATGATCCGATCAAGATCCACCTAGAATAGCATTCTTTGCAAGTTTTTCAATGTCAGAAAGTTCAGGTTGGTCCACCAAACATTGGCTGGAGGACTTTGATCTATTCTCTTTCTACTCTTGCTCTAGGACACCTGCAGACAAGATCTGTTCTCAATACAGTGAGCATGACATATCTGGGTATTGGCCAACTTTTTTTAAAAATAGAACAGGAGCAAATGATTTAACTGGAAAAATGTAGAAGGACCTTCAAGAGGAAAAACTAAAACAACTAAAAATAATAGCCTACTGGAAAGATTTTTGAACGGACCGTATGCTGTCCAGCAAGTTATGTTTCAAATTTTTGCCATTATATTTTTTTAAATGGAAATTTGTAACAGGGAGGGGTTTGTGAACATGGATGGTACAATGAACAGGAGGAGAATCCTTTCCATAGACACTGCTTTCGTACTGACCTTCTCATTTTCTTTTCATTCAGGAGGGCTATTGACCAATATTTGGAAAGGAAACATTGCATTTTTGTTATATAATTGCACTAAGTCACACACAACATGAATGGGCATTATCTAATTGATAATATATATCCTTTATCCTGGTACACAGTCCATGGAAGTAAAAAACAAAGACAAAGTTTTAACCCTTGCTTGTCGTAATCCTTTGCTATCTCCCTTAGGAAATAAGATTTCTGAGAGCAAACACCTAGCTTTCAGTTTAGGGCACAATGCTTGAAAGCAAATCCCATTCTAGCTTCCCAAGCTATGGCATATATAACTGTTAGTTAGTATGGTCTTTGGATTAGTCTGAGAAATTCATACTAGTCACAGTAACTTTTCTGACATATCCTTGAACTTCCAGCTACACTTTAAAAGGTTTTAACACAGGAGAAACACTCCTGACCACCAATATTTTAATTCCGATTGCTATTTGTACACCTTAATGTCCTAGCATTCACAGATTGTATTACAGTGTAAAGAGTTACAATGAACCAACAGCTGTTAATTATATCAGTCAGATGCCATCTGTCCAATTAATTTGGTCCTGATCAAGAACATAAATCATGGTGCTAAGCACAATATAGGTAGGTGGTTTGTTGGTCCTCTGCTACTGTGATGTACTGTGTTCCAAATTGCTCTTCATTAACTATGTGCAGGTGAAATCTGGTGAAAACATTGGTCATGAAGGGAGCTTGAAAAGTTATGTTTCTTTTTACAAGAAAAATATTACAGCTCTCAGAATCTTGGAGCCAACATAGTGTAAAAACTCCTTAAATTGCACCCAAAATGTTTAAAATGTATCTTCCTGCTCTAAATAGATTTTGTTTAACAAAGCAGCCATATTTCTTTAACTGTTTTGGTATCTTACCTTTTAAAACAAAAAGATCATGCTATCTTTTTCTTTCCTAGGAGGAGGAAACGATTTCCCAGCTTTTCAGTCAACCTATTTATTTTTAATTGACATTTCTGGGCCGGGAAGCTGTCCAGTTTACATCCTGGTTCCATTTCCTGTTTATATTAAAAACAATTTTGCATCACCATCATGCTACCCAGCTTCTTCAGGGTGTATTTCTTTCCATTTCTCAAAAAGATACTGTAACAGCTCAAGTACTGTCTTTTAGACAAAGAAATCTGGATAAATATTTACTCGTGTTAAAGTAAATCTTTACTTGTGTTAAGAATGACAAATAGGACTGATATAAACATTGTAATGTTATGAACATACAGGCATTCACTACCATTTATTTCCCAGGTAAATGCTGACCAGTACTATTTTGAGTAAATTTTTGTACTGTACAGTTTTCTAAAGAGATTATTTCTGCAGTCTTAAATGCAGTTACATGGACATAATCCACATGGTATTCAGTTGAATTTATTGCCAGGTCAGCATAGATAAGACTGAACTATTGGTTAGCAGCAGATACCAAATATTACAAATCTGATACAAAGAAATTCTACTTTTCTGCACAGGATGTGTAAGCATATTCCAGTGATGTTTTAATAGGTTCATTTGAACAGAAATAAGAGGTGAGTGCTATTGTTAGTGTAGTTCCATGTTGTTGCTTCTGTTAATTTTCTCTCCTCCTACCAGCTGTTGGTCTACTTATATTATATTAATTAAGGGAAACACATTTCCAGCTGGAAGGGGGTAAACTAGCACTGTTACTGTTAGGAACACAAAAACGTTTCTTGGGCACACAGAATGTTGACTTCCCTCACCTCTCTATCACTTGTCCTTCAGCACTTTCAGAGGTCTTGCACTAGGAAAATATCCTTCCCATAAGCAGAATGTGTGGGCTACAGTCCACTCACCATGCCTTCCACTATAGGCTTCATCACCATAAAGCCTGCAAACTAGACACAATCCTCAAGAATCTTTATTTCATCCCTGAGCCTCTGATGATGTCCCCTGTCCTCCAACATGTTCAGCAGTAACATTACTAAAAGGGTCTATTTCTTGTTACCATGATGCACCTTCATAATCTTAGTGGGATCAGCCAGGTCATAATTTGGACTAGCATGGCACACATACTTCTCAGCCTCTAGCAGTTTGGGTTTCCACAGTAATGGTGTCAGTCTCAACACCCTTGCTCACTGCACCTGATTCTTCTGTTCTGGTACTGGATGTAATGCAGGCCTCCCAAAGCGTTCCTTTGGTGCCGATCACTGACATAGGTTACTGCTATAAGAGAAACTTTATTGGTGGTAAATGATGTACCAGAATATGCAGAGTCCAGCAGCATTCCAGTTCTTTCACTAATGTGGGTCCAGTATCCCCTCACAGCCAATAGTAGAACTGGGTTCCCAAACTATTCAGTTAGCAAACAAGTTGAGTCCCCATCATTGGCAGAATGGGGCATTGGACTGGGGTGCAACTGCTTTAGGACAAGGCTGATGGAAAGCTTACATAGTGCAGAAGGAAACCAAAGTGTGCAAGCATGATTCATCTCTGTGTCATGGCAGTGATAAGTAGGTGGGAAACAAATTTATTTCCCCAGTCTGCCTCAAGCTTCATATCTTTCCCCTGCCTCAAACTACCAAACTAATGCAAAAAGTATCTTACACGACCACTAATAAAATTAACCATTTCATGCTACCGGACAGCTGTTAACATTTAGTTTTGATGCCAATAAGGACTCCAAAACCTGGTGGAAGAGACTCAACTTACTTTGCTGTTGTGTGCCTTCAAGTCATTTCTGACCCTATCATGGGATTTTCTGGGGCTGGGAGTGTGTGATATGCCCAAGATCACCCAGGGGGGTTCCACTGCCAAGTGGGGGGTTTGAACTCTCCTCCAATGCTCAAACCACCAGCAACCGGAGAAGAGAAAGAGATGAATATACATAGCACTGTCTCCCATGAAGCATGAGGACACAAGCCAAAAGGGTGTTCAAAGCTGATGATATGCTCAGATGCAAAAGGAAAGCTTGAAACTACACACTGCATACTATAGGAATATGGAATGTGAGAATCATGAATCAAAGGAAACTAGAAATTGTGAAGCAAGAAATGGAAAATCTAAACATTGCAGTACTTGGCTTGAGTGAATTACAGTGGATGGGAATGGGATATTTCCAACCGGATAGTTATACCATGTTTTACTCTGAAATAGCAACCTAAGAAGAAACAGGGTGGCATTAACAACGAGATAAGATGCAGCAAAAGCAGGTAGGAGATTATGGAGAGTCTGACCAAATAGTATCAGGAAGACTGCATGGAAAATCTATCAATATTAGAATAATTCAAGTTTATGCTCCAACTACAGAGGCAGAAGAGGAAGAAATTAAAATATTCCATCCTGGTACCCAGGAAGAAATTGATCACATTTTGTAGCAGGGCATGTTAATAATATTAAATGACTGTGTAGATCTTTAAAAACTATAGATCCCTCTGAATGAAATTATGTTGCCACAACACTTGGTTGTCCTGCTATATAACTTATACTCTGGAGGTCACTGTCAGTGTTACCACTGTCACTGTCAGTGTTACCACTGTGAACTGGCCTGGCCTTCGGTAAACTTTAGATATCATTTTTGATATCACAATTCGGACCTGTTCTGCCACCCTCAGCCAAGTGTTTGTGAGGCCGCTGAACAAGCACAAAGCTAGGCATGGCTATTATATGCTGACTCATACTTGTTTACACCAAGGCAAGCTAGAAACTGCCAGATCTGCTTTAGGACACCTCCCGAAACAAACACCTTCATTACAGATGCACGTCAAAACAAAGAGACCTCTGCCCTGAGCAGGCACCCTCAACTGTCAAGCCAGCTGCATCTGCATACCGGCCATACTATTGTCAATTCAGACCTTAACTCAATCATGTAAATTATGACCTTTCGGAGACATTGTCTCCAGCCCAAAACTCATTGTTTTCACCCAAGACCAGACTAGCCCAGGGTCATTCTTTCCCTGATAAAAACCCCCTGTCCCGAGAGCTCCTCAGATCTCTCACTGGACTGCCCGTTTGGACTACCTTGCTGCCGCTTCGTTCTGCGAGCTCCCCTCGGCTGCCACGCCGAGTTTCCTTCTCTTCAATTGGAGCTCTTCAGGACTACGAGAAAGGTGTCATATCACCCAGTTTCCCCCAAAACTCTCATTTCCTATTTCTAGTTACCTGTGTGGTTGTGTTTTCTTAATAATTTGTTTGCTTGTTAATATCATTGTTGCCATTTTAAACTGTCTGACTGCTCACTGACCTGAACCTGTATACATAGGGTAAAAGATTCCCGCTAAGTTACCCTGCCTCTCTTTAGCTTAAGAGAGTGCTCCAGCTAATTTCCCCATCTTTGCTTGGTTTGTTTTGTCATTTGGGCGCCCCTTCCAGGACCCCCAATCTACAGGGTAACAGTCAGGACAGAATAAAAAGAAACATAAGGGGGTTCCTCATTGGCAAAGAGGTTAGACAAAGGTGCATTTGATCACCCTATCTGTTTAATTTACACACAGAATATATAATAAAGAGAGTGGGATTAGAGCTGGAGGAAATAAATGTGATAACTGATGGAAGAAAATCAACAACTTAAAATAATCATTAGCAGAAAACAGAAAATACTTGGAATGAATACTAATGATAGATAAGGAAGAAAGTGCAAATGCAAGGTTACAGCAGAACATTGAGCAAACAAAAATAATTATTCCAGAATCATTTGGACCATAATATTTCCAATTCCTGTGTATGATTGTGAAAGATAGACAGTGAAGAAAATAAATTCATCTGAAATGTGGTGTTGGAAAGGACGTCTGTACATACCACAGACTGCCAAAAGGACAAATGAATGGATCAGAGGTCAAATTGTCTGAATTATCATTAGAAGTCAAAATGATTAAATGAGGCTATTTTACTGTGGACATATCATGAGATGACATGACTGCTTGAAAAAGATGGCAGTGCTGGGTAAAGTAGAAGGCATAGGAAAAGAGGAAGACTGCATTATAGCTGGATTGACTCGGTCAAGGAAGTCATGGCCCTGAATTTGCAAGACCTGAGTGAACAGATCTTCTGTAAGTCTCATTGGTAGAGATGCCATAAGCTGAAAGCAGCTTGACAGTCCATAACTATCTGCCACAATTAGTAGTACATCACACTAAAGCATTATGTGGTGCTACGTGGATGCTATTTTTTTCTGTACTGAGCACAGATGTTAATGCTTTTCTGGGAAGAACCTTTCCCCAGAATCTCAAAGTGGTGTCACAGAGAGATGCCATGCAATAAATTAACATTCTCCCATCAACAAACTCTGAAAGTTCAGAACAAAGAGAGATACTCAAGAGGTCACATAATGGGGGAGATAATTCTGGGGGTAGGTATCCATAAACTGAGGTAAGTTTATTTTTTTTCTTATTACTTTATATTACATATATAAATAAATATGAAATACATTCAATAAAGCATCAATTTTACAATATTTTGTGGCTCATTTAAGTTTCATATAATTTTCTTCCAGTCCTTACTAGAACTGAATACTCTTGGTGAATTAAATTCTAAATGCACTACACAGAAGAGAGTTCAATTTAATTGTTTGCTGAACGTTCAGATCTATCCAAACTAGAAATTATAGTCAAAACTGACACCTTTATCACATTTATCAAACCTAAAGAAACTTTTCCAGTTTTACAAAGTCATATAAACAATATTACCTCCTTCATTGAATTTTTAGTTCAAAAGTTTGTCACCACAGTTTCATAATGACTTTCCTCTACCAAATTAATGAGAACCATTTGTTAACTAATTTTGCATTTTCTGATTTTGAAGGAATTGGTTCAGAGGATCCTATTCTTTATCAATTTTTTTGTCAGTCAGGCCTTTAAGCCTGAGTTTATATGTCTGCATTTTTTGTTTCTTACAGGCTAGATAACCACTGATCTACGTTAGGGGCCTCTTCATTTTTCCATAGTTTAGTGTATTCGATTCTCGCTAAATTGAGGTAAGTTTCAAGGCCTAACCTGCAAAATAATTATGTCACCTGTCCATCTGAGAAGCTGCAGAGAGCTAGGTTTGGCCAGTTGTATCTTGCATAATCCTCTTTGGTCTTTGAAATATGACATATGTGCATCCACTCAGAAGCAGCTCTGAACACCTTGAAGGTCAACAGTTCAGGTGCTCAGCCCAACAGGATTTGTGAAGGGGTGGATCTATCACAGCAAACCACTGGTGGAGAGCAGGTTGATTTGAAGGAATTTGGTTAAACTTCTGAGAGAAAGATGATCCTGTGCAGAAAAGTGGCTTGTGAAAGAATGTGAAGTCTTCTTGTATGGTTGCCTCAATGTAAAACTCTTGACCATGAGGAACAGCGGCAGGAAAAACAAAATGTATGATTAGTAAATGACTGATAAATTTCATTTTTCCCTTCCCAATAAAGTGCAAAAAGCACTTCAGCTCATGACCGAGAAGACTCCACTCTGTTTTAATATTTTGAAATAGCTGATATCAAAAGGAAGAAGAGAGGCAGGAAAGCCTTCGGGGCATCAGACTAGTAACAGTTTTTTTTATGTATGTGTGTTTGGTGATAATACAGATCTGTGCTCATTTGATGTCAGAGGCCCAGTATTCTGACTTTTCAGGATGAAGTTCTTATCATTTCTGATTTATGGCAAGAATGTCACTGGGTTTTATTGGCAGTTGTGTTCAGAGGGGGTTTTGCCTTTCCCTTCCTATGAGGCTGAGAGAGTGTGACTTGCCCAAGGTTACACAGTATGTTTTCCATGGGTGAGTAGAGATTAAACCTTGGTTTCCAGAGTTGTAGTCTGATGCTCCAATCACTGCACCATGCTGGCTCGTACAGTTTGTAGCCATTTATAAATGTTGCTTTGCAATTGCAAGAGACATTTTTAAATAAACACGCACTGACCTTTGAGTACAGTGGCAGCCCAGTCTTGGTTTTATATTCTCCAGTGCAGTGGTTCGTAACTTTTTCTTTATCAGGGGGCCCCTGTTAACATAATTTGTTGCCAGGGACCCCCAAGACTTAAATCAATATTTAAATTTAGATTTAAATATTCAAATATTCAAATATTTGTTAAAGGCTTCGGGAGATTAGGATTCACATTCCCGCTCAAACACTGAGTGACCTTAAACAAGTCCTTATTGCTGCTGCAGCTGTTGGTGTCCAGCAGCAAGGATTTGTGTATCCTCTGGGAGGGCTCTGTAGATCCCTAGGAGTCTCTGGACCCCGAGTTAAGAACCACTGCTCTAGTGCATACATGTGCAAGAAGGCATATGAACTTATTGATAACAGAAGTTTCCTCAAGAGTGTGCTGAAATCAGTAACATTACTATTAGAATCAGAATAAAGATGGCACACAAGCTCGTCATATTACCTGCTAACTTTCCAAATCCAAAACATGCAGTCTGATTTTAAGCGCACGTACTTAGAAGTATGTTGCAAGAAATTAAATGGGACAAAGGCTTGGTTCACATATGCGGGTATAATGACTGATTTCTCAGTATGAGATAACTGGTGAAAAAATGTGAACAGACTTGAGGGAAAAGATCTATTGAAGATAATGGGAGGAGACATGAAAATATTATCGGTAATACTGTATACTATAATACTGAGCAAGTTGTCACTTGATAAAAATGCTGGTGTGAACCAATCTTTATTCCCAAATAATATGCATAGGTTTCCAGACTTTGACAGAACGTTAGGTCTCATATTACTGTTATTAGTACAGATGCAGTGTGTATCTAGTTGTACCTTACAAACATTTGTTTATTATGTTTGGCCTCAACTGTCTGCTCCCTGAAGAGCAAGGGAGAAATAAACTTTATGTTTCAAACTTATAAACTGCATGGTACAAAAGGTCAGCAGGGTTAAATTCTGTTGCACATGCCCATTATAGCTGCAAGTTATGAAGCAAGTTCTTGAGAACCATGAATGTATTTAAAGCTGCTATATTCTACTTGAAATGACTTGAAGGTACACAAGAACAACAACAACATTCTATTCTTAGTTATTTGTAAACATGAAACTGAATTGTAAGTTATATGAACTACAGAGACATCATTTAGTTATAGTCTTTTTCAATGAAAGCTGATTAACAATGGAAAATTGTGGAATAAAATGACCACATATTGGTAGAAATGATTGGGCTTCGGTTAAAAGCATTCGGTTAAAAACATTTAACACCTCATAGCAGACAGTGGGGGTACTGTTTTGAAATGAGATGTAAGCCATAGATGCTGGTCTTTTGGGGCACTGCCACCCCCCGTTACCCAAAATGTGGGTGACTCTGGGGTCCACCTGTGATTCCAGTACCTCCACATGACAATGGAGAATTAATTAGCTCAAAATTGGGAGGTCTGCGAGAGGGGAGTAACTTAATGAGATCTTTCCACCAGTGTTTACAGGATCATGCAGGAAAGAACCAGCCAGAGAGTTCAAAAACATAAACTAGAAATATGTTTTATTGAAAGACTCATACACACACGGAAAAGATCCATACACTCGCAGCTGCAAAGGACTGCATGGCCTGCTTGGAACCACTTCGAGAGAAGGCTCCCTTGGAAAAGAAACGCCTGAGGTGGAGGGGCAGGCACTGAGAAACTTGCAAATAATCAAATCCATGGAAGTTAAACTAGCAAATACAGAGGGCTGACTGTATATGGAATGAGTGAGCAATTAGGAACTCAGAGGGACAACGTTGGGCTCTGTCTCTGTTACCATGCTGTACACCTCTGTTCCAAGATATCATTGGCGATGGACATTAATGGGCATAAAATATAAATTATACACTGTTATGGCTGAAAAGCCATGTTGGCAAAGAGAACTGTCTGAACATATGCAAAGGTAGGTAAGACGAGACCTCAGGGCATGGCCAGGCCATAGTCAAGGGAAGCTCTGGTATTAATGAGCTTATGAGATAATCCCCTCTGCGACTCAAACCTTCAAAAACAATAGCATCCGAAACTCTGTCAACAGGACAACTGATCCTCTTCAACCTGTTCCCTCTTCCTGTTGAAATTTTCCTTTGTTTCCTCAACTGCCCAGCCATTAAGGAGCTATCACAATTCCCATCAGTGCTTTGTCACCTAATGCTAAAGCCATTAGCCCATTCTGGACTTTGCCCTGTCAGAGAGCCATTAACACTTTCCCCTTCAGGGCAGAGAAAAGGTATTTAAACCCTGGCTCTGAGCCAGACAAGTTGTAATAGCGTACACTGGATGTAGGCCATCAATCTGCTGCTCCGATTCCCATTCTTGTACTACCCTCAGACCCTTATTTTGAGCCACGTTGCTTCATCTCTTCTTTGCTTCATTTCTTCTCTGCAGGATAGGTAAATATAACCCACTTTGCCCTAACTTCTTGCCAGCCAATTTTTCTTTTCTTTTCCTTCAGTTAGCCTTGTGTGGTTGTGAGACTGCTTGGATCTTGCGTGTGATTGTGATATTCTCCAATAAAATACTCTTTTAATCTGTAACTGCTGTCCCTGCATTAGTACTGATATACATAGGTGTAAAAGAACAAGTAAGGTTATCCTCACTCTAATAGGTTTCCCCTTTGAGATAATCATTCCCCACGGTTCCACAGAGGCATTGGCACTGTGGGTGGGCCTCTGAATCACCCACCTTTTGGGATAACGTCCCAGACCAATGAGCTGGTGTGATGGTGGCTGTCTGGTCTAATTGGAAGACTCCTCTTGTCTCCCCTCCGCTTGCACAGTTTTTTTTTTTTTTTGGAGTTCTTCTACTGCAGCTCTACTCAGAGAGGAAGGGAGAAGAAACATTTGGTTTGTTCTGTTTTATTTGAAATTCAGAGTTGCAAACAGAAGGAAAACTGCCTTGAGGAGCAACACTAATTTGATCTGGTGTGAGGGGCAGCACAGGATCAGAGGAGCAGCAAGCAGCAGCCGTTTTCTGTCCTGGAGTGCTGCACTGAGAGTCATAGGCCGTTTCTGTACTACACTGGCCAAAGAGCTCTCTGCCTGAGAATTCTAAATGCTCCTCTCTAAACTACAAACCCCAGGATTCTGTAGGATGCTCAAAGTTGAATAATAGCACTATAACAGTGTAGTGCAGAAATGGCCATAGTGTTATGAGCTTAGTCTGCTTTACTCGGTAGTTGCAATAGACAAGAGCAAGGGAGTGAGTGTATGTTTGTGCTTTATTTTTCTCTTCTAGATTATCTTCAAGAAGAATAAAATGACCATTTATAAGGCTAGGTAACATGCTTTGCAAGGGACTCTCATATTGTGTGGGTCACAGTCTGCTGTGGCATGGACTGGGCAGGTCTGTGGGAGAGGATTAGGACTAGTAAGAGATAGTGC
This sequence comes from Iguana delicatissima, assembly GCA_948472985.1. Classification (NCBI taxonomy): domain Eukaryota; kingdom Metazoa; phylum Chordata; class Lepidosauria; order Squamata; family Iguanidae; genus Iguana; species Iguana delicatissima. The sequence continues at coordinate 99,441 of CAOKZL010000441.1, forward strand.
TGCCATAAGCAATATGGTAGTGATTTTAATTCTAAGTAATTCTACATAAGCCTAAGCTTCCACCATTGTTTGGATTCTATTTGAAACAAGAAGAGGAGGCTGGGCGAGTTGAAAGGAAATACAAGGGTGAAAAGTAGTTTAATCTCTACTTTTCTACCAGTGCAGAGGCTTTATTAATGTTACTGTTCCTTTCAGAAGTGTTGACTAAGAACTCTGGGAAAAGGAGGGAAAGCAGATATTTCATGGCAGTTTTTTTTTCTTTTTGCACTAGTTGTGAAAACTCTGGTAGGTTTATGATAGCTATAGGAGTAGCTTTTGTTTAATTAATTTCAATCTGAATTTCCTAGGACTGGAGTATAACACAAGTATGTGCTGTATGCTGGTGATTATATTTGTGTAGGACTGGGCTGGTGCTGCTCCTGTTGTGTTGGTTTTTAGCAGGAGAGGGTAATCTGCTTTTGAATAAATCTGCATACGACCTTGCTGCTCTGCTTGTTCTAACAAAGGATGTGTGGGATGAGCCTGTCCTCTTCAGCTTTCTGGCTAGTTTTTGGTTAGATGTGGAACTCAGTTCTGTATGTCCAGTCCAGTCTTTGACATCCTGGCCTTTGGCCTGTGGGGTCCCTCAGGATTTGGTCTTGTCTCCCATGCTGTTTAACATCTACATGAAACTTCCGGGAGAGGTTGTCTGGAGTTCTGGGGTTTGGTGTCATCAGTACACGGATGACACCCAACCTTATTACTCCTTTCCAGCACAAGCCAAGGAAGCTGTTTTGGTCCTAAACCAGTACCTGACATGAGTAATGGACTGGATGAGCGCAAACAAATTGAAACTTAATCCAGATAAGACAGAGGTGATCCTAGTCAGTATAAAGGCAGATCAGGGAACAGGGATCCAGCCTGTGTTAGATGGGGTCACACTCCCTCTGAAGACGCAGGTCCACAGCTTGGGAGCGCTCGTGGATTCAACTCTGAGCCTGGAAGCCCAGGTCTCAGCAGCAGCCAGGAGTGCATTTGCACAATCAAGGCTTGTGCGGCAGCTGTGCCTGTTCCTTGAGATGTCAGACCTGGCCATGGTAACATATACCTTTGTTACATGCCAGTTGGGTTATTGTAACGCGCTCTACGTGGGGCTGCCTTTGAAGAGTGTTTGGTAACTTCATCTGGTCCAAAGAACTGCAGCCAGGTTGTTAACTGGAGCTGGTTACAGGGATCATACAATACCCCTGCTGCAACAGCTCCACTGGCTTCCAATCTGTTTCCGTGCACAATTGAAAGTGCTGATGATGATCTTTAAAGCCCTACACGGCTCAGGTTATATGAAGGACCATGTCTTCCCCTGTGAACCAGCCTGGGCGTTGAGATCTGCTGTAGGGGCCCTTCTCTCAGTCCTACCACCCTCACAGATGCATTTGGTGGGAACATGGGAGAGGGCCTTCTCAGTGACCACCCCCAGGCTCTGGAACTCCCTGCCCAAAGAGGTTAGACTGGCATCCCCTTGCCTACCTTCAGGAAACAGTTAAAGACATTCCTATTCCAGCAGGCATTTAATATGTAATCTGTATATGGAATGGTGACGGTTATTTTAATTGCTATTTAACTGCTTTTTGTATGTTATTTTTAATATGTATTTTAACATTGTTTTAATCATTACTGATATTTAATCTGTGTTTTAACTTTTGTATATTACAGTTTTTAATTATGCTTTTTTATGTTTGCAAGCCGCTTTGAGTCCCCTCAGGGAGAAAAGCGGGATAGAAATAAAGATAATAATAGTAATAATAATAATAGTAATAATAATTGTGATTCCCTAAGTCATAGGCCATTTCTGCACTAGAGTGTTATAGCACTATGATTCCATTTTCAACATCCTATGGAATCCGTTCACCTTAGGGTTGCTGTTAAATTGGAAACAACCTGGACACAATATCATCAAGGGAACCTTATGAAAAATTCATAGGGTCACCATAAGTTGACAGGTGACTTGAAGGAACATGCACGCACACACATACAAAATTGCAAGATGAACTAGTTCTGTATTGACGTTTTTCAAGCTATACTTGTAAATACTTGTTCTGTCCTTGAACTGTTTCCTCTACTTTTGAATAGAACTCATAGATTTTTCGAAGTATGCCGAAGTATGCTAGTATACTTCTATACATCCAGTGAACAAACCGGCTGCTTCTAGAGACGTACTGTATCTCCTCTTGTGCTTTCACAGAAAACGAGATGCAGGTGAAAGGATGTGGATATTTAAGGAAGAATTATTGACAAAGGCATGGCGAGGACATTTTTACTTCTTGACTACAAACTGCTGATTGGCAGAATTTACTTTTTTCTTAACAGGGTTCCAACAAGAATTGAAAAGAAAATCTTCTCAGCAACTGTTTTAATTTCTAGGAAGAGATGTTCAAGGCCATGTAGTGCTATTATTCCACATTCAACATCCTATGGAATCCTGGGGTTTGCAGTTTAGGCCTGGCCCCTCCCTAGACAGCAAACCCCAGGATTTCATAGGATGTTGAATGTGGAATAATAGCACTGTAACAGGCGAGTGCAGAAATGGCCCAAGTCCTAAGGCAAGACGGGAGCATGGGTAGAAAGAGACAACGAGATCAACTCTGCTTTGCTTCTGGTGACCGCTTGACTCTGGGCATTTCCGCACTCGCCTGTTGTAGCGCGATGATTCCACTGTCAACATCCTCTGGAATCCTGGGGTTTGCAGTTTCGGGAGGGGCCGGGCGGCCCCTCCCGAAACTGCAAACCCCAGGATTCCAGAGGATGTTGACAGTGGAATCATCGCGCTATAACAGGCGAGTGCGGAAATGGCCTCTGTCTGGTCCACCGGCTCTCTTCCTCACCAAATTTAGCGCGCACAACTTAAAAGCAGCCACTGCGACAGAGAACACGCTCCCATACTTACAAGCAAGTCACATGAAAATAAACTAGATTTAATTTCGCGCTTGTACGTTCAGAATGGATGAAAAACAAAATTTCACAACTGCCCTCGTATATGCTGGTCGGTTTGTCTAGTGCCCCCGTTGTCCAGTTCGCCCCCTTCAACCCCCAAAGACGGACACCCGCCGTCCTGCCCTGCCCTCTTCTTCATCGAAACCCCAGCGAAGCTCAGGAGATTTCCCCCCCGCTTCCTTTCCCTCCCCTCCCCTCCCCCTAACCAAATCTCATTGGTACATCCCAGAATCCTGTTTAATCAGCGGCATGGGAAGATCCCGTCCGCTAGGGAACAATTTAGGGGTGGGAAAAGGAAGTTTCTCCACAGAGGTAGGGAAGGGGGTGGGAGGGACAGCCGAGCCGCTGGACCAATCGGAGCGGGCTTCGCAGCGGAGAACCCAATAGTCGGGCCGCACTCTTGGGCGTGGTGGATCAACATGTTGAAAGGAGGGGGAGGCGAGCGGATGTGACTGCGGCTGCGCCGAAGGACAAGGCGGGGGGGCAGGCGGGAGGCTGAGGAAATAGTCGCGTCGCTTCGTCTTCCCGGGTCCGGCGTCGGCAGCGGCCGCTGCTGCGGCTGCGTTAGCGAGGGAGGGGCAGGCGGCTGGGAGAGGAGGGGGGATGAAGCGGGCAGCCGGGCGGCGCTGAGCTGAGGTGAAGCGGGGAAGTGGTTGTGCTCGGGGGGCTGGCTGGGAGGGAAGCGGCGGAGGGAGGAGGAGGAGGAGGAGAAGAAGAAGAAGAAGAAGAAGGGCCAGGGCGGCGGCGCGGCAAGAAAGCCGGTTTGCGCGGCAGTTGCTGAGGCTGGGTCTCTTCCGCCCCACAACAGAGGGCAGGAGGGAGTGGGGCGGGGGAGAGGAGGAGGATGGAGCAGGAGGAGATCCTGAGGAAATTCATCCAGCGAGTCCGGGCCATGAAGGACACCGACCACAATGGGGAGGACAACTTCGCCACCGACTTCATGGTAATGCCTGCGTTTGGGGGGCTGGGTGTGAAGCGGAAGGGGAGTCGCGGGAGGGGCGGGGCGGGGCGCGAAAGATGGGGGCTGAGCGGGGCTTAGCAAGAGGGTCCCTGGTCAGGGGCGGCTGCGGAGCCCTCTCGGAGCCTCTCCTTTCTGGATCTGCCTCTGGATGCGCCCCCCCCCCGTTCTCCATCACAGCGCTGCCTGTGGAGGGAGCTGAAAGGAAGGGCTGCATCCTTTCCCCCTTTTCTCACACAAATGCTTCTGGCATGAATTTCCCATTTTTTTCCAGTGGGTGTGTGTAGGTGGTATGGAGTGTCATGCATTGTATGAAATATATCATTGCTATTGTTTGCGTTTTCTCCATCCTTGTTCGAATAGTGAAAATTAAAATTACAAAGCCTTGGGCAGGGTTGTGCCTTAAGAACTGAGGCTCTTGGAATGCAAGCGTCAGAACGATTTTTCTCCTCCCTTTCCTTCCTTTACTCTGGTTTTGTTACAATCCTACCACAGGTAGGAAGGATGCGTGTGAAATTCAGTGAAGTCTGGTTATTTCTCTTTCTCTGCAAGGTGGGATGTAATGGCTACTTGGATGCTGCCTTTCAAATATCCTTTACACTTACTGCAAAATCTCATTCTCTTTTTATTGAGGGTAATAATGATCTTGCCAGCGTCTCTTTCCTCTCTTCCCTTTTCATTATCTCCACGTATATTCTCATTCTGTTTATTCTCCCACAACACTTGAAGCCATTTGTTTGACCACTTGGCTATATATGCACAGATGCAGTCTCAAACTGTATTTATTCAAATGTCTCTTCAGAGGTTCCTTTTTCTTGAAGGGACAGCATTTTTACTTGAAGGGACAGCATTTATCTGGCAGTGTGCAGATGGTGGGCAACACTTTTAGTAGCAGTGCAAATAATTGCTATAATTACTTTACATAGAATCACAAGTCCTTACCAAAAAAGGCATTTAAGTTAACTAACTGGAAATATTAATCTTTGTCTTAGTTCATATTGTTCAGCTGCCTTCAGCCTTGTAGCTATGTAAGATCTGGTCCACTGATGGCTTGGGAATATACATTCTGATGCAAGTGTCAAATCAAGGGTTGCCCGAAATACAGGGAGGTGGCTGCAGGATGTTGCGAAAGACCCAGGGGGTGTTGAAAGTTGTTTCAGGTCTGAGGCATGGAAGAGGAAATGGACTTTAGGAAGTGGTTTCCTGATCCCGGATGAGGTGGCATGGGAAAGAAGAATAGCTCTTCTGACTGAAAGGATTCTATTGTTGCTGAGATAAATAGAAAAGGATCTGGAAAACAGAAGAAACCTTGCAATATCCACTTAAATTGAAGTAGTTAATTTCCACTTACTTTGATGCACATTTTCTAGGGCTGTAAATTTATTGGCTTTTGAATATCAGCTTCCATATATAATATAGTTGAAAATACTAGATACTATAGAGTCTTCAATCATATCTCTTGTGTTTTTTATCTAGAAACAGCATGTGGATAGGACTGCATTATCTAGAAAGTCACATAAATGAGATTAGGAGCTGCAGCCAGTTTATAAGAACCTAACAAAACCATGGTAGTCATATAGAAAATTTATGCAGCTTTTAATTTGCTCTGTTTGCTAATAATGCATGCAATATCATAAAATAATGCTGATAGTACTGCTTATTGCAAATTCATATAGCAACAAAGAGAAAAAGGGTTAACAAATTGAAGGGTTAGGTGGTTCCAGACATGAAACCTAATGAAATGTGGTGCAATAAAAGGGGCTTACTTTATAGTGTTCAGTAGTTATTCTTTTTTTAAATGATATGCTAGTGGAATAAGATTTTGTAAGCCATCTCCTAATAACACAGAGATTATTTTAGATTGAGGTGTGAAGAGGGAACATGAAGGAAACACTTCCTTATCTTTACTATGTTTATACATCATCTTTCAACCAGTTGATTTCCAGGGATTGCCACAACACAATAGCTTTATTTGATTTTACAGGCTTGCATTTTCAAAGCCAATCTAATTTTTTTTAAAAAAACCCAAATTTAATAATGTCTTCAGTCGTAATTGTCCTTGATGTATCTGCTTCCTCTTAACGCTTTGGCTCAGACCATCCTCATTGAATCACTTTCTACCAGTGGCTTACAAGAAGGCCCTGCTGTATTCTAATAGTATGAAAATTGGTAAGGTTTATTTTCATTGCATTTCTTAGGTTTCCTTCGGAATATTTATTCCATCTCAATTCTGTACTGCTTTTTTTCTTCCCACATGGAAACTCAGATATGTATTTGAGTATATTTTTTGAAAATGCAAAACTTTCTGTAATGTATACATTTCCCTGTTGAATAAATCAGGTTTATTTGCGTTATTAAAATATGCAAAGTGTTAGTTGTCCACATTTTCCAAATGTGCACACAATTTTGTGTGCATACTTTTTTGCTGAAGTGCATTGTAAGCCTTGATAGTGTATGAATTTCTGAAGCAAAGTTTGCTTCATCTTGCTGCTGTTTCAGCAGGCACAAAATGGATATTTCCGCAGAAAAAATGTATACTAGTAAACTGCTTTTCTATCTGTAGCCTGTGTTCACATTCTGTGTCTTAGATTTTCCCCTTTTTTCTTGAGCTATTCCTTCACTTCTCCATCTTCTTGTAGAGATTTGAGATTTGAGAAGGACTGTTCCTTGATCTCCTGCTTCTTTCCATCTGTACTTTTTGGTCAATTTGATTCTTACAACCTCAGCTACCATATCTCAAAGCTATTTTTCCATTTCTGCCTTCCATATTCAAAAATGTGTCTTGGAGATATTTTGTAAACTTCTCCCCCAGTTGTAAAATTCTCTGCCTGGTTGTTAGAGTATCAGTTGGTGGTGAACATAGTAAACTTTTCAGACCAAACCCTCTGTGTCTCTGCGTTTCTGACATTGTTGAAGATCCTGTCTAGAATGTTGTTCATGCACCATGTTAGTAATTGGATTTTTCCCAGGCCACTCAGTGATGGTTAGGAAAGGCAGATTGAAATCTCCAGCCTCCAGCGAGTGTATTTCCTTCCTGGCTGCTGTATCCACAGCCTTTTTTCTTCTCCAGCTGTTGATCACAGTAGGTAAATTGGCGCAATGCATCAACAGGATTTCCATGAAATACTCACATTATCATTGACTTCCAGCATTTTTCTACATTATCATTTGGTTTCTTAAATGTGTCATAACACTGAAAATCAGCCCTCCGTACTCTGATTCAGCATTGTTCATGTTCTTACTCTACCTTGCTCTTGTTATAGCTCCCCGATGTGGTGAGTTTAACACACATATTGTAGAGCTTGGTCTTCTACTGTTACTAGTACTGTCATCTGTTGTCCTCTGACTTGCTGTAAAGCTGACCGGAGGTTTTTTGTTTTTGTTTTTGGCTGCTCTCCGTATATTCAAACTTGCTGGCTTGTCTTATGCCTGCACTGAAATATTATTCTCAACTTAATTTTAATGAATGTCTACTTCTGTTTCCTTCCTTTTACAACTATGACTATGCACTGGGCAGCTGATAGAAATCTGAAGTTTTCTAATCTTCTCCGTATGCAAGAGCATCATTTGGCTACCTAGCTGTTAAACTGCCTGTCTTCACCTCTAAAAATGGTGAGAGTGGTTGTCTTGAATATGTTCACATAATAATCTTCTCCGTATGCAAGAGCATCATTTGGCTACCTAGCTGTTAAACTGCCTGTCTTCACCTCTAAAAATGGTGAGAGTGGTTGTCTTGAATATGTTCACATAACGGAGACAAGTATCCCATGAGTTTTGGTATATCAGATAGTTGCCTAATTTGACTGTACAGTAAGGCCCTCAGTGTCCTCTAGGGTGGCGTTGCCAACCTTTTGGACCTCATAGACCACAAAACTCACAATTTTGAATCCCAGAGACCACTAACATGAATTTTTAAAAAAGAGTACAAACATCTATAAAAGAATGATCATAAAAGTTCCATTTTATTAAAATGTAATGCACTTGTTCAATTATAATAAAATTATTATTTATGAGCAACTTGAATCATCAAGTAGATATTTAGAGATAAATCAAAATATCAATTGATTCCTATTCTGATATTTACAGACATCTTAGTTCATCAGGCAGGTACTATAAAGATAAATCAAAATATCAGTTCACTCATTAGCCACTGTGTCAATGCATTCAGAATATCTAGCCTAATAATATATTTAGTGTTTCTACAGTGTGGGTGTTACAGAATTCATACACTGACTTTTGGTTTCCCAGTCTATGCAGAAATTGATTCACTAGATTCATCAAATAAATTCATTTAGCAAGTTCAGTAAACAAGTTCATTATCTTTTACTGTCCCTTCCAGACCACTCCCCTCTTCTCCCTCTCTCATTGTCTCTTTCTCCTTTACCATCATTTTCTCAGTTCTCTCACTTCTTCTCACTGAGTTGTTCTTTTCTCATTGTGTTGCAGTTGGTTTTGGAGGGTAAACAGATATAGCCATCAAATATCTAACAGTATGGGTCTAAACTAGAGCAGTAACAGTTGCAGTCATAGAGCTCACACACAATACCCTCCAACAAACCTGGGTGAAGATGACAGAATCACACTCAAGTTGGAAAGGAGGAGGGGAGCAGAGGATAAGTCGGCAAAACACAGTGTCTCAAGCAGTCAAATCTACATAGATTGGGAAAGTCTTTCACATTGTCAATTTTGACACACATGGGGTATCCAAAATTCAAAAGAAGGGAAAAAATCAGTTTTGCAAAATGGATCTTGTTGGAAATTTAAACTAAGTACTTCTGGGCTGTTGGTTCATTTTGAGCTTAGAGCAGAAGGAAAAAGAAATGAAGGATTGTCTTCAGCTGTGTCTTAGCAAACAAAGAGGGAAGCACCAGGAATTAGGCACAGAAACAAAACAAAAAACCTTCAGTCTGGTAGGGAAAACAGCAAAGTCAAGTTTAGTTTATCTGTTGTGTGATAGCTGTTAAACACCTTGTGCTGGTCTTCTTCTTCTTCTTAGAGCAACAAAGGGACCGTTTCAAAGAAGCATGAGGTAAAGGGAGGAAATCCTCCTGGACTCACAGAGGTCCTCTGTAGAAAGTTAATTCAGAGTCCGAACTAGAAGGTCTTATTGCCCTATCCTCAACGCATGTCTTCCAGTTCTATCACATAATGAAAAAGTAAGCAATAGTTATACAAGTTACATACATAAGTTATATATATATGTGTGTGTGTGTGTCTGTGTAATATATAATTGGCCAGAAGAAATTTGGCGGCTGGGTGTGTGGAGAGAGAGGTAATCCCTCCCATCTCCTCCAAATTGTTGCAAGTGAGATGAAAAAATGGCAGAAACAGCCTCTTGGGAGACGTGTCCGCTGCCTCCCCCTGGTTCACCGTACAGGTCCTGTCTTGGCTCCTGGTTGCAAATCAGCCTCTGGCAAGACCCCTTTAGTTCAGGGGTACTTGGCAAGCCAATATGAGGGTCCCTCCACTGTCAGCAACCCGCAGCAGTGGCAGTCTTCGGCAGAGCACGCCGAGGACTGTGTCTCCAGCTCTCGTATCCAAACCGGAAATCGTAAATCAAATAATGTCCAAATGTCTCCACAGACCACCAATATTTTTTTGCGGACCATCACTGGTCCGCAGACCACTGGTTGGCGACCACTGTTCTAGGGTTTGGTTCCGGGAGCTCTCTTGGAGACCAGAATCTGTGGATTCTCAGGTCCCATTGTATACAATGGCATCCCTTATATGAAATGGCAAAATCAAAAGTTTACATTTTGGATTATTTAATTATTTTCAATCTGTGGATGGTTGAATCTCAGCTCTGGTTTTCTTTTTTCTCCCTCCCTCCTTCCCTCCCTCTTGGTTGGTTTTACATAAAGTCAACTCTTATACTCCTGGTTCAATGGCATACATCAGCTCCTGGTTTCTTTTTAAACTTCTGTTACCTCATAGTTTTTCCTGCTTAGTGCAAGCTTGCCTATTACTCCATGGTTTTTCCTGTTTGGTGCAAGCTTGCCTACTATCTTCTGCATTTTGTTAATCCTCTCCTAGCAGACATTTTGACATCTGTGGTCATGCAGGAGACTTCTCTGCAAAGATTATACACTGGAGTCCAGTGTGGACATTCTAGCCAAAAGTGCATATTTCAAACCTTACTGAACAAAAGCATTTAAATTTTTTAACTCCTTGCCCTATATTTTCTGCCTTGGTACTTTCTGTGCCTCATTGGTGTTTTTTGTGTCCTTTATCCAAGTGTTTAATCATGACAGTTCTAGATCAGAGTCTGTTTTGAGACTTAATTTGTATCTTCTGACATTTAATGTCAACTCTTTTCTTACTCAATTGTTTTTTGAAACTGTTGGCTGTATTTGAACATTTTATTGATTATGTTATAGCTTTATGATTATGTTGAATGCTGTTCTGAGTACTTTTAGTAGAATAGCAGCATATTGCTGGTGATAATATGTCCAGAGCTGTAGCTATGTTATTCAGTTGCTGCAGAAACAAAACCATGTTGTACCTTTAAAACTAACACATTTATTATGCCTTAAGTCTTTGTGGACTAGAGTCCTCTTTGGTCATTGCTTTGCATCCTGTTCTTCATATGATAGATACAGAAAGGCTTTTTGGCATGTTTCTTATTACCAGTACTTTATTGCTTGGAAGCAGTATACACTGGTGCTTTAAGGATGAATAAGACAATATAGTTAGATCTCAGCTTTTAGCTTAGAATCTAAAATACACAGTAGGGAAATGAAGAAGAGAGGGACATGGTGATAAAGAATGAAGAATATGAGCAATTGCTCTTACATGTGCTTAAAGCTTGATTATAGATAGGAATGAAGAATTAGAAGACAAGTCAAAGACCATGCAGAAAAATGAGTTTCTTTAATTATTCTTGCACTCCTACCAGGCATGTAAGCACAACATAATGTTGTTCTTAATTTTTCTTTTCTCATATTGACTTATCAATGGATGTGGGGTGCGAATTGAAAAAATGTGCTGACTGTTCACAGCTAAACACTACAAGTGGGTGGTGGGGGACAGGTGTAACTTCTTGTTGAAAGCTTTGTAGTGCTGAACAATACAGGATTTATGGTTGGCGGAGGAACAGGGTGTTGGAGAAGAAAGCAAGGGTGAGAAGGAAGTTAATCTTAAATTCCAACTTCCTTGTCTAGTCCTTTCCAGATATTTTTGACTGCAGCTCACCTAATCTATGAAGGTGGAGTTGAGAGGGAGAATCTTGCAGCAGAGAAATACAAGCAGAACAGTGTTTGGTTAAAAATAAGCAAAGGAGCTTGCGTCTCAGTGGTAGAGGTACATGTTCTGCAAACAGAGAGTCCCAGGTTCAGTCACTGGTATGTTCCATTCAAGGGAGGACGGAGTAGGTAATGGGGAAGACCTATGTGTCTGTTGCTTGTTAGACAACACTAGACTGGATAACAATTAGTCTGGCTTTGTATAAGGCAGTTATGTGCCTTTAAGAGTGGACAAAGTTTTAAGTGTAGCAGATAATCTAGGCATGAACCAAAGAAGACAATTTAGGATAGTAGGCAAGTGACTATGGTGATTATCAGCATGAATGCTGAAATCTACAAGGAATAAGCTGGGAATGTTGTCAGAAAACAAGTTATGCATTGAATATGAAGCTTGAAATGGGAAGGCAGGGTTTGGAGAATTCCCTGTCCATACTGAGCTGCAGCAAGGAAAAGATATACAGTCAGCCCTACCCATTTGCAGGTTTCACTTTTGTGGATTTGATTATTCACAGATTATCTGCTGCTGCCCTATGCCATTTGAAATAGGGACTCCAAGCCTCATGAGACTTTTAGACTGTGAATTGGACTTGTAAGTCTCTATTAAAAATGGCATAGAGTACCATTGGAGGTGGCAGCAAACCCCACCAGGTGCCCACTTCTCGCTTGTGAAGGAACCCTGATGCCTTGAATGCATCTATGATCGGTTAATATGTGGATCATACTTCTTTTTGCGTTAAATATTGTTGGATAGAGCTATTCATGGTTTTTCCACTTTCCCAGGGGTCCTATGCCCCAAACACCAGCTAATGCGGAGAGATGACTGTAAAGACATTAACTTTACAGCATGGGAAGTAGAATGAGGAGTGATCAGAGATATGGCTGGTACTAGTATGATTTTTCGATAAAGCTATCATAATGGGAAGCAGAGTAGGGACGTGGTATGTTCCAGAGGTCTCATGCAAGGTGCTGGCCTTTGGCTAGATCATTCAGCTGGCTCACTGAGTACAGTCTCTTCTTCACTTTTACCAGAATTACCTTATCTCAATCCTTACTGAGATTCAGTGAGCAGTAGGATCTCCCCCCCAGTATACTTAACTTATAGAGATTTGGAGTGAAATGTAATTTGTAAAATCACCTGAAATTAGCATGTAGGTAATTGGGTGTATACATTTATGTGGGAATGTAAGATCCAGAATAGCTAAAGAATTTGATAAAGAATATGACATAGTAGTTATTGATAAACTGACCTAACTCAGCATAATTGTCTCCTTTTCAAAAACTGTCCTAATCAACAGCCCATGGCAATTTCTTTTTCTCTGATCTCACTGTCTTCCTTAACTTTGTTTTCTGTTGGTGAATAAAAAGAACTAAAAACCCCCCAAAAAACCCTTTGTTTTCTGTTGCAGGTTTAATTTAACTGACATTCCATACATCTGGCTCATCTTGACTCTACTGGCCACTCATTTTTCCTGTTTCCTGGCACTGCTTCTTCTACTGAGAGGGCTGATAGTGAGGATGTGTAGCCCAATATCTGTGACGACAAGGAATTGAAAAGTGCGCTGTAAACTGGGGATATTTTATGGTTTGCTTGTGAGAGGGAGAATTGTATAGAGATGTGCATGTCATAAAGTATACCATGCATTCAAGTCATATTGTTACAAATAGCACCAAATATATAAATAGACTGACAAAGCTGCTACAGCTAACCTAAGGCAAGTAAGTGGAAGAAGGAATTGCTGTTTTTCTCAGTTCTAAATACAGGCCAGAGAAGAGGCTAATAATAGAAAGGATTCTATTCTTGATCAGAGAAGAATGCTGCAAATATTTTTCCCACATCCTTTTTAACTAGATAAGATGGCTGTTTTCTTTCACCAAAATATAAGTGATCTCTTTACATTCAAAACAGCAGTTAACATTTTTGCATGTTTCAGAAAGTCAAAAATCCTGTTAGGCATGTGGAATTCGCTCTCTAGCTCTCCATGATGCAGATGTTAGTGACACGATACACAAAAATACTTTGAGCCTTGTGCTGGCTCGTGCTGATACAGGTTTCTTGTTTGGTTTTTTGTTTCAGTAGTACAGATGTAACAGGAGTCTGTGGTTTCCCACTGTGGGAGTGCACTATAAGGCAGAACCTTCCAAACTTTTCATGTTGGTGACACACTTTTTAGACATGCATCATTTCGTGACACAGTAGTTCAGTAAGTCATTCAGTAAGTGGAGGCAGCCCCTCCACCTGCGCCTTGCCGACTGCTGCCACTACCCTTGCTGAGGTCTTCCTCGGCCCCAGGCAGCAGTGGTGGGAGAGGCAGCCCCTCCATCCAGGCCTGGCCTGCTGCCACTGCCCTCACCAGGGCCTTCCTTGGCCTGAGATGGTGGCAGAGGCAGCCTCTTCACTCAGGCCTGGTCCACTGTGGTGGTGGGAGACGCAGTCCCTCCACCTGTTACATTCATGTGACATGTCTGTACACTGCAGCCAACACACTAACGTTGTGGCACACAATTTAGAAAGCTCTACTATAAGGGTTTCCAGGCTTTCCCTCTTCCCTTTTTCTTTTCATGACTGCAAAGAGCAGATAAAAGTGCCTTTTTGTTCTGCTTTTAAATGATTGCTATATTACCCATACTACTCAAAATGGTGACTTGTTTACCTTTAGTCAAATGAGAACAAGCTGTATTTTAAATCAGGATAGGGCAACTATGACATTCCAGATATTTACTTTGGCTCTAGTAATTTCTTGCCAGTGGCTATGCTGACCGGAGCTATAGGTCAGAAATGTCTAGTGGATATAGTTGCCCATCCTAGTTCCAAATTTAGGTGTCATGGGAATATGTGCTTAGATTTAAAACTGAGAGCAGATGTTTGTTGTTTACGCTCTTCCTCTTCCTCCTTGTCCCTGAAGAAAGAGTGAGAAGAAACATGCATCAGACACTTCTTGCAGCTCATTTACAGGGAATGGGACAGGCTACTTCAGAGGTCGCTGGGCTACACATGGTCTTGGAAGATTTTACCTCCAACTTCATCATTTTTAAAGGCTCTTGGGAGACTATTTTGTGATGCTTTTGGGCTCATCCTGAGCACTTTTCCCCCAAAACTTAAAGTGACTGAAGGCTGCATAAACCCGTCTCCTCACAGGTGGAAACCAGGCTTTCTTTCTGTATCTGATCTTCACTGTGGTTTTATGTTTTAGCAGAAATGTTTCTTCACTGACACAAAATGGTTTTTGAACATTTTTCTTACGTTCCATATAAAAATATACATTTCAACATGATTATATAGACAAAATGTGTAGCTAATTTTGCTCAATACTCCAGTGATTTCGAACTTGAAAATGACCTTTAGCACACACTTGCAACTAATAATTAAGTTTTCCATTCTTGTTGTGAGCACCTGTGAAATGCTAAAAGCCGACCTGTACACATTATTAATGCAGCAATCTGCTTTTGCTTTGTCAGATTCAGAATAAAAGACATCCCTACTTTGGAAGGATAATGCAACTTTACTTTCTTCACTGGCACTCCACATTCATTACATTTTAAAGTGACGTCACTGTGGGACTGGGGAGATTATTTTGCAGGATGTGGCAACTACTTACACTACTGGGCCTTTGTAGATAGCTGTGGCAGGAGCTTGTGTTTTAAAGTCTGTATTGTCAAATGTCTGTCTTGGTGGAAGTGCCAATGTGTGCACATACTGGGAGGAAGGAGGGTAAGAGACCTGTATTGTTGAATGATCTGTGGGTGGGTGTGGATAATGGGGTCAGAATAATTTTCCTCCATTCCTCTCTCAAGATTCTAGATTCTGTATAGAAGTTTTCTACTTACAAGTTTGGTTATTGGGAGTGGTATTGTTAATAGGCTATATTTCGAGGAAAGAACTTGCAAAACCATCTCCGAGTATTCCTTGCCTGCGAAAAAAAATCCTGTGAAATCCATGGGATTACTATAAATTGACAGGTGGCTTGAATGGGCATGTACACACACATTGGTAGTAGCAGAGTAAGTATGTAATTAGCAGAATATGGATATGTCACCTCAAAAACAAATTAGTTCTAGACTTTATTCTGTAATATTCAACATTAATATTTTTCCCTTCACAGCTATTGCGATGATTTTGAAAGTGCTCTGGATTCCTTAGCACGCATTTATTGCAAAGAAGGTATAGCAAATCCTAATAGCATGTTCCAGAATCTGATAACCTTCTGCCTGCTTGAGAAAAACTGATCTTACTTATTGTACTCCATTATAACTTGCATCTACTCCAGAAACATGCAGTTGCATCTAAAAATTTGTAAGAGAATAGTCTTATTCTGTGTGAGTTTTTCTGATCAGCACAGCTGGTAAGTTCCCTCCTTCCAAATCATCATTTACACTGTCTAGGTTGAGTTTTAAGTCTACTTATTTTAATCCCATCAATTTTGGAGTGAAAGTAATCACTGCCTCTTCTCCTGCTTTGTTTGTAGAGGGCTACAATGAGTATCACTGCGCTGTTGACCCTGAATTCTACAATCATAAAAAAACTCACTGATTTCATAGGTATCAAAAAGCATGGCAGAGTGTTCTTTTCCTCACAGTGGCCAGCCGGTTGCCTCTGGCAAACCAACAAACAGGTCATGAGGTCATCAGTCCTCTTACCGTTCCCTAGTAACTGAAATTCAGAGGCATACAACTTCAGATCCAGAAGACAGTGTATATGTGCCCATCAAGTCTAATAGCCATTGATAGCCTTATCCTCCGTGAGTTTGTATAATCCTTTGAAAGCTGTCTCAGCTGGCAGTGATTGTCATATCTTGTGGCAGCAAATTCCCTTGTTTAGCAATACACTGTGTGAAGTAATCTCTCATCATTTAACTTCATTGGATGTCAATGCATTCTAGTACTATAAAAGAAGTAGAAGATACCATACTCATTTTCCCCATGCCATGCATTCTGTATAACTCTTTTCTCTTATCTGCCTTTATCTTTTTTTTTTTCTAAACCAAATAGCCCTAAACTTGGTAACCTTGCTTTGGAGAGGAGCAAACACTCATTCTGCATGTTCTTTTCTTTACCTTTTCCAGCTCTTCATTATCCCCTCCCCTCCTCCCCTATTTTTTGAGGTGTGATAACTGTAATGGTGCCTTTATTAAAAGTTGATTTCACCGTTGCTGTGTATTACAATTTTTGCGATTCTGTTTTGGATCCTTTACTTGACAATCCTCAACACAGAATTTTCTCATAGCTGGTTCACACTTCCAGCAACCAAGTTAAAACTTTCATCGAGCTCACTTCCAAGATCACAGGATCCCTTTCCTCATTGAAGAGCTGATCAATATACATATGAAATTAATTTTTTTCCCTAGTGTGCATCACCTCACACTTTCAAACACATTTACAAGTTTATTTACCCATCCACCGAGTTAACAAAGATAATTTTGAAGTTTTTCATCAGAATAACTTGGTGCCATCTGCATACTTATCCATCTCATTACTCACTTGTGATGCTATAATTTAAGATGAGAAAAGCACTGATTTCAGTAAAATTATTATGGAATTGGATAGTCTCCCAGTGTTGCCTTCTCAAATCTGTGTCCTAGAGAGCATGAGAACCACTTTAACAGGTTCACAAATGGTCTGGTGTTTGGGTGAATTCAAGTGGCCAAGTTGCTTGGTAGCAACAAATTATTAAGGGTGATCAGAACAAAAAATAATTGCAAACAGGACCTCACCAAACCGGAAGAATGGCCTTTAAAATGTCAAATGAGATGCATTTTTAACAAGTGTGAAATGTTTCATATTAGGACAAAATTCTAACTTTGTATACCAGTATGCAGCTGTTGTAAAATGGTGAGTTCTACATTGAGCATAATAGGAGAACAAGTAAAAAACCAAAGTCATACGGAACTATGGTTCTGTGATTGTATTTGTCATACTGTGTAGTTTTGATCACCACTAAAAAAAGCTAGATGAGGTGGGTAAAAGAACAAGCCAAAAATGGTCAAGGGACTGGAGCAAGTCCATGAAAAAAGGTCACAGTGTTTGAAAATAGTGTGGTCTAGTGTACTGTCCCAGGTAGCTTCAGCTTCTAGTAAATGCATTTATTTATTAATTTCCTCCTATTTGCTAAAAATAGTAAACAATGCAAATTAAGGATACTGTATTAGTAGACCTATCAGCAGCAGCTGATTGGTGGAAGCTCCCTCATCCCTCTTGATTGTCCCCTATGCACCAGTTCTACTACCACCATGAAATACGAGCTGTTGGGTTTCTAGCTGTCTTATCCACTAGGTCTGGGCAGCTTAGGAGAATTAAATGCAGATTTTAAAAAAGCCCACATAACTTAAAGCACCTTAATTAAAAAGAAGTAAGAATACAGATGTATGTTATCTGTGTTTAGGAGAGTATATCTGTCTGATGGAACAGTTTTGACGTTCTGTTGGGTGGTTTTGCTGTTGAATAGTATCCAAGTCATTATCTTTTGCTATAGCTTTAATTAGGAGCTCAGAATCAAATGAAGAAAGATGACTTGATCACTTGACTTGCTAGTGCTGATAAAAGGCATGCTTTTTAATGAGGAGCTGCTGTGGTGGGATTTGATAAGCCCTTAATTCGTGAAAGGGCATTTCAATTATTTTTAGTGAAAGCTTGTTGTACTGTCAGCAAGAATATTTATTAAAGCACAGTATTAACCAGAGTGCATGTTAGTCTCTAGATCCCTGAATTCTTCAATACAAATATAAAGAGATATGCAACACCTGAAAGCAAATTCCTTGTCTAGCGTCTTTTAGGCTTCTGCAGGGTAGAAAAATTCCTAGTCTAGAACTATAGTGGCTGTAGATTACCTTGCACAAATGCCCCTCTCCTCTTTCTCACTTATAATGGCACCGGGATTAGCACAGTATCCAACTCTCACCGTTAACAATATCTATAAGGACTGTTGTGCTTTCTTAGGCTATAGTCAAATTTTTGAACAAAGATTATTTCATTAATTACAATTCAGTTATGTTAGTTTTACCCCCTATTGTCCTCTAGCACATAAATCTTTGTATAGATGTATTTAATGACTTCCCAAATACATTTTCTCATTATTCATATAGTCTGTCTCAGTTCTGTTTCCAGCTGTCATCTCCAAACCCCAGTCCCTGTCTTGTCATTCATCTTCGTGTATGTCACACCATTCTAAACAGTTCTTTCTCCTCATTCTTTGGCTGCCTCCATATGCAAATATATTCAATCTGTCAGTCACTCCACACCTGTCAAACAGTTTTAACATGCAGTTTGGGGCTTCTTACCATACTGTTCAAGGACGCAAACGATATTATATCTTATAATATCATCAGGGGGAACTCCTGCAACATGTTGTTGCAGCAAATCACAGATAATCTTGAAAACAAGTTAGGAAACAGAAGAAGAATCTTGAGTGTCTTTTGAAACCAAGTATTCTAGGACCATCCAACTCTTTTCTTTCTTTTAACAAAGGAATACCAACTCTGCCAAATGCTGGATCAAAAACATAAAACTGTGTTCATTTTTCTCTAACCAAGTGCAAAAAACAAATTGGTTCACATGATTTGGAAATGATGCACCTTCAAACATACAGGGAAAGGGAAAACAAAGCAAAACAACACTTCCCTACTTGCTAAACTCCTTAGATGATTATGCCAGCAGTGAGACAACTAAATCTCACTTGTAAAGAAAGGCAGCAGCCACATCCTATATCACATACAACAGGAGGAGGCTTCTGGTGTAAAAAGTGCAGGGCCCCCCTGCATTCTGACAGTCTGCTTTTTGATGGTCTGCTCTTTCAGCACTTTTAAATTATTACCACAACCCATTTATTCAATGCGTGGTCTGCTCTTTCAACAACATAAGCGCAAATATAAATATGAATATCTGTACAACACTGTATTAAAAGCACATGGACACACGACAAGATGACTTCTACGGTGTGTTATTGACTTAGCTGGGAGGATGAAAAGCCCCACAAGAACCTCCAAGTGGGGTGGCTGCAAGTGGCCCCAATCAGCTTCTCTCACCTGCTTTCTTGGATGACTTGGTGGCCACAAGAGAAAAGGGCAAAGTGCTCCAGCTTCTTGGCTGTGGGGGGAATTTTCTCGCTCAGACACTACCTCTGCTGAGGTGACTCCTGAGAGAAGACCTGCCAAGCCAGGAACATCAGGAGTAGCCACCTTTGTTAACCTTCTGCACTTGTGTTGGCTCCCAACCTGCTCCCTGATGCAGTACACTTATTTCTTCTGTGGCAGCAGCGGAAGGTCCCATGATGCTGCCAGTGTTTGCTTTCTTGCTTTTGTCTCTGGCTACAAGCTTGCAGTTGACTCTTGCTGCTGCTGCTGCCACTGTTGGTAGAGTTTCCTCAACAGCTTCAGCACCTGCCCGTGATAAAGTGTTGCAGGTATCAAAACAGATGGAAGAGCACTGTTCTCTTGCATCTGGCAACCTGCAGTTCTCCATGATGCTCTTCTCCCACTCCATTTAGCAACCTGTTCTCCTGGTTTTGTAGAATGAATTGCATTGGTCTCAGCACGTACAGTATACTTGCACTTTGCACAGTGCTTTTGTGACCATATTTGCTGCTTTTTCCTCTCAGTTAAGCCAGTACCATCTTTTTGTTTAGTCTGTGTACTATACAGTATTGAAGTCATGTGTGGTGTCATTGTGTGTTTATGATATAAGTACATCTATTCATATTTACAGACTGAGTTCCTCATTTCAATGATGACCACTTTTTGAGAGTGCTCTGTTCCCTACCCTGTTAAATAAGTGGGAGATGCCGATACTGGTTCAAACATTTGTGTCTGGCTATGGACTCTGTGGACAAAAGTTGCCCTGCAGTGGCTAGTTGCTGGAGAAAAGCTTTAAAAAAAGGACTTGGCATATTTCATTGTCTGGAAGTAATTTATACAGTTTCCCCCTCCTTTTCCATGATTTCGCTGTCCTCTGTTTCAGTTACACATAGTCAACTGCACTCTGAAAATATTAAATGGAAAATTCCAGGAATAAACAATTCATAAGTTTTAAATTATGCACCCTTCTGAACATAGTGATGAAATCTCTTATGTCCTGCCCCATCCCACCCAGGATATGAATCATCCCTTTGTCTAGCATGTCATTGCTGTATATGCTACCTGACCAGTAGTCGTGTAGTAGTTGTCTTGGTCATCAGATTGACTGTTACGATGTTGGCAGTGCTTTAAGTAACCCTTATTTTATTTAATAATGCCCCCAAAGCACAAAAACTTTTATCATAGATATATATGTATGTATAGGAAAAAAACGTACTGTGGTTTTAGGCACCAGTTGAGGGGCCTGGAACGATACGTGCATAAGGGGGGACTACATGCATAATGGGGGACTACAGTACTTTCATCAGACAACCAGGCAAGTAGCTTTATGCAAGCCTGTAACAAGATGTAGTATGACTTTATATAAGGGTTGGTTGTTGGAAAGCAAATCTGAGCTGGTGGCCTGGTTTATAAAGATGCTCAGGTATTTAGTAATGTATTAGTTTTAGTGCCATCAGTGTTGATCTGATCTGATTCACTTCTTTGAAGGACTCAGTTTTAAACTTTAAACCGTTAGTGACAAAAAGATGCTATTTAATCATCATTTTTAGTATTACTACATGCCTTCAGATTGATTCTAATTTGTGGTAACTCTGAGGCAAGAATTTAGCAAGATTTCTTCAGGGGAGATTTGCCTTTGTCTTCATCTAAGTCTAAGACAGTGTAAGTACAATATTATTTAATGTAATCTTAATGCATATTCTGAGAGAGCCTCATTAGAAGGTTCATTGGCTTTCTCTGTTTTTGCACTCATATATACCACCTGTATAATAGGACTAATCAGATCATCTTCCATCTCCATAAACTGCTGCCAGCATATTCATAGAATATTATTATAAGTTATATAGTTAGCATTCATAAATGTTTTAAGAGAATTTTGAAATCTGATTTAAATAAAATCTGTTTTAAATAAAAATCAGGTATTCTGATTTTTTTAAAAATCATCATAGATTTTTATTAGCCCTGAGTGCAACTAATAGAAGGCCACAAATCATAAACCATGTGATACTTTACTGACATAAAGCAAGTTTCTGTAAACGTACATTGGTAAGAGGTTACTGGGATGAGAACATTTTCTGAAGTTTTCAAGAGGCAATTTGATTTTACCTGAGATACGATCAGTGTAGGCTTGGAGATAGGGAGAGCAGAATATATCACTTACAGCGGGGCAATTAGTGCTGTCAAAATTATGCTTTGTTTAAGATAGTAAAATTCTAGTAATTATATAGTTAAGGGACACTTGAAAGTGTATGGATTGGGTTTCAAGGTGATGGTAATGATCTCCAAAAATTTACTAAGACTCCTAATGCAGCACTGTTATGAGGTTTAAAGAAATATATATTACTGTAGTGATACACTATAACTTTATATATGAATAAAAGTGATGCTAAAGGAAAAGATATTCCTGCTTTTGTTCTTAGCGCCATGTGCCACAGCAAGCATAAGCCCAGATGCTTTCTCTTAGAGATGAGTGGAGATGTGTTTTCTAAGATGGCACTAGCTCGTAAGCATATAAGACCACCAGAAAGCTTTTGTCCCAATTTAAATGCGGGCACTTAAGTTACTTAGTTTAAATAAGTCAAGATTTTTAATAAACTGGACACGGCAGCTGTTACGTCTAGTGATCTGTCAGAATGCCTGCTTTGCATAGCCTCTCGCTGCCATAAGTGAACTGAGATCCAGAATCCATTTGTTTGAATCTCACCTAAGTCTTGGCTCATTGGGCACTTTAGGGGAAAATTCTTATTGTCTGCCTTATCCATCCCCCACCCCTCATCTGCAACACAGATATAAGCAAACCTGCCTTACAGCTTTATTGTAGGGATTGCTGAAGGGGCATATGAAATACATTGCACGTTTTAGAAACAATGCTGTAAATACCAGTGGTTAGTAGAAGCAGAATGAATTGTGTAAAATAAAAAAAATTATATAGAAGCTTCATAGTTTGCAGTTTTTTTGGTACAATATTCTTGGCATGTATGGTGTAGGAGGATGGGCAAGGATTGTATGAAACATGGCTACTAAGGCTGGCTTGTGCATTGTTATTTCCATGAAAGTGTTGCTGTCCTCTTTGGGACTTGAAGGGTGTTAAAATTGAGAAACTTTGCAGCATAATGATATGATCAGCACCAGTTTTAAAAACGGGATGCTTGTAATTAAATCTTAGTTAGATTAAAACTGGGAGCATGTTCAGTGCTACCAGTGCCTTGCTTCATATGTGGTAGGAAGCTTTTATCTTTTATCATGTGTTTTAAACTATTACAAATTCATGTTTTTAGTACAGTTGCTTAATAGTTTTTAATTTCTTCTTATTTTAGCTGTAGCAGGTTTTTTTGCAGTTTTTAGCTCTACTTTGCTTTAGCACATATTGTAATCCACCTTGGGGCCCATGCTGGGGAAAAGATGGGATATGAATGGATTGATTGAGTATATTAAAAACCCATTAGTACATATGCAAAAGGATATGGTGGAGTCAAGAAAAACTGTGTGTGTGAGTTCAAGTTGCCTGTGAACTTTAGATGGGTTCTAAACTGTGCTCTAGCTGCCAAAGGAGATGCTGCTGTTAAGTTTATGTTCTCAAGCATTTCTAGAGTGCACAGACTTTTTATCAGTCTGTTCTTGGTGAAGAATTTACATATTTTCCCAAAACATACCAGGCATTTTAATGAATAAGTACAGACATTTGTTTTTGTCATGGCTTTGTTTTGTTTCTAGTGTTTCCCTCTGCTTCTTTTCTATAGCTCTTGCTGGATTTTACTTCTTCAGTCCATGCGTAAGAGTGACTCTAGCTCTGAGCTGTCAAAGGAAAATCTTAGTAAATACTGTGTCCTTTAACAGACATCTCCAATCAGGAGCGCAAGTCCTCATCAGTAGGAAGCATCATTGACCAGGTCTTCTCAGGACTTGCTGTGCTTAAATCAGGAACAAAGAGTATTTTGCCTTGTTGTCTGTTTTATAAAGCTTGTCTGGGGGCTTGGACTTGAGTTTGAGTCTAGAAAAGCTGCTGTTGAAAGAACTGAATGAACATTGGCTGGAGGACCCATGTGATAAGTGCTGTGGGACTTGGTGTTCTGGGATAAAGAGTAGCAAAGAATGGTTCATATTTCATAGCTGGGGTTGGCACTGTGTTCTTCTTGGGCAGAAGCAGCCATTGGTAGTGTCCTGTGTTGCTCTTGCCCCCCTAACCCCCAAGTTAGCATTTTTTTTCAGGGAAAAAAATTGGAATAGAGAAATGCCTCTGGGCTTCTGCTTTTCCTTGTAAATGCTTTCCTCCCTCCAAAAGGTAGCAACGCAAATTTCACCAGTGTCATTTCTTGTTCTTGAAAGTGGTACCAGGATTACTTGTGTAGGGTTAGGAGGAAGCATGTGCCAACCGCCACTTAGCCTAACTTTTAATTGACTGCAATTTTAAAAAATCTTAGCATAATTCTTTTCCAATGACAGCAGAGAATTAAACCTGTTAGTTTTACAGACTGATATTCCCAAAATCTGCAGTTACGCGTGTATGAGTCTAGATCTCATAATGATTGGTAATGGTGTTATTTCCCTGTAAGGTCATATGTAAAACAAGACTAAACAAGTGCAATCAGCAATTTCCACCTGCCCACTATACTTTATCTGTTTTTTTCATCTTAGCCCTGGTTACTAATAACAAATCAGAACTGTGCTGTGCAAAGGTACCACTGAAAGAAACACTGAAGGCCCTGAGCCCACAAGTGCTCCTTGAGAAGTTCTTGAACTTGTCTGACCAAGTTCCAGGAACCTCTCTAATCTGAATAAAAGAGAAAGTCAGACCGAGTTCCTTTTTTTTTGTGACTTTCTCTCCTAGTTTGCAATAGTACATAGAACCAGATATTGGAACTACAGTGGGGGTTTTGCTGGGATATTAAAAAGAGTCAGGGGCTTTCTTAGATGTGGTCAGACAAGTGGGGGAGGAATCAGACTTTCAGGGCATTTAAGTCATGATTAGTATATAGAAGTTAAATTATGAGAATGAAGTTTTGGGAGCAATGAAAAGGTCACTGGCCAAGTATTTACAACAAGTGAAAGCTAACTAAAGACTACTGCATTAGAGCTGGGACAGAATTTGTGGAAAACAAATGTATTATTTCCAAGAAGGATTGTAACTAGTGTGCTGATTATGAAATGAACCAAGGGACTTCAATATTATACTTTTGTGCCCTTTTAAGAAGAAGCAAATGCCTTATCAGGCTGTATTTACTGCTTATTTACAGATAGTGAGTAGTGTATTAAGATGCAGAGCAGGAATGAAGAATGTGTAGTTTTATAGATGGTATTAGAGTGCAGCTCCCATCAGCCCTGGCCACCATGGCCAGTAAGGGATGATGAGAATTGGAGTTTATCTTCTGATTGGATACACACTCTCTGTCCCTGATGAGACTGGGGATAGTTTTATCTCAGAGACTGAATATGATGCTTAACGAGTAAATTTTATTGGACATTGCTTATGACATGAATGTCAATGTAATAATCTTTGTTGCTTTTTTGAGATGTAATTCAAGCCACCATACTATTACTGTAGTAAATGTATAATTAGCTTTTTATTCTTTTGATTCCTGAAAATAGGACTCAGATGTGTGAACCTGAAACTTACACATTAGGCTCACAGCGATGGTACTCCTGTGGTTCTGAAGCTGTCCTTTGCATTAAACTAGTGATGGGGGGTGGAATTTTACCAATTAGTGTACTAGTTGAAGGGTCTCAGCAAGAGATCACTTAAAGCAGTGGTTCTTAACCTTTTCTTTGCAGGGGACTCCCTGTAACTATAATTTGTTGCTTGGATCCCCTAAGACTTAACTCAAGATTTAAATATTCAAATATGTATTTATTAAAGGCTTCTGGAGACTAGGATTCAAATCCCTGCTCAGACACTGGAGGATCTTTGATAAGTCACATTCTGTCAGCCTCAGAGGAAAGCAAAGGGAAAACCCCTCTGAAGACATCTTGCCAAAAAAAACCAAATGAAACCAAAACTCTGTGATACATTGATGTTAGGGGTGCCATAAGTCAGAAGTGAACAAAGAGCTGCTGACAGTGGGAGGTTCTTTTTAGCATCATATCTCTCCCTTTTCATAATTGACTTATGATACCCTAAGACAAATTTATCATGAGAGTTTTCTTGGCAAGATTTGTTGTCTTTTTCTTTCTCTGAGGCTGAGAAAATGTGGGGGGATTCAAACCCTGATTCCCACTGGGTGCGTGCACATCCCTGCTTTTTGTCAGGGACGTGGCAGCGGGCACTGGGGCGAAAATGCTCTGTTTGCAAAAGAGAGAGCAATTGGGGCATGAACACATGCTTGTCACAATGTTCCTTGGCATGCACACTTCCTGCTGCCACATCTCTGACAAAAGGCACACTGCAGCAGGAGTGTGCACATGCCCCATGCCAATGAGGGACCACTTTTGGCACCTCCCTCCCACATGCTGCTGCATCCTTGTGACTGCCGCTGTTGGTATCCAGCAGCAGGGCTTTGTGGATCCCCTGGAGCCCAGATTAAGAATCACTGACTCAAAGTATAGACTCTACGTTGGACGTGCTAGTTGGTAGCAAGTAACTGAGAAGCCAGAACTCAAAGAAGTGACTCAGAGAAGAAGGAATAATGCCTGAAAAACTTGTAAAGGCTGAGGGCAGACACCAAATAAAGGCTATGATCACTCAACTCAAGAGTTTAAGAAGTTTTCCAAGTGAGACACCTTCAGTCTCAGTCATCAGTCTTTAAGATGTAATTGTGACCAGGCAGAATATCAGTGGGTGAGGAATTCTGTGGAGAAGCCTCATATGTACTTGTTATTAGAAACTCTAAATACTCACTATTCAGAACTCTGAAGAGAGTTAATTAAGTCCTCAGAGACAGTGCATGTGTTAACTGGGCTGCAGTCTTATACAGGAATTGGTAAAGGTTTGGTTAGGACAGGAACTACTTTATTACTACTGTAGATGGCAGAAGAAACCATTTGTATTATAGTAAAGCAAAGGCAGTTGTTAACTATCGCTGATGTTATTATTACTATTAAAATAATGTCTGTCATAGTGAGAAGGCGACACTTCCTTATTTTCAGAAAAAAAGTTGTTTGGACCCACTGCACTGAATACTAATTTTTCTACATGAAACTGAACCTTCTCATTTTTCAGAGCTTTCCAAACTCTGTGTTGTGACACATTAGTGTGTGAGCTGCAGTGTGTAGGTGTGTCACGCAAACATAATGGCTGGGAGGGGCTACCTTTTCACTGACATGGTGGGCCAGGCCTGGGTGAAAGGGCTGCCACTGCTGCCCCAGGCTGAGGAAGACCCTGGCAAGGGTGGCGGAAGTGGGCCAGGCTTGGGTGGAGGGCTGCCTCCACTTACTGAATTGCTTACTGAATAACGTTACTTTGTCACGAAATGATGCATGTCTAAAAAGTGTGTCACCGACATGAAAAGTTTGGAAACCTGTGTTCTAAACTATGGTTATCAGCACATTTTGCGTCTTCACCTGCTTTCTTAAAATTTTCATAGATTTCTACATACGTTGCTGGAATGAGACTAAGCTTTTTTTATTCTTTCAAATGTTAGTTTATTTCTTTGTTTCCTGTGTTTCAAGAAATATTTCATTCATATTGTTCAGCAGAAGAAGGAATCTGAAGCAGGTGATGTTGCAGCCACTTTTACTGTTAGTTTAAAAAAACTGTTTTTCAGATAAAGATATTCCCAGTCAATTGTCTATTTTTTGATTTGGGAGGAGGGTGTCTGTGAAATCTTTAGAAGTAGAAAATTGGCTCTTGGACCTTGAGTTATGTACTATATATACTTTTACCCACTGAGAATGGACCACTGGTGGGCTCTGACAGTCTCTGCTGCGATTGATATTTTGTCTCCACTAGGACTATTCTGTAAGCCTAAATACCTGGAAGGTTCCAGATCCCATCTGATCTTGGAAGCTAAGTAGCATAATCTCTGGCTAGTATTTGCATAGGAGACTACAAATGAGTACTAGGTACTGTAGGCTATATTTCAGTGGAAGGAGCTGGCAAAACCACGTTTGAGTATTTCTTGCCTAAGAAAACCCTGTGAAAATTCCTGGGGTTGCCAGAAGTCAGTAGGCAACTTGAAGGCACATACACACAGAACTCCATTCCAGTGATCTCCATCAAGTTCTCTTTGTCACTACAACAGCACTTACAAACTTGCTCTTTACTCTAGTGGTCAACATCTGTGTTTAGGGAAAAGCTCTCCCTTGGGAAAAGAGAAATCAGATACTGAGTAATAATTAAAAGGTTCATTCTTCCTGATTCGAGCTGTTAAGAGTCTTCAAAAGTTTTCTGTTCATAAAAACTAAACAATGAAGTATTATAAAGAATGCAGAAATGAGTTCAAATTTAAGATGCATTTAAAGGAGATGAAAAGTTAATCTAAAAAAGAGTGGAGACAAAAATAGTTGTAAACCATCAATGTTTGTACAAGAGAAATTGATGTAGCCTTTTTTTAACAGAGTTGTGATCTTCAGCCAACATATGGAACTTAATATTTCTTTGTTGAGTGCCTTCAAGTTGTTTCTGACTTACGGCGATCCTAAGGTGAACAGGATTCCCTGGGGCTGAGTGTATGTGATGTGCCCAAGGTCACTCAGTGGGTTTCCATTGCTGAGTGGGGAACTGAGCCCTGGTCTCCAGGTCGCAGTCCAATGCTTGAACTATGCTGGCTCTCAAAACTTAGTACATCCTTCTCAAATTTAACAAGTGATCATGAACTCTACAAATTGACATCATTTTATATTTTAATACAGATATTTCAGTTCCATAATAGTAGAAAGCAGTTTGAATTGTCTGGCTTACCTATAGAGACTTTGCTATGCCTGAATAATTTCTTTTATAGCAAAAACCTGCTGGCTACGGAGAGAGCATTTTAGTTGTTTGCAAATCAATGACTGGCTAAATAAATTTTGCTGTCATTATTCAGAATTGAAGCAGACAGGCTCTTAGTACAGGACACTACAGTTAGCTACAGCACTGTGAAGATAATTTTTTTGATTCTTCTCTGTATGTTAATGTTCTTGAGCAGATCTCAAATTTGTGTAAGTATATTTATATGTAAGTAAGTGTATGTACTTCTTTGGTTGCAGATATGCTGTACGTATGTAGTAGGCTGGATGAAACAGATGGTTTTTCTGTAAAATGCATTTTTAAAAAACTTGTACTGTTTTTTATAGTATAAAATGGTTCTAATTTTTGAAAAGAATTCTATCACTTCATTTAAAAATAATCCACTCACTCTCATCCCCAATACTCTAGTTTTATCTGTACTTAACAGTCTCACAAATAAAGAATTAATGGCTCTGTCACACCCACTCAGTTACCTACAGTCAAATGTGAAAGGGTAAAAAATGTGCGTTTCTGTTCTAGTCTGTGAATGAAAATGATAGCAGTGTTATAGAAGATGAGAACCAATTGTAGAAGTTACCAGGCAATGTATATTTACTTCCTGATAAAATAAAAATCTTAAAAACAAGCAGAATAGTGTGGGTCCAGTTCATCTAAGTTCTGGCCTTTGGGCAGCTAGTTCAACATTCACAGTCATTTGCAGTCATAAGGCTCCCTAGTGTCTTATCCATCTTTCTCCTCTGTGGAACTATTTCAAATACAGTGACCCCTGCACTTTTGCAGCGGTTCAGGCTGCAGGACCCTCATGAAAGTTGCAGAAGTGTGAATATCTTCCCCCCCATCCTGCCTGAACGAGCAAGTGAGGAACACACATGCATGCCTTCCTTCCCTGTTCTCCCTCTCTCATTTCTTCGTGTTTCGCCCAGCTGTGAGGAAGGAAGGGATGTCCGTGCCTTCTCTTCCAGGGCTTCCCCTCATATTCCCTTTCTGCTCACTTGAATGTGGAGTGGGAATGCATACACACACCTCGCAAATAATCAAATGTGCAAAGGTCAATCCAGCAAATGTGGAGGAGAACTGTAGAGTGCTTGTGTAAAGCGCCTAGGAACCTATAAGTGAGTGAGTGGGCTTGTGCCTGTTTTAAGGATGGCCATCCAATAGCAATTCTACAGTAGCAGATTTATGCATCATTTAAGATTTAGTTTATAGCAATAGCATGTGTATTTCTATACTGCTTATCAGCTAAACGCTCCCTAAGCGGTTTACAGTGTGTTAGCTAATTGCCTCCAACAAGCTGGGTACTCGTTTTACTGACCTGCGGAATGATGGAAGGCTGAGTCAAGCTGGAGCCTGGCAGGATCGAACTTACAACCTTGTGGCTACAGTACTGGCATTTAACCACTACCCACCAGGGCTCCCTTGTTGAGCTATGATACAAATCTAGTTCTTAGTCTAAACTGGAATAGTCATGTTGAATCAGTGGTATTTATAGAAATATTGCCTTATACCAAATGATGAGAGCTCAGTTTCTATTTTAGTTGAGACTAATAATTGTATTTTAGCTTGAATGCTGTTAGGATTGTGTGAATGATCCACTTGTTAAGATTCCTAATTTATTTATGCAGTGCCTACATCTTGACACTGGTAATAAATTTATTATGTAGTACTGTTTTCTAAATCAATAAAAAGAAAATTATCCAAAAATATTACATGCATTGTTGTTGCTAACTGCTGTCAAGCCAACTTTGACTTGTGTCAACCATATGAATGAGAGACTTCTGAGTTAGCCTGTCCTCAACTGTCTTGCTCAGGTCTTGCAGACTCATGGTCATGGTTTCCATGATTTAATCTCTCCATCTGCAGTGTGGTCTTTCTCTTTTCCTACTGCATTCTCCCTTACCAAGTATTACTGTTTTTGCTAGTGAACCTTGCTTTCTCATGCAGTGTGTAATATGCAATATGTCCAATGTACAACAGTGTCTCTTTAGTTATCTTGGCTTCTAGGAAGAGTTCAAGTTTGATTTATTTGTCTTTTTAGCAGTCTCTTTTTAGCAGTTTATCTGTAGAACTCTTCTAGCACCACATTTTAAAGGAGTTGATTTTCTTCTTTATTGGCCAGCTTCCATAATATACATAGAAATTGGAAATACAGCAGCATGGACAATCCTGACTTTAATATTCAATGATATATGTTCATACTTCAGGATCTTACCTAGTTCTTTTATAGCTGCCCTTCCAAGTCCTAGTCTTTTTCTGAACTCTTGACTGCAATCCATTCTGGCTAATGACTGAGCCAAGGTATGGAAAATTTTGAACTGTTTCAGTTTTTCATCATCTTTAAAGTTAAGTAAATTGTCTGTAGTCATTATTTTTGTTTTGTTAATGTTAGCTGTAAACCTGCCTTTGCGCTTTCTTCCCTTACTTTTTTCAATAATCATTCCAAGTCTGCTATTTTCTGCTAGTGGTGTCGTGTCATCTGCATATCTGGAATTGTTGATGTTCCTTCATCCAGTTTTCATGCCTCTTTCTTCTGGGTCTAGTCCTACTTCATGTATGATATGTTCAGCATATAAGTTAAACAGAGAGCCAACATGGTGTAGTGGTTTGAGTATTAGACTATGACCCTGGAGGTCAGGGTTTGATCCACTGCTTGGCCATGGAACCCCTTGGGTGACCTTGGATGCATTATACACTCTCAGCCGCAGGAAAGCCCATGATAAGGCTACCTGAGTGTTGCGGTAAGTTGGAAACAGCTTGAAGGCACACAACAGCAACAGTAACGATTATAATAGGTTAAACAGATAGGTTGATAAAATGGAGCCTTGCTTGACCCCCTTGCCTCTGTGTTCTATCCTAATGGTAGCCTCTTGTCCTGAGTAAAGCTTATGCATCAGGACAGTCAAATGTTGTACATACCTGTTTTGTTAAGAGCCCTTCCAAGTTCTGTAAACAGAAGAAATTAGTATAGTCAGTAGTCTTGTTCCTGCCAGTACTGACCATAACCCAGTTAAGTGAACGTGAGCCATGGAATAAGAGGTTTTCTTTTAGCAGCTCTCCCCACCATTTCAACTGTTTTTATAATTTTCTGAATTCTAAAATTTAGTTTCAAGGTGAGTGGGTGTTGAAGCTACTAAAAAGGAAAAGTATTAAGTCAGTAAAATTCAACATTGCATACTGTTAAAAAGTTTAAGTATTAAATATTTTTTCTAAATGTATAAAAGATACATTTGTTTCATATCTTTATACTGTGAGTGTGTCTCTTAGAGAGATCTATGTTTGGTTAGACAAGATGTTCCTTGTGAATGAAAAAGGAGATATACGCTGTTATGGCCTAAATCTAATGTGACTTTAGTTGACCGTGCATAAGTTGTGGTGTGAGTGGTAGTTGTGTGAGTGGTAGTTGTGTGAGTGGTAGTGCATATATTTTTTCAGTCTCTAGCCATGCTATTATTT
Organism: Iguana delicatissima; assembly: GCA_948472985.1. Classification (NCBI taxonomy): domain Eukaryota; kingdom Metazoa; phylum Chordata; class Lepidosauria; order Squamata; family Iguanidae; genus Iguana; species Iguana delicatissima. The sequence continues at coordinate 131,004 of CAOKZL010000441.1, forward strand.
GCACATCTGGAAACTGTGCTTGATTCTCACCTTGCACATAATCTACAACCAGGTCTTCACAAGTGTGTATTTTTAGTTGTGGAATTGCAGAGTTTGATACTGGCCAGGATATAGCTTATCTTGCAAAACTCCAGAGTTATTACTGAGCCAGTTCTGAATTTTCCATTTGTTATGTCTTGAAAGTATGAAATGTATTATATTTACTGCTACTTCAGTATTTCTTGCAATAACTTAAGAGTACTCTTGTGACAATGTATATTTGAAATTGATGGTATTTATTTGTAATTGGAGTGTATGGTTGCAGAGTGTAGTACTGATTTGGAAACCAAGTTGATAAGGACTGTAACTAAACAGTTTAGGAGGAATGGTCTTTCCCTTCAATACTTCTTGCCCAAATTATCTTGTACAGCTGCATAAGCCGTGTAAATATACTCGGACTCCATTGGAAAGAAAACATCAAGAAAGCTTCCATTTTATGGAAGGGCTGTTGTGGAAAAAAGAAGGAAGATTCCAGCTTGCCTTCAGAAAAAGCTTGAGATGATCATGTTTAGTAGCTGTTGCAGAAGGTAGAAACTATTTCCAGGACTCCTCTTATTTTGGGTGCTCCAAGGAATATTCCTCAGCTGTCTAAGACATCTCTCTGTCAAACACTTGTATGGCTTTCCTTCTCACAATAGCAGTAAGTATAATGTCCATTATGTAAAGTCAGCCTATTCCTGGTGATGCTAAATGATTCTGTTATTTGCCATCCAAATGAAACTTGCATACAGCAGATTGAGTAGTTTTGTCTGGAATTAATGTGAACTGTAACAGCATAACAGTACCCTTTAATATTCATTGAGCTAGATGTGAGGGTTAATAAATTTGAAGTCTCAGTAGAAATTTTCTTTTTGACTACTTGTTCAGACTCTTTTGAGCTCTATCTCAAATGAGCCTTTTGTAGAAACTACATTCCTTGGCTCCCTGTAATAAGCTAAACAGGAAGGGTGCACATTTTTACCATGTTTTGCCCAGTTAAGAGAGAGTAGTGTTTTTTTTGTTTTTTGTTTTTTGGCAAAGGTTTTCTTTTATTACTCATTCAGTGAGGTCAGCTTACTGTGACATCAACAGTAGCTTATCACTTTGTTGGATTTAGAACAGTGCAGAGTCTACTATGTTGCTAGATTGGATGTTCTTGCTGCTGTGCAGCAAAGGGAGAAAATGGTATTTATGGAAGTGATGGAACAAGGCAGTGATAAAGAAACATTATTATGAGCATTGATTCATGTTTCATAGGTGATCTCTATATATTTGAAATTTGTGAAGATTACATTATTCTGACTGGTTTTTAAGAGAGTGTTTGACATTATGAAATATGCCTTGATCTGTGTCACTCTTTGAAAGCAGCTTATTGCAGTTGGATAAATTCCTCTTTACCCAGGCCTTTCCTGACTGACCATACTAAGTAGTTTTAGATGTTTTAACTCATTTACTGTTTTATATGTTAATAGTTGTTTTTTAAAGGAAAATCATCTCTTTTTTTGCACTACTTTGAGATATCGTTTCAGGTGAGCTAAGTGATGTGTATGTTGATTAAAAGAGAAGAAACACTGCATTATTATAATGTGTTCTGTGTAGAATTCCTGAGGGCAGAAGTTGAAGTAGGTATATTGCTATTTCCCCAAGTCACCCAGTCTTCTATTTTTAAGTACTGGTCATGTATGGAATTGTTAAACACTTGAGACGAAATTGCCAAAGGATCTTCTGCCTGTTTTCTTGATGCCTTTTGATTGACGCAGGGCTCCATCTTCAGCCCCACAGCATCTTTAAGTATTTAATCTTTGAATTGGGTTTTATCTAACATACAAAATCTCAAAAGCAAATTAATGAGAATGCTTTCCATATATATCTTCCTTTCCTTGTGGGATCTGCAGTCAGCTGCCACAGCGTTCCAGGCCTAAAGCTCCTCTTTAGGCACTCTCTACAAATTGCAGGAGATTACATGAAATAAACTCTTCAGTCAGGATTGTGGATTTTTGTCATCTAGCATTTGCAGTTAGTAGGGCTTGCTCAAATGTAATCCAAAGAAAAACTTTTTTTTAATATCACAATGGGCAAATTAAGTACTAGAAAATAATCCTGGCTTCTGACTTTTGAGTCTGTGGAAAAAAAAGCCTTTCACATATTTTTTTATCAACCACCCTTGTATTTGCACCCCCCCCCCATTTATCTCCAAACTTAAAGGAGATCTGTGTCCTACCATGTTTGTTGATGAAGGTCATTGTAACAACTATTTTATTAGCGGTACTGTCTTTTTTAATATTTATTTTTACCCATTTAAAATATTTATAAAAAAGGAATGAACAAGAAATAAACAAAACGATTACAATAGGACAAAATGGTAAATAAAAGCGTATTGTACAAAAAAAAGGAGCACAGATTATAAAAAGAAAAAACTAACAACCAACAAAAACTATATAATAATCTAGAAAAGGGAAAAAAAATTAGACTTCCCTACGTGGTGAGGTTTTAGCCTTAACCAGCGATCAACAATAATACCTTCCACAATTAAAAAGGTGAAGAAAATAAAATAAAATAAAATAATGGGTTATATGAACCATCCTATACCATTTCCTTTTATCAGTAATGCCCTCAGCTATAAAGTGAACTTTCATTAAGAAAAAGATTTTTCTACCCTTGCCTAAAATATATAAACATCAGAGAGAGTTACTGTACATACATACTAGATTTGTTCCAACTATATATAAATAGATGTAAATAAGTAAATTGTGTACCTTTAAGTAACTGAATTATAAGAGTACAGCTGTATGCCATAGATAATATGTATCTTTTTTTCACAGTAACGAATCCAAATTCAGATTAAATTGATAGAACCATCTCATATCCAATTATTAGATAATCAGAAACAAAATCCAGAAATACCTACATTCTAGTTTTGGATTGTAAGGTACTATGTTTTGACATTCAACACCGCTATGAAATATTTCAACTTTAAGGACATGTCATCTTTTAAAATAGTTGCAAATGAGTTCTTAGGTAAGTATTCTAGCAGACATTTTTGACATACAACATGAGTAATAAATGCAGTTGATATGTTAGGGAGAAAGCAAATGGCTATGACTAGGAGCCCAAATGTTCATTTCTTTTATATTCTGCATGTACAGAAAGCTGGTGTGCTGGAATTAAGTAATTCAGGGTCACAAAGTTAATGGAATGATCTTACCAGTCACACTCTTAAAACTACCTTGTCCATCAGTTTTTACCAATTTTTTCTACCTGGAATTCTAAGAAGGGCTTAGGTATAAATGTTGTTATGGTCTGCCTTCAAATCATTTCTAACCTATGGTGACCTTAAGGTGGCCCTATCATGGAATTTTCTTGGCAAGATTTGTTTGGGGGGTTGTCTTTACCTTCTTAGGAGGCTGAGAGAATGTGACTTGCCCAAGGTCACCCAGTGGGTTTTCTTGACCGAGTTGGGATCCAAACCTTGGTCTGCAGGGTTGTAGTCCAACTCTCAAACCACTACACCGCACAGGTTCTCTAATTTTCACAGCCTTATGAAAAGGCTTTACTATTATGTTACAGAACATTTATATACTGAAGCAACTTAGATAAGAAAAAGATACTCTTTTTGCACTGAGAAGACAGATTCTTCTCTACAGTTTTGTTTCCATGCTTTGATATATTACCAAACACGGAACATTTTCTTTTAAATGCTGCAGAAAAGCTGAAGCCCCCAAGATTATTTCAGATTTGCCTCTTTATGTGAAAATTATAATTAGCTCATAAAGCTTTTTTTGATTATGTAATTGCTAGGAAGAAGTTTGAGGCAGTATAGAACACTTAAGAATATTCTAAAACTTTAACAAAATGTTGTACTCTTTCAGAAAGAAATCTAAAAGTTTTTCAGATGCATTTTCCATGTTACATTAGTACATGTAAGAGGCAAGAGAGGAGTTGCAGATGAGAAAGTGTTATTAATTAGTCCTAAATACAAGGAATAGATGGATCTACTAGCAAAGGAAGAGGCTTTGCTGCATTGCCTTTTCAAAAGAGTGACAGTGTACAATTTGTAGCTGTTCAAAGAAATACGTCTTTTGGCAAAGCAGCATGGAGATTTCCTGTATGTTTTTTGCAGGCATTCGAAATAAATGGCCTGTGTTGTTCATGCTAGCATTTAGTGTGTGCTTCCTCTTCTGAGAGAACACCAGGAAAAAGATAAAACAATGGGTAAAGAAAAAAGGCTTATTTTTGAATAAATACTGGGAATTGTAACCATGACAGATTTGTAATGGGCTGAGAATTCAGTTTTGTGGTTTCAGTTCATAAAACATGAGGATTTGGGGTCCTCCTTTTATGTAATCATCAACCAGTTAGTATATTTGACATTGTTTCCAAGCTAACTGAATGGAATGGCAAGGCTGCAGAGAGAGAAGGCTTCAAGTCAGACAAAAGTACAAATCAATAACCTGTTCTCTTGGAATGTCTGTGTCCAAGTATACAAAATGAAGGTTTTAGGTTAGAAATTTTAGACTACTATTGTGCCTACTTCTGATCTGATAAGAATAATCTCAAGGTCACATTATCTTATAATGATATAAGCAACTATCGATGTGTATTATTGGTATGTGTACCAGCACAGAGAAAGGAATAAAGCAGGGATGTTTGTAGGTTCTGTTTTTAATTCCTAATCTCAATGTGAAAGCCTTTATCTAAGCAGGGGGAGGGTTTCTGGACTACCACCAACACTAACCTAGCTTGCAAAGTATCCTGGTTATGATAGCAGGTATCACCCACCAGTTGGCACATCACTCACCTCCCAGTTTAAAAAATCAGTGGGCCACAGGGGAATCCATTGATACTGGTAGGAATATCAGCAAGGAGCTTGATCCACTCCCTTGACCCCCAGCATGGTAAGCCACAATGTGTACAGAGTTTCTGAGACCAGATGCTTGGATTTAAGATCATGAATGCAAGAATTTTTGTAGATTATTATATAACATGTGAAAGGAATATTGAGGATAGACTCTATTAAAGAATCATGTAACAGTAATTACTGGTTTAACTGAGTAACTCAGTATTCACATGATTGTAGGTCTATAAATCTTGTCAGCTACAATGACTCCCATTGTCCCTGGGATCTCAGATGATTCTAGCGGCCACAGTTCTTGTTCTTTTCCTCTACTGCATACCTTATTGACTCTTTTTGGTTGTTCTCCCTGAATGCCGGCAGAAAGCCTGGGGTTATAAGTTCTTGAAAGAGTATGCCACACAAAATGGTATATGTAAGTCCAAGAATTTCTGGTTCAAGCACTTTGTCTCTATTCCAGTGGAGAACATCACCCAGATGCTCATTGCTCAGGATCTTTATTTCTTGGTTGCAGCAAATCTTATAAGATGTGGAGGTCCCATAATAAATTCTGGAAATAAACTTACATTGCCCATACATGATTTCACACCTCAAGCAAAAGGTTTGTAGCCCATGTTTGAATTCAAGGCAAGGCTAATTTAAGTGAAAGAATTTACAGGTCTCTGTAGATACCCATATGGGGGTTTTTAGCCAAAAGGCATTTAGTTCAGAATTATTCAGTATTTTTACTGGAAATGACCTTGGGAAGATCTGTTATGTTTTGAACACTGTTTTATACAGTTGTAACTGATTAACACTGTAAGTCTGATGATGTATTTTGTAAGAGAGAGCATAGGTGATAAAGCTTGTGGATCACATGAACACTGAGTTTAAGAGGTATACATTTTGTAACAGCCAGTGGTTTTAATACTTGATTTTGTACAGTGCAAAATTGTTTGGAAAATTCCCTACAAGTTACTCTTCTGGCCAACTTGTGTAAAAGTATAAAAACTGCAGTATAAAAATGGGCTTTGCCAGTGATTAATTTTATGCTGGGTAGTAGAATTTCAGCACATAATAGTGTCTGAGAACTTTGAGATCAGGAAGTATATTGTTCCTGTTAAAATTATCTTGACTGTCATATGTGGCAACAGTCATTATCACTCAAACAGCTTTTGTACTGCAGTGAATAAGCAGAACTAGAGGAACCAAATGCACCAGGGATAATTTCTAGAAGGTTTGTGGTGTTAATCTCTTGACACAAAACCAGCAGTGAAATTTATCATAGTATAAAATTTCATGGACTATACCATTTGTACATGCACATGATGTATTGCCCTATTTGTTATAGTTTTCAAGAAGGTAACTATGTCACTCTGTTTCAGCATCAAAAGGAAAGGTGGGGGGGGAAGCAATCTAGTAGTTTGAGACTGATTTATTTTAGTCTTGAGTTTTTGTGGGTATCACTCCATATATACTAATAGAGTACCAAATTCATGCCGTAGATATTTAAGAAGTTACATTGTTGTGGGGGTGAGATCAGAGTGTCATGGAATATAAAATGATGCAGATTGTGGTACTAGCCGTAAATGTTCAGAGTTATGTAAGGTGAAATGGGGCTGTCAGCTGGTTTTTTTAGTCTTGAGATGGGAAAGCAGTAAATTCTGTTTAAAAGTCAACAATGTAACTTCTTAAATATCTGTGGCATATTTTTTTTTGCTCCATTAGTGTAGCTGAAGAAGTGGATTGAAATCCAAGAAAACTCATGCTAAAGCGTCTCAATCACTCTCAGTGGTGCTGATTCATTTCCCCTCATCTTTCCTTTTTATCCTTTTTCTTACAAATACGGTTGTTGGGATGGGTGGAGATTTGTAATCACCAAGGTCAGATGGAGCTGAAATGCAGAAAGTGCAGATAGTGACACTGCCTTATTAATAGCAGCCAGTGACAAACCAGTTGCTGGTGATAATACAAGCCATCCTTGTATAGGGGAGTTGATTACTGTGATTAAAAACTTTCTGTTCCGATTGAAGAGGCAGTTGAACTACTTCATAAATTGTTGCTCAACTGTTTTGAGTTGCAATCTGCCCTAGATTTTTTTTTCCAGTTGTGGCTACTGTGAGATCCTTGACTGTGTGTCTTGGGATATTGTCATTTCTAATGTCAAATTTGTATCTACTTATTCTGTTATAAATCCTGTTTGTCCTGAGTAGCATGCAGCAGGGTATTGTCAAATTCTGACTTATTTTCACCTTAGAAGATAAGCAGCTGTATAAACCCCTGATTTTGTAGATATCATTATTAGGTCCTGGAACTGCATTTCTGGATTAGACTTGGGAACACAGTTGGCATGTGTTATGTAGTTTGTAGTGTGTCTCTTTGTAGGCAAATATGGGCTATATGAGAAGGAGGTCTCTTTTTCCAGGATCAGATATCAGTGTGGCCTGTTCATCTGTTGGTTTGTGTGTGTGAGTATTTGTGTATGTTACTTTGATGGCTAGGTCTGAAAAATTTATAGTTTAAATTTAAATTTGGAATGTCTGTCTGATTGGGTTAGGTGCGATTGCTGTTTAGGGCTTGACCGTAGATGTTAGAAGTTGTGGTGTGATCTGGGGGAAACTGGAAGCATATAAGTGTGTTATTATCACGGTAAGTTTCCAATATAATAAGGTAATGCATGAACATTCATTATGTAGTTAGATAGTAGCTTTCAGAAACTGAATCTGTTGAGTGGACTGGCCTAGGTTAAGGCTGATGTTGAGACAAATTTTAGTTAACTCCCAGTAAACTACATCGGGGCCTGGAATTCCCTAAGTATATCCATATAATAAAAGATTTCATACATCTATCTTGGGTAGTGAAGAGGCTTTAGGGGAAAAGAGCTAAGAAGGCATTCTGATGCACTTCCAGATTTGAATAAGAAATGGTCTGCAAGTTTTTGAGGTGTTCTCAGTTTGGTTTTTTATCCTTGCTTAAAAGTAGATTGAATTATTTTGCTTGTACTTTATTGATTTGAGCAGTTGACCAAATGGAAACCAGTTTCTGTGTCATGGAGGAAGGGCATACTTACAGCATAAATATAAGTAGAGTAATTATTCTGAAATGGTATTTTACCTCCTTAAAATGATTCCCTGGTTTCCTTATTTAATATTATTAAATACATTTTAACAGCTACAGTGTTGGCAGTAATAATGATGTTTTGAAATATTTTAGATATTCTAGTACCATTATTACTAATTCCATTGTTATCCTCCAAATAGGTAGGCTGTCAAAGAAAAAGAGTACTTTGGCATCTTACTAATACATTTCATGCTGTTGCAAAGACAGTACTTGTGGGGGTGGAACCAGTATCATAAGTGGTAACTGCTAAAAGGGCTATAGTTAGTCCATAAAAGCTTATTATTGTGTGCCTTCAAATCATTTCTGACTTATGGTGACTCTAAGGTGAACCTATCACAGGGTCTTCCTGACAAGATTTATTCAGAGGAGGTTTGCCTTTGCCTTCCTCTGAAGCTGAAAGTGTGACTTGCCCAAGGTCACCCAGTGGGTTTCCATGGCCAGGTGAAGATTTGAATCCTGTTCCCCAGAGTCCTAGTCCAACATTCAAAACACTACACCAGCAGCTCTCAACCTGTGGATCGTGACCCCTTTGGGGGTCGAACGACCCTTTCACAGGGGTCGTCTAAGACCATCGGAAAATACGTATTTCCGATGGTCTTAGGCTCCATTCCCTCCTTGGTGGTGGTGCGCAAGCGTGAGCCATGCACTCATGTCCTTCTGCCCCCTTTGGCGGGAGCATGTGCAGCCGCACGCACTCCCGCCAAAGGGGGCAGGAGGACGCGAACATGTGGCTCGCGCTTGCGCACCACCAATCCTGGGCCTTTTCAGCACGTTACCTTATCGCGGAGGTGGGGGGTGCCCTCTCTTCGCTGCTCCTTCATCCTGCAGCTGGCTTCCTGGTCGCGCAACTGCCTCGCCCCTTCCTTCTGCAGTGCAGCCTGGGAGCTGTAGGCTGCGCTGGGGGAGGAAGGGGCGGTCGCGCGACCAGGAAGCCAGCTGCGAGACAAAGGAGCAGCGAAGAGAGCACCTCGCGCAAGAACCTGCTTGTGCGAACGGCACCCTCCCACCTCCGCGATAAGGTAATGTGCGGAAAAGGCCCAGGAGTGGTAGTGTGCAAGCGCGAGCCACGTGCTCGCGTCCTCCTGCCCTCTGTTCAGAAGAGACTGAAATTGCCCCTCTTCTCCGCTACCGGGAGAACCTCCCGTCTGACGGGCCAGCTTGGGGCGGCGGCGGGAGCACGGGGGCAGGCCCCCTCCTCACCACGGCCCTTGCCCCACTTGCCATGGAGGGGGGTGCTGCGGAAGGGCTGGGGGGCGGCAAGGTGGTGCTTTTCTGGGGGGGCGAGCTGCACCCGGTGCAAAAGACAAAGGTGCTGGGATTCCTCCCCCCAGGCCAGGGTTGACACTCTGGAAACTTTTACCACACTGCCCCCCCAGCGGAAACGAGAGCGAAGCAGAAGCAGAGCCTGGGGGGGGGTTCTTGGAGTTTTTCCTCGGGGGAGACGCGCGGCTCCTCTTTCCCTCCCTGCCCGCTCCCCTGTTTCTGGCTGGCGAGGCGGCCTTTGCTGGGGGGGTGCTTTGTAAATAATAAATAAATAATTTTGTGGTTGGGGGTCACCACAACATGAGAAACTATCTTAAAGGATCGTGGCATTAGGAAGGTTGAGAACCACTGCACTACACCATGCTGGCTCTCTTAAAAGCTTATACCCCATTAAATTAAGCCTCCAGATTACTGTATTTGCCGGCGTATAAGATGTACCGGCATATAAGACGCACCCCATTTATATGCTGGCCAGTACTGTTTGCCAGTGTATAAGATGCACAGGTGTGTAAGATGCACCCCATTTTCAAACAGTATTTTTCAGGAAAAAAAATGAGTCTTATACGCCAATAAATAGGGTACTTCAAGGATCTGTTTCCTCCCTAGAATTCAATAGTTACCAAAGTGGAATGGGCAGCCAGTGCTCATTTACTCACTATATGAAATATTGCAGTGTATGTTTCTCTCTCATTTGATTCAGACAGAATATTACATGTCCATTTTCTTCTCAAATAGCAACCCCTTACCAGTTGGATGTGCCATAACAACTGTAGAGTTGAGGACTTCATTCCACTTCTTGATGTGGGGGAGGGTTTTGGGTTTTTTTGCTAAAGTTAATGAGATCGGAATTGAGCTTTGCACACTGATCTCAAGGGGATGTGAGTGTGTGTGTGTGTTAAACTTTCTATATACTCTGAACAGCATTTCCATTATGTGACCAGTACCCGTTGCTTTGGTAGAATAGTGGCATATTGGGTAGCGGTGGAAGAGGAGAGTAATTAAATGTATTTATATAAAGAAAGTGCTTTGCCAAAAAACTTTTTCAAGCAGCTGAAAAGGTAGCATAACCTAGAACTTCTTAATTGCAGAGACTGAGGAGGCTGTCAGCAAAGTATAGAACAGAGAAGATCTATCCTACAGTCACTGGAGAAAAAGAAGAAAATGTGAAAAAGAACAGATACAAAGATATACTGCCATGTAAGTCTGTCTCTTCTTTTCATCAGACACTCTAATAACATTTATTAAGATATCTTGTCAGTTAACATTTATAGTTTCTTGAGCTGGTAAACTACACAGTAATTATTTGCTGAAAGGAGCATTCTTTAAGATGCTTCATCTGCCAAAGTGACTTTTTTGTTTCTGTTTGTCACCTCCCAGTTTCTATTTAAAAACTGTTTCCAAGGCTAACAATCTGCTAATAAATTTGACCCTAAACCAATGTTGTAAAAGCTTTTGTGCATCGCTTATATATACACAAACTAGCTCACAGTTTTTCTTAAAGAATCTTAGTTTGATTCTTACTTGAAAGACAGGTGGAATAAAGACAGATGAACTGATTGTGCGTGAAACTCTAGGAACAGCTTGTTATTTTATTTAAGCTATAACCCATACATTTTATTTATTTAATTTAATTTATATTCTGCTTTTCTCCCAGAATGGGGTCTAAGGCAGATTCCCAGGAGTTTAAAACAAGATTAAATTAAAATCTTATTTTAGGCAAGGTAAAAAACAATTACATAACAATAAACTAAAAACCATGGTTAAAATAGTTAAAAACACATTTAAAACATTACAAACTAGAAGCAGGGATCTATCTTATAGATATAAAATGCAGCACATCAGTTCACATACACTGCTGCTATATAGTGTAAAACTCAAAGGCCTACCTACCAGCTGAAAGAGAGCAGGGAATGAGCCAACTGTGTCTCGTGTGAAAAGGTGCTCCACATCCTGGGAACAGCCACAGAGAAGGCTCTCTCCTGCGTCCTCACCAAATACATCTGTGAAGGCCCCGGGAGAAGGCTCTTATGTATAGATCTTAAAGCTCATGTTGGCTTGTATAGAGTGGTATGGTCTTTCAGATAGTCTGGAACCAACCATGTAGGACTTTAAGGCTCAAAACCATCAGCCTGGAAACAAAAAGACAATGAAATTGTTTCTTTCTCTGTATCTCTCTGTCTGTCTCTCTTTTACACACACACACACACACACACACACACACAGAGTCCCTATAACCAGACCTGGTCATTAAGTTATAATTCATTAAAATATTAGTTTAATACAATTAAATTATGAATACAGATATTGATACTGTGAAAAGATGGTCCTTCAGTGTGCATGTCTAATTGAATGTTTGAGGGTAGGGGAGACTGGCCATTATTAAAATACTGGATAAGTTCTTTTCCATACAAAAAGCAGAGTCTGTATTCTAAATATTGTACCTGGGTGTTCTGAGCTTTTAGATCATCTTCTGCTTTGGATGAGCTTCTGGTTGCCAAGTTCATCATCTAGAAACGAAGGCTGGTAACAGGGATGTGAAAAACAGCATCAGAAATGGTTACAAGCAAAGTATCAAAAAATGCTAAAAGTAACAATTCTGCTTAAACAAAGCATGTAGAATATGTAACTTTTCTTATTAAACACAGCCTTTCTTTCCAAGTCATTCTGAACTACTTGCATCAATTGAGCTGCTTGATTTTTTTGTTGTGTTGGGAATGAGGAGTTTTCTTGTTGAAGTTTTTGTCAAGATCTTGGCTGTTAGCTTCACATAATTGGATTATGTGTCACTTTGCCGGTGATCCTTGCTTATTAATTTACTTAACATCCTGTCTTACCCCCCAGAGTTGGGACACAGTGTGGCTTACGGAATTGAACAATATGCAATATAAATAAAAAGAAAACTTACAGAGAGATTCATTAATATTAATGTACTGTCTGTAACATTAAGAACAATTTCAAACATCCATTAAAAATAACGGTTTAGAAAGGACACAAAAGATTAATATACTATTAAACCAGCCTCATTTAAAACAGTAAATTCCCAAAGGATCATTTGAATAAGAAAGTATATGACTGCCAATGGGAAGTCAATAAAGAAGGGTCCAGGCTGACCTCCCTTAGGAAGAAGTACAAGACCTTAGGAGCAGCCCTTGAGAAGGCCCATTCTCACATCCCTACCAGACATGGTTGTTGGAATGGCGGGATCAAGGGATGGGCCGCTCCCAAGTATTTTATTGCCTGGACAGGATCATATGGTAGAATATAATTCTTTGATGGCCTGGACCTAAGCCATGTAATGTTATAAACAACACTTTGAATTTTACCTAGGAACAGATTAGTAGATGGCCTCCAGCAAGTAGTTTATTTCTGTACAAGTAAAATATGGCTATTAGGATAATACTAGATTTCAGATAACCTGTAATTCTGTGAAACACCAATATCTGTCTGCAAGGTGATCTTGAGTCTTCAAAATATAGAACTGTAATCTTGTTCATAAAACTGGAATGCTTTTTAAGAAATAAGTAACTAGTGATTACTGTCTGAACCAGAGAAAACAGAAGACATTGGTTGCTGTCAGTATGTAACTTTACATTTAGCATTGAACAGTGAATAATCAACTGTTTATAAATTCTATCCACGAAAGCTAAATGTGCTAACCCATATGATTCAGAGATTCTGCTTAAGAAAAACACATGAATGTTTATCAGGGTGATGATTAGTCTTAACATGTTTACAACTGTAAAAGATTACATTTTTTGGTAATTTTTGTAATTTGAAATTGTTAATATAGGTATAAATAATTCTTGTGTAAGAAGATGTTATGTAAAATCAATCAGTCTTATGTAACACTGAAAACTGGATTACTTCTGCTGTAGTCACCATGATTCTGGTTGCTTTCTTTGTTTAAATTGAAATGAATTGTTTATGTGTATTGTATTTGAAGTCACCCACAAGACCCTGGGTGGCAGATGGTTTTTGAACTGATGTTTGTACTACTGCTTATTCTCATTTCTGTGAGCATGGGAACTGTTTTTAATACTAATGTTTGTCTGGAAAGATTTTAAATGGCTCTCAGAAGATAGGGTGGTCCCACTACCTCATCCTGAAGCTGCTGTTATTTTATTGCCAGAAAGTAAAAAAGAGCATGTAGTGCTTGGATGTACTGCCATTGTATCATAAAATTCTGATCTGACTACCTCGAGAATTTTTGCCCAGAGGTTCATGAGTAATTCCATTTATGGCAGGAGTAGGCAAGGGTGGGAGGCTAGGGGGCCACACGAGTTCCCCAGAAGATGTTGGAGGGCTGTATCCCCAGCAAAATTTTTTAGAAAATGTTTGTTCTGAAACGCCCCCAAACACTCTCTAGGGGGTATGGGGACAATTTTGTCTATTTTGTCCCCTTCCAGTGGTTTTAGGCCCAGGAATAGGCTTTTTTTTAAAGCAACACTTCTTGTTTTAGAAAAAGGCTGCTCCTAGAGCTAAAGGTGCAGGGGCAAAAATATGATGAAAACATTCACACACTCCCAAAGGACATTTTGAGATAAAATATTTTTATGAAAAAAGAAAAGGGAGTTTGACTCCTGGGGTGCTGTGGGCTGCATGTAGTCCGTGGGCCACATTTTGTCAACCTATGATTTATAACATAAATGCACCCTAAGAATCTAAAGGTAACAAGAAACAGGAGGCTACTCCAGTTAAATAAACAAAAATGTGGAGAAGAGACAAATGTGGAAGAAAGAATTGTTGCTGCTGTGTTCCTTCAAGTCACTTCTGGCTTAACAGTGACCCTAAGGTGAACCTGTCATGGGGCTTTCTGGGCCTGTGTGACGCACCCAAGGTCGCCCAGTCGGTTTCCGTGGCCAAGTGGGAATCAAACCCTGGTCCAGAGTTGTAGTCCAGTACTCAGACCACCAGATGATACTGGCTCTGGAGAAAAAGAATACAGCCCCCAAATGAGAGAAGAAGTATCTCACAGTAGACAAATGTGCACTGGATTCAGTGAAAGAAGAAGATTCGTGGGTTCACATTCTTGTGCTTTATGACAACTTTTTAGTGGTAATATTAGAGCACTGAATTGTTTTAAATTAAGCTCTGTTAGTAAAGCACGAAAAGTTGCAGTGTCTGGTTAAGAAATTGTAAGTTGGGGAGTCGTTTGAAAATAAAGTTTCACCTGATGGTGACTGCCTGGTTTAGGGCTATTTTTAATACAATGCTTTATTTTAACGATTGTTTCTCTCTACTGCCTCTTCCCACGGTAAAAATTGTACTGAATAATAATTTAACTTCCCATCTCATTATTACACTGGCTTTTAAGATAATTCTCCTATAACATTACAGTTTTGATAGCTGACAAATACTTCTCTCACAGTCCGTAACATACATTGTAGAGAAGTCCCGTTGAGCTCAGTGGGATTTACAGTTAAATCCAAGCATACTGTGGTCTAGGAGAAGGTAACTCATGCACTGGGGCTTTCCTGTCTCTTCTCCCCATTGTAGCCCTTCATGTCTATAAAAAGCTACTACAGAAGGTTGTGGGCATCTGGAATTGTGCAGATGGGGAGGGTGAAGACACTTTCTGGCTGCCTAGATTAGCAGGAGAATTTTACTTCAGTATTGGGAAATCTGAGTGGGATAGAGTTTCCCACTATACTTGAGGGCGGCACACTAGCTTCAAGGGCAGGTAACAGGATACAGCTCTTTTCTCTACAAGAGTGGGATGTCTTAGGAAGAGCAGCCAGGATGGCTGCCACTGATTCCTACTGCACTCTTCAGATTTTACTGCCTGAGACATTTTCCTCACTCTGTCTAATAGGTAAGGCTGGTTCTGTGGTGAGAGTAAATTGGAAGTGGGAGCTGGAATTGTCCAAATTCAGATGAAAACATCTTACATAATGACGTGGTTTATAGAGAAATGTAACTTCACAGAGAATACCTGTAGGCATGCCAAGTAATTCTTCCTAAAATTGCTGTATTTCAGTTGACCACAGCAGAGTTAAACTGACTTTGAAAACTCCCCCACAAGATTCAGATTACATCAATGCCAATTTTATTAAGGTACGTAGGATTATTTTATACTAGTATCTTAATTATTTTCTTGAATGAAAATCAAATTGATATAATGGCTTGTTCAGGTTTTTTGTTTTTTTGTTTTAGAAAAGGGAATATATTATATTATATATATTATATTATGACTCTTGAACATGACTGCAAAACTGGAGAAAGAGTGATACCTAGAAGTACTAGGGCATGAATAATTGCGTTCATTTACCAAGATCACAGTTAAAAGACTGTAGAAGTTAATATCTCTAATTTCAGTAATACACAAAAAATAGCAGTATTTTATTGACACAGTATATCAGTATGAGTGTGAATAAGGGAGCAGATTTAATTAGGGGAGTTCCAATTATTATCTCAGCTATGCTAAATACATGCCCTTTAAGGACTGCAGTTAATTGATAGGAATATCTAAGATGAATATCTTAGAAAAATATGGGAGGAAGAATTATGGGAAAAATTTGGAATCAGCGTCATTTAAAAAACTCGTATTATAAAAGAGAACTATTATAAATTGGTTTGGAGATGGTGCCTGACACCAGTAAGGTTAAATTATATAAATAAGAATTACTCAAGGTTGCGTTGCAGGGATTGTCAAGAGATTGGTACACATATTCATATGTGGTGGAATTGTGAAGATATACAGAAATTTTGGCAAAGAGTGTTTAAAGACATAAAAGAGATAACAGAAATTGATTTACAAATATGTTCAGGTATAGCATTATTATCTATGTTTGATAAGGTTAATTATACCCAGGCAATGAAGGGTTTAATTACAAATTTATTAACTGCAGCAAGGTTAATTATATCAAGAAAATAGAAAATTCATGGAGATTTTCAAATAGAGGATTGGTATAAAGAAGTGTGGAAAATTGCAATTAATGATAAGTTAACAGGTCGAATTAAGACCAAAAAAGGAATAATGAAGGGGGATGATTTTAAAGCAATGTAGAAGATATTTGTGGAAAAGGTTTTAATAAAAGAGGAAGGTGTCATATCTCCACAAGAAGAATTACAATTCTGGAAGGTGGAGTAAGTTGGAACATAATTGGCTCTAGGGGGTGAGTTTATTTTTAGGAATAGTTTGATATGTTTAGTAATAAGATCATATTTAGTAATAGTAATAGATTAAATGTAATTGAAAAGTATAGAGTTCAGAATGAAATTATTATAATAATAATGAGTATAATGAGAATGAGATCTAGATATAGGTAACCAAAGTATATGAGCAGTGTGATATAGAATAAGTATATGAGTGTAATGGAATTGGAGAGAACTAACAACGTAAGCTTGTTTTTGTTGAAAGTCCTTTTTTTTCACTGTTATGTGCATCATGTGGTGTTTTTCTTTTTTCTTTTGTTCTGTTGTTTTCTTTATAATCAATAAAAATAAAAAAAGGAAAATATCTCTCTAGTAAATTCTGTGTACTTTACAGAACAACATAAGAGATTTTTTTCTTCTGAAAAGATCAAGCCCAATTGTTTTGATGTATTATATTTAAAATAATACAACCTATTTGTAGGTAGTATCTGAGGTCTATAGTTACTTGATGTTCATTTTCATACTATGCCTTAAGACTCATGATATGTTTTTTTGGGGGGGGTCTAAAAAGTCATTTGGAAATATGAACAGACTCAGTGTTGATAACTACCTTGCTGCAGAGCTTAAACTTAAAATGACTATTGCAGTTTGGGTAATTTTAGGCTTCCAGAATCTTTATATGTAGTATCATATGCAATCTATAGTCCATTACTTGGTTTTTTTCCAGTTTGTAAATGGAGCAATATTTCTTCATTATGTTTCTCCTTGGATTGAAAAAAAATTAATATGTGTGTGTATAGAAATGCAAGTGTTTACAAGCTCATTTGCAGTCTTGGAACTTTCATGCCTAAGAACAATTTCATGGTGCTTTTGTAACTGCTGTTACATTCGGTTGTTTATTGAAATTTTAGGGAGTTCATGGGCCAAAAGCTTATGTTGCTACCCAGGGACCACTAGCAAATACAGTAATAGATTTCTGGAGGATGATATGGGAGTACAATGTTGCGGTAAGTATTTAATATGAATATTGATTTCCTTTGGTGATGGGAGTATGTTTTGTAACAAACATTTCACAACGTATGACCTTACAAACATTATGACATGAATAACAGTTTCGCAGTCTGCATCAGTAGGCTGCTCACGAAGATTTTGAAGATGCCCTTGGAATTTGGCATGTGCTAACTCATGCTGTTTTTATTGACTGGTGAAGTGAAATGTTGTCTGAGAATATGCAGTCGGTTGATGCTGCTGCCCATGCCTCAAGATAGCTGTGTTAGCACACATGCATACAGCTGTTTTCCATAATCACTTGCTTGCTCTTGTACCTTGAGGGATCTACAAACTTTTGACACATTAGCAGGATTGGATAATCTTGTTCACCCACCTTGCCAGAGGGGCCCAAACTTGGAGGGAGAGGTATAAGCAAAAGCAAGTACCTCTGCCACCCACTCTTCCCCCATCTTGGAGCTGGTGATAGCAGGCAGGAATGCAGGTGTTTCCCATATCATCTGATACTCACAGCTCTTGATCTTGAACATGTGCTTTTATCACACGCCTTCATTTCTGAATGGGAGAGGTGATGGTATCCTAGCTTGCTTCTGTATCGAAAGACCACTTGTATACCCGTAGGGCACAGAAACAGAGTGGTGCTTTGCATGCATTTCTGTCTGAGACATGTGAGGACGAGGGGTGGTTTTCTGCCTTTTCCTCTTTAGGTCAGAACTTAGACCTGAAAAGGAGAGTAGATGTTTTCCTGACTTCATGTTGTGGTTTATTGGAGACATAGCATCAAGTCAGAGACAAGACCATGGCCCTTTAGAGAGCAGAATCCTGGGAACAGCAGGCCAGCCAGGGGAAGCCAAAATTTGTGGATTCCCAAACATTGGTAATCGGTGTAGTGCTCCAGGGGCTGCCTTCTGTGTCAGGTAAAGCAGACTTTCCTAGCATTGGGACCCTGAATGTTTGACACTAATTTCCATTGCCCCCCAACCTGTGTGACCAAGGAGCATGGGGATTGTAATCTAACCATATCTGGGTAGCCAAGGTTGAGAGAAGTGTACATACAGGAGAGGATGTCTAGAATAAGACTGTACCGTTGAAATGTTGGTTAGATACTATCAGACTTGTTAGGTGCTTGTCCATGCAAAAGACCATGTATTGCATGTTGCTGTATGTTAATCTGTAGTCCGTGTTGCTCAGTCTGGGATCAGACATTGGTAGTGAATGCACATGGGCCTTTGCGCAAGGTTTTTGGAAGGCTTGTACAGTTACATTTTTTTTGTTCCAGATTATTGTAATGGCTTGTCGAGAGTTTGAAATGGGACGGGTATGTATAAATAGTATTGACTTGTTTATTTGGTAAAATCAATATGTTGTACATCCCAGTGAAGATAAATTTAAATTTCTTGCTTTAGGTTTGTTCAACAAAGCGTATTTCTGTACTGACCACAAACTTTTCTTAAGGAAATTCTGTGTAAATGTCAGCTCTCCATATTGTGATAAATCAAATCGCATTTATTTGTGTGAGTTAGTGAAAAATCACAAGTTTTCTTTCATAGAACAATGTATAGGAAGGTATTATAAAAACAGCAGCAACAAATGTCTTTAAAACATTTCAAAACATTTTAAAATACTATAAGAGTTTCACAGTGGGTAGGTATGCTAAATATACTGGCAGCAGGGTGAGTTGAAGTACATGCTATGGAACTTTATTAGCATATAAAATCTTAAGGGGGAAATGGCAGCCTAGATTGCATACCTAATGAAACAAGATTGCGTACTGAGATGTCTAAAGATTTGAGAAGACTTGCAAGGATAACTGTAGCTGTATAAATGTATATGATTTTAAATGTATATGTTTGTTGATCTTAAAATTGCATCTTTTGGTAACAGAAAAAATGTGAACGTTACTGGCCTCTGTATGGGGAAGAAGGCATTACTTTTGGACCATTTCATATTTCTTGTGTGAGTATTTTTGTCAATGATGATTTATCACAGATAATCTTTAATTTGTAACTGGTGCTTCAGAACAAAACAACCCTTTCAGTTTCTGCACAGGATCGCCTGTTATTTATTTGCTGTGAGTTCTTAAAGTGCTGAAGAAGTAGAAGTGCTTTACACTGTGGAAGTCAAAGAACTGCATGAGTAGATTTGTAAAATTCTGATTTAGAGGTGATTAACAACCCTCAGTTATGCTGCACAGGTATTTTCTTTCCTGTATGAAGGGCTAAATTTTTAAAGAAAAGACTTAACTGGAGGTTCTTATTGAAGCTATTAACACATTAAACCTATGCGATTGGACCCATTTGGGTTATGTTTTAGAGTTATTTTGTTGAACTTTGGACTTGTACCCTGCCCTTTCAGCCTGCGAGAAAGAGATTGAAAGCTTCCATTTCTGTTTTTAAATAACCACAGTTTGACACTGTGTTCTTCACACTAAGGCCATTTCTGCACTACAGTGCTATAGTGCTATTATTTCTCTTTTAATATCCTGTGGAATCCTGGGGTTTGCAGTTTAGGGAGGAGCATTTAGAATTCTCAGTCAGAGAGCTGTTTGGTCGCAGTAAACTACAAACCCCAGAATTCTAAAGATGTTGAAAGTGGAATAATAGCACTATAACAGTGTAGTGTGGAAATGACCTAGCAGTAAGCACCAATTCATGTTACCTGATTGCTCCAGTTACTGATAGGAGTAGCTAAAGAAGCCATAGGTGTTCTGTGCATGGCTTGTTTATCTGAATATATCTGAACTCAGCACTCTGGCTTGTTTGTTGCCTCTTCACAGCCAGAGTTATAAACTGTGGCTTGTTCTGGTATTCATCTGAATGGAGTATTTCTGATATTTTGATATTTGCTGCTATTTTAGATTTACTTGGATGAATGAATATAATATTATTCTCAGTACTGAAGTTGTATTTTGTGAACTTTCCATCTGTTGACAAATATATCTATTTTGTTTAGGAAGCTGAGCAAGTCAGAACTGACTACTACATTAGAACTTTGTTATTCGAATTTCAAAATGTAAGTAGATAAAAGTTGTGTCCCCTAGCCAAGTTAAACATGATAAAAATAAACATGAAAAACATGATAAAATATTTTGAGAGAGTGTTGATTGGGGGAGGAGGATGGCAGCAGCAGAGCAACTGTAAAATGTCTGCTTTTAAATCAATAAAACTGTTTAGCTTGAGATAACGTAACGATTGAATTCCAGTTGCAGTTGCCCCCTGGCAAGTAGCTGACTTGGAAATTCTACTGTATTATAGTCCTCTTACTGGTGCACCCATTTTCACTGTTGTTAGCACCTTGCCTTTAGCACTACACAAACTCTTCTCAACTGGAGAATGACAAATGAGATGAAACATCAGCAGGGTTGGAGAACATGGGCCTGTCCACTATTGTTAGACTGCCCACTATTGTTAGACTGCATACTCTTAGCTATGCTGGCAAAGGCAGATGAGGGTTACAATCCAACATCATTTAGAGAGGAACTCATTCCCCACCCATGCTGTATATTCGCTCGTTGCTTTAATACCTAGAACAGTCCCAGATGACAGTTTTTATCCAGAGGAAGAGCATAACTATTATTTCTTCCTTCATGTTAAAAGTAAGAATTTAGCCATGTACTATTAGGTCAGATAGCCAGAATAGCCACTGTTGTAACACTGAGAACACTTGTTACCAGAGTGCAGAAATTAGTGAACACATTATTGGGTAGGCAAGACCATGGCTATGCTTACAGCTGTCGACCCTAATGAAAACCTGGTATCCAGAAAATGCAAATGGGCTTCCTCAACCACCTGACTGTTGTGGAGTTATCATGACTTTCAGATGGCATTTCTTCACTTGCTGATTTGTGGGGTGTAAATGCTGCTTCAAACACTTATGAGCTGTTTTAATGCCCTTTTCATGTTCAGGGTTTTTTTTCATTGACTGAACTGTTTGGATCTGGACTGAATTTAGGCTATTTTTATTGACAGAGTTTAGTTCATAGTTTTGCGAGAAGTTCCTAATCCTTAAAATTAATCTGTAATTCTTGGGTAGCAGAACTTGATACATGATTCTAAATTCTACCCTGTTTGTACCAAATTCAAATGCTGTAACATGTATCTAGCTGTAATCTGTTGTGATTGATTTGTTGAACAATATCCTGTATAGACTAGGGTAGTATGGATGAGTATATTTTTAAAAGTTTCATAGGCTGGCTCAATATCTTTCTCATTCGATTAATGTTTATATGACATTGGCTTTTATTCATTGGTCAGTGTTCATCCTATATACCACATGTTCCCTTTGACTATTTTTGTGCCCCTCTTAATGTTGCTTTGCTGTTGGCATGTTGCTTAAATTGCTTTCTTTTTAAAATTTTGTTGATTTAGCAGCAAAATAACCCTTTCCTGAAGCACTTCCATTTTAGAACATTGTGCACTGTTTGGATTCAATTACTCTTCTAGAAGCTTCCCAGCATTAATGAACTTCAAAACAAAGACTGTGTGATGCACACATTCGATTTCAGGTGGAAGTGCTTTGAAAAAGAATTTTGTTCCTCTGCTGAAATTTGGCAATATGGTTCTGTGGATTTTTGGGTGGCCCTCAGGGGATTTTTCAGGGCTGGTGGTATGGGGTTGTTACCCTCAGAAATTGTATGGATCATGCTAAGCTATTTGTCTTCTTCTGGGGGAGCTGTGTGTAGCATTTGCTTGTATAAATTTGTTATAAGTATAACATTGTGTGGTATAGTTAAACACTGTACTGAAAAAAAAAATTACGAAAATTCTAAAATCCTAGGGAAAGAGTTTTAGGCCATTTCCGCACTATACAGTTATAGCGCTATTATTCCACCTTCAACCTCTTATGGAATCCTGGGATTTGCAGTTTAGGGCGGGACCTTTAGAATTCTCAGCCAGAGAGTTCTTTACCTCAGGAAACTACAAACCCCAGAATTACACAAGATGTTGAAAGTGGAATAATAGCACTATAATGGTGTAGTGCAGAAATGGCCTTAGACAGATGCTTGTTTTGTATAATCAGTAATGTGATGTGGTTACCTGTTGAAGCATAACCGCATGCACATGTCTATGTGATAATTCATTTGGATGAAGCAGTGTTCACAGTATTTCAGTGATTTCATTTTGTCTTTTTTGTGATGATGCTAATTTTAAAACATTTTTATCTTGCCTTTCTGTGAGGACCTGATCTGTTGCCAAAATGGAAATTTTAAAAATATTAAGAGTATAATTTTCAAATGCGTAATGTTACTTCTTTTCCTTTAGGAAACACGTAGGGTATATCAGTTTCATTATGTCAATTGGCCCGACCATGATGTTCCTTCATCTTTTGATTCTATTCTGGACATGATCAGTTTAATGAGAGAATACCAAGAGCATGAAGATGTTCCTATTTGTATACACTGCAGGTATTAAATTAAAATTAGTGTGTGAAAGTTATTGTTTGGATAACTTTCTCCTCTTTCTCCACTTTCTGATTCTTTTGACAATATAGTGGTATCTTGATGTTTAAGAACCATCCTATGATAGTAAATTGCCCAGAGTTCTTGGCAAGAGAAGGAACATGTTAATGAAATTTGGTTTGAAACAAGTTTATATTTGTTAAATATAATAATGTTCTGAATTCTTTGACTAGCCTTTTTGAAAACATTTGGGATGCTACGTGTTATAATTATTTTTGCTCCTTACTGCATCTTACATTTGGTTGCTCGTGAAATAAAATACAAACAGTTGCAGAGTGTCAATTAAGTGGACTATTTGGGTTTCATTTTACATAATGTATTATACATATTTCATATATCATCCATGAAATAGACCCATGCCTTATTACTATGTTGCTTAAACAGTTTTGTTGATTTGAAGTTAAAGCTTTTGCAATTAAAATATGAGGCTGCTTATGATGATACAGTTACTGACAGTAATTCAGAATGATAGTAAAATTCTTTTAGCAATGTCACTGATCTAATTGCTTTCCAAAAATAATGTTTCCTATTAAGCATCTAATGTGTATGAACAGAAATGTAGAATTTTCAATCTGTTTTTCAATAACTGTGCTTGTCTCCCCCCCCCCCCCTTTAGTGCAGGATGTGGAAGAACAGGAGCCATCTGTGCCATAGATTATACATGGAATTTGTTGAAAGCTGGGGTAAGGAGGATTTATAGCAATCTAAATGCTGAAAAACTAGGTCATCTTATGGCAGTGATTAAAGCAGAGATTTTATAGTAGAGTAATGGAGCTGTAGTCCATGTGGAAAATTGAGAATAATTTGAAAATGAGATGTAAATAAACTAGTATCCTTTTTCATTTCTGTTTTACTGAGAATAATACTGAGACTTTTTTGTGTTTCCAGTTATTAAAGTGAAAAATTACAATAGAAGTAATTTTTAGCATCCGCAGATACTGAAAGCTGTGGCTATTTAGATAATATTTGAAACAAAATACTTCCACAGAAAACCTTTTGCTATTTTCTATTACAGAAAATACCAGAGGAGTTCAATGTGTTCAGTTTAATACAAGAAATGAGGACACAGAGACATTCTGCAGTACAAACGAAGGTAATATTGCCTTTGTACAAAAGATCACAATATGACTGTAGCGTGATTGTTTGGGTGAAACAGCTTTTCTGAAATGATGTGTGCATTTGTATGTTAATCTTTGACTCTATCTTGTACATAGGAACAGTATGAACTTGTTCATCGAGCCATAGCACAGTTATTTGAAAAGCAGCTACAAAAATATGAGAGTTGTGCAAATTGGAAAATTGCAGATGGACTGGTATGTGTTTTTTTGTCACCTTAAATATATTTTAGAATAGTAGTACTTTCTTGGAGTTGCATTGCTTTTGTTTTGTGTGTCTTACTTGTTGTAGTAGTGATCAGAATTAAAAATTATTATTTTTTGTATGAGTTTCTTGCCACTTGGGAGCTCCTCTAAGTAGGATCCATAAATTTTATAGTAATTTCAGTCCAGATTTTTTTTAACTATTTAAAAACCTACACTCTTGATAGTTTATAGTTTCAGCATTAGTTCCAGTTTTTTTGACCCTCTTCCAGCACCAGTCCTGCCAGCATGTGAGCAGAAAATGCTTTCTTACCTGTACCAGTTATGGAAGGCTGTGGTAGAAGTATTTTCACCTATCTGCAATGGTGGTTCCCATGTCATTGGGCTATTGAATCCATTCCAGATCTTAATTTTAATTCTTCAGTGTGCTGAACCTAATTTGGGGTAGTGTTCAGCATTTTGGAGAGTTCTTTCAAAATGTGGACTCAGAACTGGAGCTGATTCATTGCACCACTGACATAAAAAACAGCACCCATTGTCTGTGTGAGATGATTAATTCTGATCTGGTGGAAGAGATCGTCTCTGGATACTGTAATGGCAGGAGTGAAATTCTAAGTCAAGAAGAAGGTAGGCTGTCAGACATTGCATGATACTATCAGTCTAGCACAGCCAGACTAACACCTAAAACAAAAGTAAGCTACAGGTTAGTTCTTTGAAATATTTCTGGGCAGTTACGTTGTAAGAAAAGCTCTCCTCTTTCATGGATTCCACCCTTGTGTGAGGGGTGGTTGTGCAATGAATATTTGTATAGAGTGACTTTAGGATTCTGACATGTCAACATATTATGATGTGGCAAAAAGGATTCCCAAAGCAATTTTGCTATTTGTATGACTAACCTGGGAGGACCAGAGTGGTGTAGTGGTTAGGGTGTTCAGCTGTGACTCTGGGAGACCAAGGTTTGAATTTCTGTTCAGCTGTAGAAACCCTCTGGGTGAACTTGGGCAAGTCATACTCTCTCAGCCTTAGAGGAAGCCATTGACAAACCTCCTCTGAATAAATCTTGCCAAAAAACCCCCAGGATACAATCACCATAGTTGAAGTAGACTTGAAGGCATGTAACAACAACATAACAATGACTAGTCTTCAATAAAACCACAAAAATCTAGACCACACGAATTGGTGGCTCTTAGTGAGTTCGTTATGGAATTGAATTTGCAGTATGGTAATATATTAATGGAAGTGGGACTTGACACCGTAGACTGATTCATCTGTAAACTTTACTGGTGGAACAGCATAATCCAATGCAACCAGGAGGGAAAGAGTTTCTCCCTCTCTCCCTGCAACCCTCCTCGTATCTCCAAAAACTATTTGTGAAGGGTTGGGAAACCATGCAGACATTATTTTTGAGTTGCATGCAGGATTGAAAATAGGGGCAAAGAGGAAGAAGAATGTTATTTTTCTAAGTACCAGTACAAGATGCAGTTTCACCTTTTAAGTGATAGTTGCCTTCTTCTTTGGGACTAATTGTACTGAAGGATGAACTGAACTGAAATACCATGGTTGCTCTTATGTTGCTTTTCCATTGGCTACCAAAACACTTTTTAAAAAGTTGATGTAGTCTTGACGAAGTTGAGCTATAGCCAAGATGGGAATCATGCAGTCCTCCAGAAGTTACTGATTTGCAGAACATTCTTCACCATTACTGTGCTGACTTAGGACTTCTTTCTGTCCAGTGTGATGCAGTAGTTTGACCACTGGACTACAACTCTGGAGACCATGGTTTGAATCCCTGATCAGCCATGGAAATCCACTGGGTGACGTTGGACAAGTCATACTCTCTTAGCTTTAGAGGAAGACAAAGGTGAACCCCCCTCTGAACAGATCTTGCCAGAAAACCCCATGATAGGTTTGCCTTAGGGCTGCTGTAACTCAGAAATTACTTGAAGGCATGTACCAATAACAGCATCTGGAGCACTGCACGATTCCTGCCCCGGAACTGAATTAGCATCAAAGTGGTATACTGATCTATCTGTAGTTGTGAAGTAAGTATATTCTTGTCTATCCTGTTTCAGCAGTGCTTCTTCAATTTTCTAGAAAGCAACAACTTGAAAAGATGTTGCACAATATATAGTGCTTAAATAACTGACTAATCCAGGAAAAGTAACCTCAGGCAGATGAAGCTATTTGTCTTCTTTGTGAAGCTGTTTGGTTTAAAGTTGCCACATTAAATGTCTCTTAAGGATACTGAATATACAAGTGAAGGAATTTTCTTGTGCATTAGTCATCAGTGGTATGTCGATGCCATTCCAAGTCCAACAGAGGCAGATGGATCTTGGAATCCCCTCACCAGTTTACCAGTGGCTAGTGCTGTTCATCTGAGTTCGCCATGAATTTCAGCGACAGTGGCAAATCTATATCAACATCCAGGCACAGCAGAAGTAGTGTGAGAGTCATATCTCTTCTCCTTTTGCAAAAGAAAGTCTTGACATTTGTCCTTTGAACGTGTGCAAAACATGCATGGAAGACATTGGAAGGGGTCCAGACATGGTGTTTTCCAATGTCTCTAAAGGCCCTAGGGAGGGAAAAGGACTTGCTGCTTCTTGCCATCTCCAAAACCTACATTTGGACTGTTAGGTTGGAGTTTACCTTTTTGAATAATATTTTTAATTCTTTTTATTCGACAATAATAACATAAAAACAAGTATTAATCCCATACATAACATCCTATACATAACGAAGTAAATATCAATACATTGCAGCATTCTCCCCTCTTACAAATTATTTTTACTTTATTAAATACAAATATACCTTAATACATATTTTTACATAGCTGTTATTCATAATATGTGACGTTCATTGACAGTTCTTTTACAGCCGCTTATAAATACACAGATATGCACACATTCATTCTTTACTTTATAACACAAATACCTAACCTTATAACACAAGTATGTTACAAAATTCCTATGAATGTTTACCCTTTAATACCTTCCTTTAATTTTCTCCTCTGTCTTCCTCAGTGATTTTCTAGATAGCAGTGTCCAACAATTAAATTTCAAATAGACAGTATCTTTTTAAACAAGACCAAAAAGAAAACAAGAGAAAAAACCCCTCTGCTTTCATCCATTCTTATAATCTCTTGTATTTTTGGATATTCCCTTTTCACTCAAGGTTTTATTTTCTATTGTTCCCTTTTTTTTTCTCATTCCAATTCTGAGTGGACCTTATTTATTTACAATTTATTTATTTATTGGAATACCCCATTCCAACCTTGTTTCTTTACATTCCTTTATACATTTCTTTATACATAGATTTTATATTTAATATATTTAACAATACCATCTTTACTTTTCTATATTCATTTCTACATTTCTCCATAGTTTTCCTTTAATTTTCTTCCTTATTTCTATATATCTAGATATATATTTCACTGATAATGGGGCTTCCCATTATCTAGGCTTGGCTGAAGGGGGATACTTCCCTCTTCAGGTAAACCAAGGGTTAATGAGGTGTTGGGATTAGATTACATTTTAGTGTGGGTCAACATCATAGGTCACAGGGTGAGAACTGACCAATCAAAAAGAAAAGAGGTGAGCATCTTCGGGATGTTTCGAGATGCTTCCAGAGAGAAGTTATAAAACTTCTTGGGAGGCCATGTGGCCGAGAGAGAACAAAGGGAGAACAGAGAGACATCAAAGGAACCTCTGAGAGATGGGATCTGTACCAGTCGGAGGCTGCAGGCCCAAGCCTCGCTTCCTGGCCCCTCTCTTCTCTCTTAGACCATCTAAGCCTGTGAAACTAATTGTGAGTAACTAGGAATAAGATAGTTAAGTCGCATTAGGGCTGTTTATTATTTTGGAGTTGGCTGATCTGAAGAATGTATCTGTTTGTGTAACTACTTGTAACTAAGCGTGCCTGGGAGGGGGGAGCCTCTCATTTGCATTATTGCCTTGTTTATTTGCATGCCTTGAATAAATGCTTTTCTGTACAACCTCTGTTTCCTCTCCATTCCCACGCCATCCTTCGGCTCACGCTAGATAGGACTTCTCTCACTCAGAAAGGGGGAGGTGAGAGGGAAGGAAAGGTCCTAAACACAGGGATTGGCAATTCACTGAACAGTGTCCCACTGTATTGTTCAGTTAATTCAGAATTCAGTGGGTGGTGGCAGCAAGAATTAATAAATGCTGGAGGAATTTCCAGCTCCTTTTCAAGGGTGGGAGTCAGGCTTGGGGGAGCTGGAAATAAACTCTAGTATGACACTATCTTTTAACTTTTATTTTTCTCCTCCCTGTCATATTCAACATTCGTTCTTCATCCCTATTGTTGCTATCTCACCCAATTTTTCCTGTAATACCACTAATATCGGATTCCATACTTCTTTAAATTGTCTTATCGGTCTATCTGATAATATAACTGTCAATCTATCCATTTCCATTAGATCATACAATTTCATCCACCATTCTTCTACATTGGGTGCTTCCTTTAATTTCCATTTCTTAGCATATATCATTCTAGCCACTGTAATCATAAAGAGTAATAATTTTTTCTGAGTGTTCTTAAGATGTTTCATCTCATCTGTCATATTTAACAGATATATCTCCTGTATCATTGTGAAATTTAATTATAATATACCCACTATTCTTCCATAGATTTTCTTCCAAAATCTTTTCGCTTTTCTACATGTTCACCACAGATTGTACAGTGTTCTTTTCTGATCACATTTCCAACATGTGTTTTTTTTAATTCTTTGTTATTTTTGCAATTTGTACCAGTGTATAATACCCAAAAACTATTAAAAAGCACAAGCTTGAGAAAGAACTACTATAAGATCCTCCACAGATGGTATCTTTCCATGTGCCTTCCCAGCTTGCCAGTAGAATTGGGTGTCCTACGTTTTGTGGCCACCTTATCATATTGTCTTTTACAACAACTTGTTCTAAATCTAAGCTGAGTAGCAATTTATATATTCTTCCGACTAGATGCTCAATTCCTGGTTACAAAAATTTATCAAATTCTCTTTCATGATGTTCTATTCCTATTGTTTTCATATCCATTTCTGCTAGTTGTCTCTGTAATAACCAGTGGGATATATATCCATCTCTTATTAACTCCTCATTGCTTTCTTTTATCACATTTTCCCCTTGGATTTTAACTAAGTCTTTATATGTTATCCATTTGTGCATCTGAGATCTTTCTCTATGGTAGAAAGCTTCGTGCACCGACACCCACAATGGCAATTTCGGATATAATTTCTCCTTGTATACTAACCAGACTCTCAATATAGATTTCCTCACAAAATGATTATTAAACTCTTTATGAACCTTCACTTTTCCATAACGTAGATATGCATGCCAACCAAATGGCAAATCTGCTCCTTCAGTGTTAATAATCTTTCTTTTCTCAAGTTTGTCCAATCAATCAGCCAACTAAGGCAGCAAGCGTGATAGTATAATTTTAGGTCTGGCAAGCCTAATCCTACTCTTTCTGTCAAATCTTTCATAATCTTCCATTTTATCCTTGGCTTTTGGCTGTTCCATATAAACTTTGCTAGGTCTTTGTTCCACTGATTGAATGGCAAGTAGTTTGTAATTATATAATATTGAATAATATTTTTAAAGATCTTTTCCCATATTCTCTGAACTTGCCTGAAGACTAGTGGACAGGAAATGGGTCATTTTTCTTTTCTGCTGGATCTTTGGAGAGCACAGCAGCAGATGGGAGTCTGTTTTCTGAAAAATCAGAGGAAAGAGATCTTCTCCCTCTTTCTTTTTCTTTACAATTTACTGGCAACATGGGGGCGGGGAGAGACGATAGTGAGCAAAATTGCTTTCTTTGGAACTCTAGAGAAAGGTGAGTTTTTTTATTCAGATTTCAGTAAAGATTGTTTTGTTCATCTGGCTTTTAATTAGCTGTGAGAAAATCAAAGATTTTAAAAACATGTATTTTTACAATCAGTTTTCTTAATTTTTATCAAATTTCAGTTAAAAATTAGTGAAAATAAGCATCTAGGTCAAAGATATTTGTACGCACTAATTATATATATCAGTAACAGTTTATGGAGATAACTTCATCAGTCCTGTTCTGTAGGTGGTATACATCAAGTGAACACGCATGACTTTCCCTTAAAGAGAAGGTCAGTGAATACTGAATTTGGGGAGATGGTGTACATGTCTAAAAGATGGAGGAGTCTGAATGTCAAGTTACCTTGAGTTCCAATCTGGGAAAAAGGTCAGGGTTTACACCAGCAATTAATTTGGAAACATTTCAGAGTAATCGCCTAGCATGTATCTACTTTCTAAGAAAACCTACATCTCTAAATATGCATTATGGTTACATTACACTGCAGTGCACTTGTACTGACAGGGATGTTTAGATTTAAATTATTCAAATAGGGTCCTTCAGAAAAGCAGTTTAAGTAATGATTTAAATCAAATCATCCCTGCTTTTAATGTTTAATATGCTATTCCTCTGTAATTTTAATGTCATTTAAAATGTTGGTTGTATAGTATAGTATTGTGTTTTGTTTTGCTTTGCTCCTGTAATTCTTTGTGAAGTTTTTTAAAAATATTTTTGTTGTACATAGTTCTGAGTGCTGTCATATTAATAAATAAACATAAATAATATATGTCTAAGCCCAGGCAAACTGCCTAAAATCTCTGCCCTAAGTGTCATTTTTTTTAAAGTACTAAAGAACAGAATTGATGCCAGCTAGATCACATTCTTACTTGATGAAGTTATTAAGGGATTTCTTTGGTTTGGAATCTTAATATGTGGGTGCTTCCTAATTTATAGTAGGCCTGAGCCCCATCTATATCGTGTTTGGAAGGTGAGATGGAATTGCAGTGGAACTCTGGTTTATGTCTTCTTAAACCAGAACAAGCATTGCTTAAAATTATGTTCATGGTGGGTTCTGGTGTTTAGTGTGTGACTTTTATTGCAAACTGATAGGCTCTCTTGAAAACCTCACATTTTAAGTGGTAGATGAAAATTGGTCCAAAGGATTTGTTAAGATATAAATTGGGTTTGGGAGGAACTTCCAGCTGTAAGCCTAATCTACCACAGAAGTTATATATCTGGCCCATGAAATCTCCCTGTTCAGCCCCACCGAGGGATTCTAATGTGGAAAAGGCTCCCAGCTGTTATCTCTAGTCAATGTGAGGATTCCTCCACTTGGAAATTCAGCCTGTGTATGATTCCCATTGGGATATGAAGTGGTGTGTGAAGCCTGATGCAAACTCAGCCAGCCCTTGCAGATGCACTTGCTTTTCATTCTTTGCTCTTCTTCCTGCTTCTCTGTGCTTTTTCCAGGGAAGTCTCCTTGCACCCAGACAATTCCCTACTCAGTGTAACATTTGTACAGTGACTTCTTGCTGATTTAGGCTGCCATGTGTTTTATAATCTGCTTGACTATTTAGTGGAAAAGAACTTGAATTCCTTCAGATTCTTAGGATGGACGCTTCAACTCAGAATATGTGGATGTGAGTGGAAGTTCCTTATGTTTTTCTTGTTAAGGTTTCTGTTTGCTGTCTCTTTGTTTTCACTATAGTGTAGACAGAGCGTGACTTTGCTACCCCTGGATAGTTTTTTTCATGAGCCATATTGTGGTTTCTAAGTGGTTCTGATTACAGAAGCATATAATCTAAGCTTTGGAAAATTGATAGATCAAGCTCTAGTGGACTACATAATGTCTTTGGCATCAAAGTGAAATCTTTTTTAAATATAACTACCAAAATACAACAGAACAACATTTGCCTAGCCAAATAGGCAATAAGTTGACTGAAGGCAATCTGATTTAGAAAGGCCACGGGTTTTCTTCTTAAGACCACCATCTGTTCTTTCTCATAGTGGATGAGCTCATCTTTGCAACATGCATTATAAATTCTTGTGGTTTTTTTTCCTTGTGTCTTAAGTGACAGAAGCTAACGTCTTAATCCACATGTTCAGAAGCCATAACATTTGGTTTATTAATTGGGTACACAATGTGAAATTGCATTGGTCTCTTTCACTGGTGGCTTTAATGCACCAGGGAATGCTGGTATTGCAAGGAGCATGAGTAAATCTTTGCCTGTAAGCAGTTAAACACTTATCCTGCAGACATAAGTGCAATTCTGTTAATGTTTTGTAATGGCAAAAGTGTGTATATACACTATGCTGAAAGGGGTGAGAGTATGTGTTGCATTTGGCTGATTCAGTAGATCACTGTTTTTAATCTTATTAAATGATTTAAGTCCTGGATTTATATTCATAGATCTCCAACAATCTGCTCTTGGCTTCATTTTTACTTTAACTCCTCCTTGTTTCATGCAAGCTTGTCTGATGTCGTTGCCTTTGTATCCTTCTTCCAGATTCTGTTTATTGTCTTCAGACAACATCTTTCATCTTAAAACAAACCAAATTATGAATCACCTTTTTCAGTCAATCTATGTATTGCAGCATTTCTGTAGTTACTCATTATTTCTCTTCTTCTTACTACTTTTCTAAAAGCCTGTCTTCTCCTTTTTATCTGCCATGTTCAAAGTCTCTTGCCCAGCAGACATATACTTGTCATTACTTCATGATTACATCAGCATCTAAATGTTGAAATATTTTCTTTGCCTCAGTCCCCACGTATGAAGATCTGATTTAATTGGACTTGGTCAGAGATGGGAAGGACTAGGGAAGAAAGCAGAATTTTCTTCCCTATCCCTTTCTGGAATTCTTGCTTTTCTCCAGAAAAATTTAGAATATTAGGATTGTGAGATACTTTATTTTAGAAAGATGGAAAAAAAATTTCCATCACAAAAAATGAGACTGGGTAGACAAAATTTTAGCATGCCCCCATCTTCCTTTTTAAATATCTCTTTTCTGAAGGTGAATGCTTTCTGTCTGTCATTGTGGAGGGGATACACAGTTCAGAATACACAGTGACTTTTGTTTTTTTGTTTTACTGTAATATTGATAGTTTCTTTTCAACTATGATCCTCTACTTAGTAAACTGGCAAAAATTAAGATGCATGCTAAGGTTCTTTAGAATTCAGCAGGTTGTATCTCTATTTCCAACAAAAATGTAAAACATTAACAGGTAACTTAACATGACAAATATCTAATTCTTTTTCCATACTTTTAAATTTAATACACAAACATGACTCACTCAGATTTATTGGAAAAGATGAGAATAAGGTTGA
This sequence comes from Iguana delicatissima, assembly GCA_948472985.1. NCBI lineage: Eukaryota > Metazoa > Chordata > Lepidosauria > Squamata > Iguanidae > Iguana > Iguana delicatissima. Next base: position 164,280 of record CAOKZL010000441.1, read on the forward strand.
AGGCCATAAGAAAAGTGAGCACCATCTTAGAGTTGGATTGATCTGAATCAAGAAAGCCACAGCCCCAGCTTTGCAAGACTTGAGCAGGACTCTTAACCAAAGAGTTGCTTGGAGATCTTTCATTTGTAGAGATGCCAAAAGTTGAAGCTAGCTTTGTGGTACTTAACAAAAGGTACCCAAACAAATCAGTCTTATGAACATACTAAGGTATATGTAATATACTTATGTTCCCAAATGAACAAAGTGACTTTTCTTCACTAAAAAATGTATTGCATATTATGCCCAGATTTCCTACCCCCAACATTTGGAAAAACTTCACAAGCTGTCTGAAATGGCAGACTGGCGATTATTTTTCTCCAATATTCCAGGGACCAATACCATATTTTGGCTACACTTGTTTCTTTCTTTCCTGGAAACTTGCTGGGGATTGTTAGCTAATGGCTTATGGCCTAGCTTTGGCCTTGGACCATAACTTTGAGTAGCAGTATAAGAATACCTCAGTTAATGAAGTAGTTGTGTTCTTGGACATTACTTCTATAGCAGAAAATTTGATATCAGAAGCAGAAATACCTTGGGGCGGACAGGGATAGGCTCCTACACCACATGTTTTAGCAAACTTTTTTCAAAACTAACAATAAGCACAGGGGATATGAGACAACTGAGTCTGCTAGACCTTGGATAAGTTTACTGAAACATCTTAAGCCTTCTAAAGTCTTCAAAAGTGCATCCAGGGATGACTTTTTCTATTATAAACCTCCGCTTAAGATTTCTATTTTAGTGACCACATGTATGCTTTTCTTTAAAAACTTCATGGATGTAGCTGGTGAGAGAAGCTTATTTGCTCTGCTCTCTCCTCTCTTCTGCTTTGCTGTTCGTATATGTTCAGTGAAGATTTCTAGAGGCAACTGTTGTATAATTTGCCTATTGCAGGCAGGCATACACAGCTATAGTCAGATTGGGTAGAGCAGAATTTCATTCTTTCCCAGCCCAGGCTTTGTTGCATTGTTTACTGCAGTCTGACACTGAAACCTGACACTGAAAGTCTGTATTTTCTGCAGCCTCGCTATCCTCCTGGTGCCAGTGCTGCTGAAAACACCTCCAGCTAGGAGTTAGATTTCTTTCATGTATTGAAGCAATATACAATCAACAAAGAGCTCGATTGGTTATTAACGGAGCTAGAACTAAGCAGATTGAATTGAACAGAGGAACAAGACAGGGATGTCCTTTGTCTCCTTTGTTATTTATATTGACAATGGAGATATTAAATAACAACATAAGAGAAAACAGCGCTATAAGAGGAGTCCAAATCAAGACTCATCAATACAAACTTAAAGCTTTTGCTGATGATTTGGTTCTGTTTCTTGAAGATCCTAAGAGAAGCATACAAAATTTGATGGGAATAATACAAGAATATGGAGAATTCTCAGGATTCAAGGTAAATAAAGAAAAAACAGCTTTGCTAATGAAAAATATGACAGATAAGGAGGAGAAGGAATTAGCACTTGCAACTGGATTTAATAAAGTACAAAAAGCAAAATATCTAGGTGTCTGGATAGCAAAAAGGAATAATGAGCTGTTTCAAAATAACTACAAGAAAAAATGGAAAGAGATAACTAAAGACTTGGAAAGGTGGACTTCCATGAAATTGTCTATGATGGGGTGAATAGCGACTGTCAAAATGAATGTTCTCCCAAAGATGAATTTTTTGTTTCAGAATCTCCCCATAATAATAAACAGTAAACCTTTCATACAGTGGAAGAAAGACCTGACCAAATTCATATGGCAAGGGAAAAAACTAAGAATTAAATGGAATATCATGACAGATCAAATACTTCGAGGAGGAATGGGAGTACCGGACTTTCAATTATATTACAAAGCTGTGGCTTTCACATGGTTAAAAGACTGGATTGACTTACAAGATACAAGAATGCTGGCACTGGAGGGAGCGGACCTGAGGATGGGATGGCATGTTTTATGATAAAGCAAAAATTGACAAAGATTTTTCGCATCACTATATCAGAAAATCGCTTTTGAAGACGTGGAATGAATATAAGAGTAAAAACATAAGGCAGCTACCTATGTGGGTATCCTCTCAAGAAGCTTTCTTTGGAAGATGGAAGGAAACAGAGAAATGGTTGAGATATGAAGACATATTAGAGAAAACAATGACAAACGCTTATAAGATTAAACCAAGGGGAAAAATTGGAACAGGAAGGAGTATCATTGAACTGGTTTCCGTACAGGTAGCTAAATGAGAGATTCCAGATGGACTTGAAAACTTACGGAATAGAATCCAAAGAAAGGACAGAAGTGATCAAATGGATATTTGACAATCCACCGCATTTGTTAGCCCATATATATCAAGAAACGTTAATACAGGAGAGACAGGAGGAGACTGTGAAATCTGCAGTGATTTTGTAGGCACAGAATATTGGACATTCAATTCAATTAGATGAATGGGAACAGAGTTGGAGAAGAACACAAAAATTTACAATGGCTCCGAATCTTAAAGAGAACTATTTTAAATTGTTTCACAGATGGTACATGACACCAGATAAGTTAAAAAAGATTTACAATACAGGTACAGGAATGTGTTGGAAATGTCAGAAAGAGGTGGGAACAATATTTCATATGTGGTGGTCATGTCCCAAGGCAAAGAAATACTGGAGTGAAATACATAAAAAAATGTGTGAAATACTGAAGGTTCAATTGGAAAAAAAACCCTGAATTTTGTTTGTTAAATATGATAAATATTCTGGAGAAAACTAGCATTAAGAGACATTGGAGATTAATAATGTACATGATAACAACAGCTCGAATTGACTATGCCAAAATGTGGAAGTCTCAGCAAATACCCACAATTGAACAATGGCGGGGAACATTTATTGAGAATAGAAACGCGGATATTGTTTCACAAAGATTAAAGGGGAAATCGGATGATCAGATAAAAGCAGAATGGCAAATTGTAATAGATAATTGCTGGGAACTGCCAAATGAAAATGTCTAAATTATGGTTGAAATTAAAGGGGAATAACTGTAACAACAGGAGTGGATGAGAGAAATGCAAGATCAAGCATGTAAGATGAACATAGAATTGTGAGGCATAATCTTTTATATGTGAGTAGACATTCAGAAAATGAAAACTAGATCAGAGTGGAAGAACAAAAACCCTACATGTAAAAGTACAATTTAAGATGATGTGTTTTATTTGTGAAACTTAATAAAATTATAAAAAAAAAACCCACCTCCAGCTAGACAGAGAATAAGGAATAAAAGCAGGGAGTGCACAGTTTTAAAAAGGCTTGGTAGAAAGAAACTTCTTTGTCAGAAGCTTTGAAGTATGTTTTTAATCTAGACAAATGATTCCAAAATTGGGTTCCCCAACTGTTAGTGAGCTAACTCCCAAAAACCTCGACTACAATGTTTTGTCCAACAACATCTAGACACCCATGCTTGGGAATCTCTGGCCTGAACAGTGATGTGCCAACTCATGCCTAGCTATTCCCTTGAAGATTTCCACTAAAATCACAGTCATTGCATTACAAGTGAGGAACTTGTAGACAGGAAAGTTTCAATAATGATTTCTTCTTGGTTTGGAGATGGGATGGATGTCAGCCCTGTTTCACGGCAGGTTTCATACCAGCAGTGCAGTTTCATGATATATCTATGTTAAAATCCATGTTACCAAAGAGTGACACAGCTCCTTTTAAGCAAACCAAAGGCTTTAGCACACAGATACTCAAAATATTTGGTCTAGATTGTTTGATCATAACTGCCAAGTTGTGGGAGAATATTTATATAATGACAATTCCAATTCCAAACAACTCGAATGAATCTGGCAAAGGTCTCTGGCAGGATGATTTCCTTTAAAAGATTTTAACAATTTTGACTGTTAACTTGAAATTCATGTTTGTGAACAATTTCATGAGTCTGTGTATCCATTCACTGAACAAATATTTCACTGGGGAAATAGGATTAGATCCAGAGCTGCTCGTCTGCATGCATAAGGTTTTCTTCAAATCTGTTCACTTTCTTTGAAGAAAATTGAAAGCTAGTGGCTTGGTTCTGTTAGCATAAGACACCCAGAAGGTCTTGAAACAATGTCTCAAAATTTATGTATGCACTAACTCCATACTGTATAAAGCTTTTTGCTTTATCTTGTGTGAGAGGTTGCAGAATAGTGCCAGAATTTCTTCCATTGCCATATTTTTGGATTCAGTTCTTAAATGAAAATTTGAGGGGGTTTTCCTTCTTAATTTAGGATTCCTACTTATAATCTTGCTTGTAAAAGTGCCTGTTTGATTAATGTGTTATTGCCTAAGTTAACACCTTGTGTCTTCATTCTGTTTTTAGAATTTCATTTTTGGTTCAGTTTTCTGTGGATGTGCTTCTTAAACTTTGAATAAAACTAATTGGGATTTAATTTTTTTGACAGAATGAAGTTAACACAGAGAATACTGACAGTTCTGCAGACCCTGAGAAGCAGGATTCTCCTCCACCAAAGCCACCTCGAACTCGCAGGTACTCCTGAACCAAAGAATGGCCTTGATAATTCCTTGGAAATAATTTTGTATGGACCCATTTGATTTCCATCACTACCTAAGCTTTCTCCAGGTCATTTGATGAGGGGGAGTACAGGACTCAGTAGCCGCTTTCCTCTCTCTGATTGTCACATCACTTTCCTTGGAAGATAAATCTCTGCAGCAGTGAGCATGCCATACTGGTAGAGATACCCTATTTTAGAATCCTATGTCTGTAAGGTTCTGAATCGTGTGGGAGGAGTCTATATGAGTTGCATTATTCTTGGGATGGCAGGAGTATCAATCCATGTCCTTATAGGGTTCCATCCCACCCAGCGCCAGCTGATGCAGAAGCCCCAAGTTCTCTTCAGCTTTTCTGTTGGAGTCCTTCACTATTGACCAGTTTTTAATTCTCGTTCTAACCAACTACATGCTTTTCCTGTACAGTCATCATTATAAATAAATTGCTTACTAGATATTAGAAAATAAGTTAGGCAGGGAAAATAAGTGCTGGAATGGATAGGAACACAGCTTCAGAAGTATTGGATTGCTGGAGAAAACAAACAGCTACAAAAAATAAAGAGGAAATGCTTTCCCAGATGGCCAAAAAGCGTATCCTGGGGTGAGGGAGGGCAAGTGTGATCTCATCCCAAAGACTGCTGTCCAGTGTGCCTTGGATGATGAAAAGAAAGTTGAATTAAGGAAAATATTTTTGAGCTGTAGTGAGAGCATATCAGATGACATAAAACTGGTGATCGGAAAGAATTTTCAAGGTACTTTCTCTCAGAAACTGGGAGAGAAGCTGCCACGATGGCTAAAATTCCAGTGGAGTCTTCAGGGCAAGATCTTCAAGTCCTCCGTTCCAAGGTGTGGGGCAGAGCTAAGCAGTTGCTGAGCAACATGCCTGGGTCAGTGGCCATACGCAGAATGCAAAGTTGGTGGTTGCTAAAGGCCTTGCAGAAGTCTCACTGCTGGAGGAACCTCCAGCATCATTAGTAGGTCCAGCAAAGGTGATGCCAGAGTTCAGAGTGTACTTGCATAAAATGTTTGTTGATGTGTCTGTGTGGAAGCAACCTCCTGCCAAGGAAACAAGTCAGGGAGCCAGGGAGAGCAGTGAGGTTATGACATCAGCTTCGGTTAGGATGTCGTGTCCCAGACAGACCAGGTAGCAAAGTAGCAGGCTGGAGGAGTGGAGTTGTACTAACAGCAGAGAGAGAGGGAGTAGTAAAAAAAAAATCCAAGCCAAGAAACCAAACAACTGCAAGTTCAAGCCAGAAGTCCAAAGTTCCAGAGTGTACCAATCCACAAGGCAAACCAGAATTGTTGTCAGGCAGGTAGAGCTCCGAGGAGAGTCAGGATTCAGGAAACGAGGTACCAGCACAGGGCTGCAACTACCAGGAAGACCAGTTGTTGACTGCTTGTCTTTTATAGGCTTATCATGTTGACGTAGGTGGTCTCTTATTAAGGCTCATTTGTTACATAAATGAGCTGAATGCATGAGCTCTTTTTTCCTCAGCATCATTCTTGCAAGGTAGGTGCCTTTGTAGCTTCATCTTCCGGCACTGATGCTGCTGACTCATGTTCCCCTGTTCAAGCCCTGCTGTTGGTTGTTATCTTCCTTTAGGTACGCTTCTGCCTCAGACTTCGAATCCTTGTCATCACTGTTAGGGTCTCCAAGGCAGGGCATGACATAGGCAAAGAGGAGATGAGAGGGACAGTTCAGTCAATTAGATGCTAAGAATTTGCAAAATAATCCATTGATAGATTTTAACCCAATTGATTGGCAGTCTTAAATGGCTCTTTAAAAATATGATGACATGTATGAATTCATTGAAATCTAGTAATTTACTAAATCAACAACAAATGGATATAAATGATGATAACCTGATTTTGCACATCAGCAATCTGAAATGAATGGGGGGAATTTGAATAAAGTGCATGACAATAAATTAATTTGAAGAAAGATGAAAATGGAGGCTCTAGGGAAGCACACAAATAGTGACAGAGTTGGGAAGGCTAGGAATTGCACAGGTAAGGTTAAACACTACCAACAAACAGGACAGGAATATTGAAGGAGGTTTAGAAGAGGTTTGGCAGGATGAGGTTATTGCAGTGGGTGAAATTAGTGAGTGGGATTCCTTGGATGAGGAAGATGGCAAGGAGACGCTTCAGGTAGGTTATTTGAAAGGGAAATTTTCTGTAGCCTGTCAAAGAGAGTTCTTCAGACATTAGGATTGGACACTAGTATGCCTGTGGTTACAGAGAAGGATAGTAAGGTGAAAGAGAGTAGAGTGGCTTTTGTAATAAGAAAGAAGGAACTCAAAGCGTTTAGATGCCAATGCCAGAGTTGTTCAAAGACCTGACTGAGTCAGAATGGGCAACTCAGTGGAATACAAAAAGGCTGTTAGGGTATAGCCAAAAGTTATATTCCTTTCAGAAGAAGAAGAATGTGGAGTTCTTAAAGGTCCCATTAATGGATGCCCTGATAGCAGATCTTGTCTCAGGGCAATTGTCAACAGGGAAAGAGGCACACAGTTGAGGGAGGTAGATGAAAGAAGGGCTGACACAGCTTTGAAGAAGGTGTATGAGGTGGCAGCCTTAATGATAAGAGCATCAATGTTTGCAAGGGCTGCAGTGCTGTGGACACAAAACATTTTGGACCCCCAAGACTTAAGTGTGCAAACAGAAGGCAGTGAGGAGAATCCAAAAATCGCTAAAATATGTGGCAGATGCGAGTCACAATGCCATCATGTTTGGAGCTGGAAAAATTGATGCAGTATCCATAGTGAGGAGATCGCTATGTTTACAGCACTGGGAGGCTGACCAAAAGTCTCGTAACAGTCTAGCATTTGTCACATTTAAAGGGGAGTTACTGTCATGGGCCAGGATTTGGCTTCCACAGGTGAAAGGGGGACACACAGAAGCATGCGCATGAGGAGCTAATCAGGCTGGGATGAGAGCCAGCTGGCTCTTCTTAAGGAAGGCACAGGGCAGTAGCTTGATGCCAGAAACAACTTATGTGTTGCCAGCCCTTGTCTTGGGTTCTCTGGATCCCTACTAATTGCCTGCCTGGATTTTCTGACCCTGGACTGTCTGACCATGTTGCCTCCCAGATTCCTGGACTTTTGGATTGTTTCTGGATGACATTTCTTCCCATTGTGAACAGGCAAGCTGTACTGACTGTTAATGTCTCTATTTTACTGTGAATGGCCTCTTGATGACCCTGCAGTCTGTTGCCTGGCATGGACAGCTAGTGTCTGCGACAGTAACTGTCTAGGAGCTAGGCATTAGAAAAGGTATTAGTGGAAGCAAGGAAAAGAAATAGCTTATGCCTATCTTGCAGAAAAAGAGGATTGATAAAAGGACCTTTAGGAGTATGAACTATTCCTTTAATGGAGGGAGGAATGGGGGAAGATAGCTGGACTTTCATAACAATAGATACTAGTAGAGAAGGTAGAGATCCCAGTTAAGTCAGCAGAGTCAGTACACTTGTCAGGGATAGGAAAGAGGGGGGATCCTTGATTTCTAAATGGATTAAGCTTCAGTATTGACAAAGAGGAAGCACCAGTGGGGGGAAGATGCTCCTCTTTGGAGATCAGTGGACACAGATTACCTCAGATCAGTGGGTGATCAGTGTTGTAACTTAAGGTTACAGCATTCATTTTCACAGAAGACCAAAGAGCAGGTTTGTATTTTCAACCATGTCCAAAGACAGGGTCAAACAAGAATTTGTTTGGATTGAGATTTAGCACTTGATGCACATTGGAGCCATAGAGGAGGTGCCTCAGGAATAGAGATTCTCTGCAATCTTCTTCATCTTTTTACAGTACCCTAAACAATAGGAAGTATAGGCCAGTTCTGAATCTGAGATACATCAGTGGATTTGTGATATCTCAGAAATTCAAAATGGAAATCCTTCAGACAATAAAGAATAATTTGTCTGCAGGGTATTTCATAGTATTTTAGATCTCAAGGAAGCATACTTTCATAGTTTCAGGGGTGTTGAAAGACAGGAGATATTTAAGATTCTACTATCAAGGTCAGTACTTCCAGTTCACTACTTCGTTTTGTACTGGCATCAGCTCCCAGAGTTTTTACAATATTGTTGATTCCTCTGGCAGCTTATCACAGGTTGAAGGGACAGCAGTTGTACCCTTATCTAGACGTTCTGGTGAAGGTCAAAACACTGAACAAGATAAAGGCAGATTTTTCATTGACTATTTAAGTGTTGAAGACCCATGAGTTTCTGTTAAATATGAAGAAAAGCCATTTGAAACTGACAACTATATTTATTCATAGAGAAACTGAGGCAAGAAGTACATTTCTGTCCTTAAGGTCTGCAGATGTGATAACACTGGCCAAAGTAATGGACATGTTCACATTGACTTCTGTTAGTCCAGTGGGGCAGATATTCTAGAGCTTTGTAAAGGGTATGAATTGCACATCAGATGTCCATAGGATCCAGGTGATGTTATCAAGTTGTAGTGCCACAACAAGTAAAAGGTGACTTGAGTTTGTGGATGTAGGAGCAAACATTGCTGAAGGTGTACCATTGAAAGTGCTCAACAGAATAAGAATAATTGAGGTCAACTTTCCAACAGAGATTGTTGAATGTGTGCCGAGGTGGAAGGAAGTGCCTCTCTCAGTCTCAAAGTAGACAGGGATCTCTGGTCTTCCTTCAAAAGTTTAGCCAGTCAGTCTAATGCACAGTGTGCATTAGCTGGTGGGTGGTTTGAAGCTTGCGCCGTAGAGGTAGAGTGAGAAGGCTTGGCCTGGGAGGCCAAATTGGTGGTGATTAAGACCTTTTCCCAAAAGAGAGCCTTGAGACTTACTGCGCAGTTATGCCTAGTCTGAGGCATGAACAGCTGGCAGTGGGCACAGGACCCAAAGTTATGCCCCTCTCTGAGGCAAAGGAGGCGCTTACAGTGTCTGTCATTGTCAGGTATTTTACCACCACAGGAAGAGCAGCGCTTAAACACTGCTACAGAGGCCATACAACAGTAGGCTAACAGACGTGGAACAGAGAGAAACCATTGAGGAAGCCATGTAAGAACCAAGGAGAAGCCGAAAAACAGACTGAAGTTCCAAAATTGAAAGCTGAAAGCTGAGTCGAAGAGAAAACTGAAGTCAAGACTGAAATCAAAAAGCTCTAAAGAAGGCTCTTTAACTCTGCTGCTGCAGTGGAAGAAAAGGAACTAATGACTTAGGCAGGAAAGGGGTTACATACCCTCAGGGAATGGAAGCGAGGTACCTGTCAAAATGCCTATCAGGCTCTACAAGGTTCAGAACAATGCACTACACAGGTGCAAGTGACCCGATTCTGTGAGTCACAGAGGTGACGAAGAAGAATAAGAGTAACAACAGTTGCAAGTCTGTCCAGATGAGGAGCACATTGCTAGGGGTGCTGAGAACAGGGCCTCTGGACTCTGGCAGACAGAAAGTTCAATATAAATTGTTTGGAGCTGAAGCAGTGCAGTCTGCACTGCTCAAGTTTGTCAAGAACCAATACATGTTAGTGTGCACAGACAATATGATAGTAAAGGTATATGTTTGCAAGCAAGGGGGTCTGTACTCTGTTCCCTTGGTAGTGGAGTCGAGCAAGTTATTCAGATGGAGCAAGAAGAATTTATGGTCAGTTACAGCGGTCTCTCAACATGGAGGTGTGTGCTCAGTTGGAAGAGTAGTGTGGACCCTTGCAAATTTATTCACGTCTGGCACAAACACCAAATTAAGGCAGTTCTATTTGATTGATGAAGACAGAAATGCAGAGGCACATGACACATTGTTGGTTTCATGGCGGGAAGGGATGCATTATGCTTTTCCTCCAGTTCAAATTGCACAGAAGATACTTCTCAAAGTACAAGAGGATTGTTAGATCAGAAGGTTAATAAAATGGTGATAGCAAAATGGATTAAAGCATGCATTTATTTATGATGTGATTATGTGAGAAAGCTGAGACCAGGGAATATCTGGCCACATTCTACCAGAACTTAATTAATATAATTGCTGTCTATGTATCTAATGTTTTTTGATTTGTATGTGCAAGTACATCATGTAAGTTAACATGTCGTTGACTTCTGACAATAAAATTTTGAAAGTATAATCTGTTATAAAATTGTAGATTTTGTAGTTGCAGATTTATTTTGAACAGGCTTGCTAAAGCTAGTTTTCTAGTTAGTGTTTCTTACTGGTTTCCTCGCAGTTTATTTTCAAATTGTAACTGTGTTAATCTGAATCAGTAGAAAAAGGGGAGCAAGAGAAGAAAAGGAAAAAAGGAGTCTTATGACATCCTTAAGGTTAACTGTTTTATTTTGGAATGAAAGTTCATGTTGAAATAAACCAGTTGGTATTAAAGGTGCCATAGGATTTGGTTGCCTTGAAGGGTATTTGATTATTTCATTATGACTCAATGAAGAATATTGTAAAAAGCTTATGAAATAAAATGCTGAGATGTTGTTATATGGCTTATTTTCAAATATTCCAGTTATTCAGTCTTGCATGAATGCTGCCCTTTTCAAAACAATTAACATCAGAACAGCACTCAGATATTTCCAAAAATCTTGCCAGAAGCTGATACAGTCTACTGTGCTCCTGTGACCTCGATATCTCTGCCCCAACACATTTTTCCAGATTTGGCCACAAGAGGGCATGATTTTCCTGTTGGCTGCTTGCAAACTAAAATTAGCATTACTGTAGTGTTATTGTAGACTATAGCTCAAAATAATGAGCTCCAGTGGTTTCCTAGAGGCAATAGAAGATGACTTTTTACTACATGTGTTAAATGCTTTCTTAATCTTTAATGTGTTTCTCGTTTAAACTTTATTCGTACATTTGATGTAAAAATTTAGGATATTGTAAAAAAAAAGTTAGGGCTTTAAATTATTTGCCAAACTATACCTGGCTTTAATCTTGTAAACTGCAACTTTTGTGGCTAATCTGTGCCTCTTTTTAATTGTGATTGTAATTTTCAGAGTCTGGAGCTTCTTTCCCAGGGCCTGTACTGGATTGGTAACCTGTTTATAATGCTTTGAAATCTTTAATTATGAAGTGCTTATGCAATAATTATTCTTCAGTTGCCTTGTAGAAGGAGATGTTAAAGAAGAAATTCTCCAGCCACCAGAGCCTCATCCAGTACCACCCATTCTGACACCATCACCTCCTTCAGCCTATCCAACTGTGACAACAGTTTGGCAGGACAATGATAGATACCACCCAAAGCCTGTGTTGCATATGGTTTCTTCGGAACATCCAGCTGACCTCAATGAAAACTACAATAAATCAGCAGAACATACAGGGAAGAATGAAGTCTTTGAACATGCAGAGAAAAAGCTGGAGCACAACTTGAGCTTTGAAATTAAAAAGGTACCTCTTCAAGAGGGGCCTAGGAGCTTTGATGGCAACACCCTCTTGAATCGGGGGCATGCAGTTAAAATTAAAACTGGTTCACCTTGTGCAGTAGATAAGACTGCTAAACCACAGGAACTGGGCTCTGGAGATGCACCCACAGATACCTTGCAGAACTCTTGTATAGAATGCACCATGCAGCCACTTAATAAATCTGTAGCATCCTCAGCAGAAGGATGCCAGTGTATAGTAGGTTATGATGATGCTCTGCAAAGACCAGATTGTTTACCCCTTAAAGAGAAAGGGCATGCAACATGGTCGTCACAAGAAACTGACAACAAACAGCCTGTATCAGGGGATGCATCTTCAGCTGTTTTATGTCATGGTGTTAAAAATCTGTTGATAGTACCGAATGCACAGTCTCAAACGGATCTCTCTTCCATTGAATCTGCCAATCATCATCACAGTGGCATGCTTTCAGCTAGAGCTGCCCTTTGTTTTACAAATCCACTGCATTCTGATGATTCTGATACAGATGAAAAAAACTCTGATGGATCTGTGGCACAAAACACGTCTAATGTTTCAACTGCGAGTGCCACAGTGTCTGCAGCTGCCAGTGCAGAAAACATTTCTAGTAGAAGAGTATTACCAATGTCCATTGCAAGACAGGATAATCCACTCACAAGACATTCTAGAGTTGATAAAGGTAAGATGTACTTGATTCTACTTGCATGGTTTTGAAAATAAATTGATAATACTTAGAGTGAAGGGAAATCTTTCCTGTCCTTTCTTCTCCCTGCATTCCTTCTTGAGCACTAAGAGCTAGTGGTTTTTGAGGAAAGAGAATTTGTACTATGTTCCTATTCTTGTGCATCTTGTTCCCTAATCTTCCACTTCCAGAATACTTAGTTATTATAAAATATGTTTGGAACATAAGCAATCCAGTCTACTGTCCTTTTCTTATCTGATTGACTGTTAAAATAAAATTTAACATATGTAATTGCTGAAAATATTCTCTTTCACAAAAACACATTGTGTTATGTGGAGAGTCAGCCTTTTGTTTTCCCAACTTCATTGCTTCTTACACTCCTTTTTACGAAACAGGATATCTAGGCAGGTTTTAGCCACTTTAGGCAAAGTGGTCCAAAGTGGCTCGTAAATACCATCGTGAGTGTTAGTCCAACTTCATTTAGTTGGAGCTGTAAATTATTGTTTTAGTAAGATTATCTGTCCCCATATAGGAGATACTTGGTAAATTTTCCTCTTAACATTGTCCTCTAAAGTTGTCCTTGCAGGTGGAACTTAGTCCATGTTATTCTTATTTGCAAACAACTAGTTTGTTCTTTGTCTGTCTCAACATAAAGAGATATTAAGAAATACTGTGCCATCTTTGAGACTGAGAAAAACAAATTTCTAACACAGGCTTTTGTGGACTTTAGTCCATTTCATCAGATGCTTTATCTGTATTAGTACTGGTGTTTGTTAGGTAATACAGGAGGATTTACAAATTTTTCAGCTGAGGGGAAAGTATCTTCTGATGTGATACTGGGTGCTGAGGATACCTTCAGCAGTGTACATGTTAATTCTGGGATACATATTCTTGCTGTGTCCAGCAAAGCTTGATAAGTTCAGAGCATAGAACATATGTAGTGGTCATAGACCAAGTGCCATGTCATGGCTACGTATCAAATAAGCTTTCCAGTTCCAGTTGCCAGGCATGGCGCATTCTTTGGTTATGGTTCTTGTGTAGAAGATAGAGAATGCCATAGTATTTGCATCAGTTATCTGAATGAGAATATTATGGTGCTTATATGTGTAACATAAAATGTGGTTTTCTTTAAAGATGAAATTGTGTTTTATGGCCATTTTGGAAAATGGGCAAATCAGCCTTCAGAGGGAAAATCAGCAGTGTCTCAATATCCAGATCTTTTAAGAATATAAATAGTTGTGTGTCAGGTTCCATGCTATTATCACAAAATGCGCAGACGGCAGGCTTATCTGCCCCACTGTCAAAGAATCTCCCATAATTACCTACATAACTCCATCTGCACACAGTTTTGGCAGTGAGCGAGAGCAGTTTACATGTTCTATAATAAGACAGACAATTTAAGTAGCTGGTTGTTTTCCTTCCCCTGCCATTTTGTTTTGTTTTGTTTTGTTTTGTTTTTTTGCTTAGCGGTTGCCAAAAGCCTAGTTCCTGTTAGGCCGGTACCACTAGGGTGCATTTCACTCATGTGAATTCCTTATGTAAACAATATATTGTGTGAAGTGGCAGCTGTTGTGTCTTGGAAGGAGCTGCTTGCCTGATTTTAGCAGTACATTTCAGAACCTTACAGAAGTTAGTATTGGTGAGGACTTGTGAACTGTGTATTCTTGGGATGGCGTGGAGGAGTAATCCACAGCGATTGGGTGATTCCTCGCGGGCCTACCGGATCAGGCAGGAGACAACGTTCTTTTTCAGTTGAGTCAGTTAGACCCTTCTTTTTCTCCATCAATTTTTATTTTCCTGCCAACAAATTCGGTCAGGTTTTTCAACTTCTCGGTTGAGTGTGGTTTGTTAAAGTGGTGAGCATAGGATTGACAAGAGCTGTTGAGGATGTTGAAAGAAATGCCTTCTCAGATGCCCACAGTGCACCGTGCTCTGAAGATTTAAAGAAAAATGGATCAAAAACTTTAACTCCTCAGATGCCAGCCAACCCGCAAGGCTCTTAGTTGGAGAGTATGGACGAGTCGAAGGAAAAACCCACTCAGATGGCCGCCAACTCGCGAGCCTCTGAGGAAGGGAAGAAAGAGGATTTAAGAAAAGTTTTCCTTACCTCAAGCAAGAGTGAATTGGAGGAGGTAAATCCTGTTGTAAGTAAAAAAGTGGAAAAACAAGACAGGAAGGCTGCTAAACTGTTTGAGGTGCAGCATAGACCTAAAAAAGGGAAAACGGAGAAGCCTGTAAAGGCAGCTCCGGGAGCCTCTGTTAAGGTGGTGAAAAGAGCCGCGACGGCACTTAAAACTTCAAAGATTGATTTGGGCTGCTGTATTGGAATTCAAGATTCTAAGGAGATGGGAGAGGCTGTGTTAGAGTGGTCCTCCCTTTCTGGAGCATGCACTGGTGGCAGTAGGCAGCAGCCAGAATGGAAAGTAATTATAAGTAATTCTAAGATTTATAGTTCCACCCAATGATATTACTGTCCTTTCTTATTGCACCAGATTCCTTATCAGATAAGGATATGGCTGATAATATACTGATGGTATATTACTAAGTTAAAAATAAATGTGATAAACTTTGTGTTTTAAAATTCTTATTGACTAGTTGTTAGTCTCTACCTAAAGCAAGGCATTTCTAGAATCTTTCCCACCAACCTCTAGGAAAGTGTGGTCAACTGACAGTGAACAGAATTAGCATTCTGCTAGACATATGACATGTACTGAAGCAGTATCTGCTGATTCTACAGCAGTGGTTGGAATTACTATTTTCTTTTTCATGAGAATTGTAAAAATATGAACAAAGCCTAAATGAGCTTAAATTAAATCTTCTTATAAATTGAATTTTTAAGTAGATTGGAATGGTAGCTTTATCAGGCAAGCAAGGCTCAGTGGGAGAATTACAATTTTGCATGGCATAGGAACTTAGATTTTTTTTTTAATTGTGGTTGCTAGCTCTATATTGAAAGTGGGTGTTTGGAGATAACACCCAGCCATATTCAAAGAACCCAGTGTTATGTTCCATAACACCTGTCAGATTCATAAAAAAGCATTACAGTAACTTATTTTGTTCTACGTGTTCCTTGCATAATCACTTATTATTTGAACTATTTCCAAAGAGACAGCTGTATTAATCTGTCATAGCATAAAAAGGGAAATGGGGGTGGTGGGAAGAATAATTCTACTAGCACCTTGAAGACTAACAGGTTTATTTCAGCATGTGCTTTCACAGATATTAGTCCAGTTCTTCCAGTGTACTGATGAGAGTACGGTATCACCTGGGCTGTAGTATATTACACTGTAATATAGCACCTGGGTTGTAATATTGAATTTCATCAGTGCATCTGAAGGAGTGGGTTAATATCTACAAAAACACATGCTGAATTAGACCAGTTAGTCTCAAATGTGCTACTAGATTCCCTCTTCCCACCACACTATTTTCCTTTTTATTATTTAAGTGTTTAGATGTGCCTGAAAGGTTGGTTGGTTTGTTTTTAAAGGTGATGGTTCACCTCAGTTGATTATTCTGTATATTTAGATACAGGTGCTGCTGAAGACTCCTCTTCTCCTCCTCTGCCTGAAAGAACTCCAGAATCTCTTGTGCTTGCAAGTGAGCAGAGTGAGTTTCATAAGAATTATGGATCAAACTTGTGTATTAAATGGGTTATTTTTGGCCAAATAGTTAAAGAGGCTGGTATTTAGATAGTCTTTCATTTGTTCAGGTTGCTGCATTAGTGTGTTGCCTAATATATCAGGCTTGTAATTATGTTTGCCTGTTAACAAAGACCTCCCACAGCTTCAACATGTAGGATTAATTATACGTGTGTGCACCACACTACTGCCCTGTGTTTACACAGAACCATACTCTGAATATGCAGTTGCTCATTCTCTGATTTACTAGCGCAGTAAAAACTGGATTGGAAAAAAGAGCCATTGCAACCCTGTGCATTTTTACAAGGTTGTAATTATTAATCTCCCTTAAATGCTGCTTTGAAAAACTATCTTACTTCTTTATGTTGTGCTGAATACTGTTGTATATCTACTGAATATTTTATTTTAAACTGGTTTTTCATAGTTACAACTTTACCCAAAGCTGTTATCCTTCCACAATCTGCTGAATGGAGTTTGTTACAAGATGACAACACTTTGGAACAACCAAAATGTACAGTAAGTATGGAAGAGTTCAGAGGAACAGGGCAAAAAAAATCACAGCTTATTAATAAAAAACATTGTCATGTCTGTTGGCTGTACGACTTGGATATTCACTTTTCAACCAAGTGCAAAATCATTGTTTGCCCAAAATCTCATTTTGCGTGACAGTTCCCTAGGCTGCTGCTTGATTTTTAAATCGATACAAATTGTTTGTGTTTAAGAAACCTTAAACATGGAAGGAATTGCTTTCCTCTGTACCAACCTTTGTGTCCCAGTATGTCAGCCACAGAGTTTTTATGGGAATAAGATGTGGTATGCGATGGAAGCAGTCTTCTTTTATGTTTCTTGTGCTTCATATTTGTCAACAAGAGACCCCCCATTAGATATGTAGATTTTCAAGATGAAAAATCTTCACAAGCCAGCAGCAAGCCTTGGTAGGGAAAACATGTGAATCACTATATGGAAACTATGTAAGATTATTGTGTATATGAAGATTATCATGTGCAATTTAGTTACCAAGTTGAATTGGTAGTCTGACATGTAGATGAAAAACAAGTACCTCCATAGTTCTTAATCATGAATGAAGGCTTCCATGCTCATTAAGTTTGCCTGCCTCTGGACTACTCTGTCACTGTCAGGAAGTCAGCAGGAAAATGCAATGCTTTAGCCCCCCCTCCACACACATATGTGCATGCAGGCATATTCCAGTTAACAAAGTCAGTGTGCTCCTAGGTTCCTGAAAGTCTGTGTTCCTCCAGCCCCTTCACCTATCCTCCTAATGTCCATGATGCTAAAAAAAGGTCTAACTGGATAGAGGACAGGGAAAAAAGCAGGGTTGGGCAAGCATAAATACTTTTTGAGGCTTTGTTAAGCAAGGAATGCCTGTATCTATATCTACATATCCCTATATTTCAACTTGATTAAATGGGAATTCTTCTTTCATTGAATTAAAAACCTATTTTGAACTAATTATTAAAAATATGTTATTAATTTCAGGGAATGAAAATTGCTGGGCCTGCACAGCTTGGTAAGCAGTTCATTTTTAACTGAGAAGAGTAAAGACTTTTCTTAGTAAACGACCTAGTTTTGTATGCAGGGTGTTAATTTGACCATAATTGTAAGAGGTGAAATCCAGGTTTTTTTCCTTGCGCCTTTTTGTGTGTGAGATCAAAGTATTGCCTTTATGGAGCAGTTCCTTAAGATTTTGGAAGACTTTCTGATTGTAACAGGGATTGTGGAGGGCTGTTCATTGAAAGAAAAAGTGTCATTCTTTCAGAAAGTATAGCAGACTAATTATTTATGCTGGAGTGGCTTGGCCCTTAAGCAGTAAGCAGCCAGCTTTGTGTGAGAAATGCTTTCATGTCAAGATGTGCTAATTTGGGGTGCTATGAATAGTGTGAGTGAGGTTTGGAATATGGGACCAAATGGCTTTTGCCCCAAACACTGGCTACTCATTTGATTTATTCAGCAGGTATATTCAAGGTACTGTATAAGCTGTTGAAGGCTCTTTGAAAGATGAGTGCCCTAGCCAGAAGCAGCACATGCACACTTGTAGCTCTCAGTGCAAATGCTTATATTTCAACTGTCATATTGGTAGCATCACCTACTCATGTGCAAATAAACAGGATTTAAAAACTGTAAATGGGGAGATAGGAAGAAATGCATAGGCTAGTAACATGGGCAAGATGCATACATTAGTACATACTGACCAGAGCGACTAAAGCATTTGTTAGTCCCAACTAGGGTAGGCCCATTTATTGAACTGCTAAACACAGGCTTCCCCCATTTACCAGACAGGTTAGGGATAAAAGCAATGTCAGAAAACTGAATTGGTTGAAAAGCAAAACCCCTGTACTATAATGTAGGGAACATGAAGGACTTGTGGAGGCTGTCTTAGGAGTGACTGTGCATGCTGCTTGCAAAGTCTCAGCTGGCTTAGCACCTTTTTTCTTTCCTCTCAGCTTGCTTTGCAAGCAGCGTGCATGTGTGAGCAGTTCCAAGGACATCTCCATAGGCAAGAACTGGTGAAAGAGTGGAATCCTGTCGAATTAAATTTGGAAACAGCAAAAGAGCAAATCATCAGATATCTAGGTGTCAAAAGATGGGGGCTTCCTGTAGTAAATCAGCAAGTAATGAAATGAAAATCCTGTTGGTTCTATGGGGCTACTTTAGTAGTGATTAGCAATTGCATGTACATCTCTATGTTAAAAAAACCCCGTCTTTGGACCTTTTTTTGTTAGTAGACGTATTGGAGTTTATTAATTTTGTATTACAAAAAAATATTTCATATTTTTAAAAATATGTGTATCTTTGTATTCTTCTGACTTGGAACTTATCCATGTGATTGGTTACGGTGTAGCTTGTGTGCACTTATTGTAACCAAAGTCTCCAAGCTTCAGAAGATACATACTCATCATCTATTGTTCACTGTTTAGGTAATCTTATTCCTTTCAGTACTCATGAACAGTATATTCTGGAGATGTCAGCCTGCGCATGGCAACAGTGTTTCAGGAAATGAGAAACCTTTCCTGTTTGCTGAAGTAGTAGTTAGTTGGACTGGGTTGTTACTTTTCCTTTTAGTGTGACACATTTGGACGCAGTCAGGATGCCTGCTGCCATTAAGCCAGAACTTTTTTTTGTAAAAGGAAAGAATTTCATGACATAAAGAGCAAATAATCTGGACAGAGGACATGGTTTGGCAGCATATGATTTTGTATCTCTGTTTAGCAGTGAAACAGATTTGCTTTTTAGTTTTGTAACATGAGGTCTTGCTTTTCTTGGAATGCATAAAACTCTAGGAAATCCTCCAAACTAAATTGCTTAGAACAAGTCCAGGTATTAACTACATTATGTTTTGACAAGTAGACTCGGGCCAGTATCCAGAGGGATGGCCTTTCTGACAGAGGGGCTAGAAATCGCCCCTGCTTTCCACAGAAGTCCCCCAGGATACCTTCATTATTTAGCCTTGGAAGGCTAGAAAATTCTCCAAAACCAGTTTGCGGGTGGCACAAAAGGCTGCAACAGGGAGTGGAAGAACATTCCATTGTGCTGGAAGTTGAGGGCAAAAACAACACTGATTTTAGGCCTCATAATTGCAAAAACTCAGTTCTGTGTCAATGGGTCCATTTTCCCTCAGATCATACTGAAATTGAAGACAAATCACAACCTGATGCTATACCTCAACTATCCAATCCTACTGCTAAAAGAGGTCCAATCTCAGAAGTTCCAGCTGAGACTACAGATATCGGTAAACTGTAGTTTATTACTTTACTTGTAGTCTGGCATTTGATGAATGTAATGAATTCTTTCTCCTGATGTAAAACCCAAGGCTATTCATTTTAAGTAACTCATGTATAGTCGTTTAGAAAAATAATACAATGCAATGTTATTTTGTCCACGGCTAACGTTCAGGAGCAAACACTCATTTCTAGATAACTATCTAGATCTAACATCTAGCAGTGTGTGTGTGCACCTTCAAGTCTCCTGTTGACTTATGGTAACCCCATGAATTTCAGTGCCAGTAATAAGCAATATACTTGCAGAAGCTATAGTACAGAATTTGGAAGATTGGTGATTATTCTAGGCTGATCATACTTTTTGGGTAGGTTAATGTGACAGAAGAAGTTCACAAGCTCTTTAGTCAGGGTGGCCTTCCATATGTTTGACTGCAGCTTCCTTGAACCCTGGCAACATAGCTAATGGTAAGGGATTATAGTAATTACAGTTCAGACTAACATCTGGTGGCACTAGATCTTTGTCTCTGTCTAGATGCATGCACATAGTTTATCAACATTAATGTGAAAGATGTTGAGCAGAAAAGGTAACAGTAAATGCAGATAAAAATGATGACGTAAAAGATAGAAAAAGGAGATGAAGCAGCTCAGCAGTCTGAAGTCAAACAGTTCTGAACATGTTACTGCAGCTGCAGTAGACACAAAGGAAATTAATGGTAGAATGGAAATCCTGTCTAGACATGTGCAGTGGGACAGGGTTCCCGCCAAAACACATCCTTAACTCTTAAATTTTTTGAAGTAGCTCTGTAGAGAAAAATCTACGTGTTGCAGAATCCATGAAGAACAAATATTGAGCTGCACTTCAATTTTGGAAAGCTTGTCAAATATCCAACACATATATAGCTTTATAAATTAAGAGCCTTACAATTACTGTTCCTATATATGTGCACACAGCTTCACAGACTTACAGTTATTATGTTGTAGTTCAGGGGTGGGCAGCTGTGAGAGGCTGGAGGCAGTGTTACCCCCCCCAGGAGACATTGGAGGACACACCACCACACTTCCCACAGAAACACACACACACAGTTTCTTGTCCCTCAGCAGTCTAGGGGCTGTGGGGGCATTTTCTCCAGGCATCCCTGGGTCATTTTAAGCCCAGGGGAGGCTTTTTTTCCCCTTCCAAAGCACAAAGTGACTGGAAGTTTCTATTTGCTTTTTCTGTTTTCAGGAAGGTGCCTGGGGTAGTCTGGAACTGGATGGGGGAAGCTGTGAGCCTGTAGATGTTGCTACAACTGTAGGCTGTGTCTGTCCCAACCACTGGCTATACTGGCTGTTGATGGCAGGATTTGAGTCCAGCATATGGAAGGGCCATGAGTTCCCCATTCTGTCTTTGGTTCAGGAGTGGGGATTGTGTGGCTTTCCAGAAGTTGAACTGCCATTCCTATTGGCTGTTGTTGGCATAGCCAATAAAGAGGAATCATGAGAGTTGCAGACCAGTAACAGCTGGACAGCTATACATCCCTCATGCTTTCCTTAGCTATTTTGAAATGGCACTTGATAGTATGAGTCCTATATATTTAATGATTTTGTTACCATGCATTTAAACTGGTAATATTTCTGAATGCTTCTCTAACTCTATTTTTCAAAATGTAATATCCAATTTAGGTTTTGGTAACCGCTGTGGAAAACCAAGAGGACCAAGAGAGCCACCTTCTGAATGGACATGATGCAAGAACAAATGGACACATTTTAAATTATACTGGAATATTCAAGTGCCACTGAACTAGATCAGTAGTATTCCATGGTTTTTTTGTGGGGGAGAGGAGGACTAACACAGTGTACATACAAATACACTATGGTACACTCTTGTATACATCAACACAAACAGTAACATTCACAGCAATGGAGTTTAGTATTGCAATCTAACTTTTTACTGGGGCCATCAATATGCCTTATTACACTTAGGAGAAAGTATTACATATGGTTTATTTTGTTACTTCAAGTATTATTGCCTTAATGTCTTTTAAACTTGTTACACACTGTTTCTAGACATGTTGATATGGTGAAACTTTTGACAAATTGAGTTTATGGACAACTTTTTGCTAAAGTTTGATTATCCTGTACCCTTTATTTTGTATATGTACAGGGCAAGCAGGTATATGATTTGATAAAGCTGCAATCATAAAAGTATTAACAGAAGATGTAAGAAATCTCTGCATGACCTAAATTTTCATGTACCTTGTAAATTATTGCCCTAATGCTTTAGTAAATAGTTTTTTTTTAAAGGTATTGGGCACACATCCAGAATAACAGGATAGCAGAGAAGAAGATTGTAATGCATTTTGTAAATTGTAAACAAAAAGTTATTTTTATATTATATACTGTTTTAATTGTTGGTCCTAATTTGTCTTGGTTTTCATCTAGTCATGGAAAGTCCATAAGTGCCTTTGAAATATCAGAATTTTAGCATGAATATGTTCACAGATTGAGATTAGCATATCAACATATTTGAGCTGTCAGTAAAAAAAAGAACACTTAACTCACACTTTAGTTATCCTTTTTAATATATTTCAGTTAATCTGTAGAAGAATTTTCTAAAAGAAAGCATTTGCTAAATTGCATCAGGTTTAATGTTACAGTATGCTAATGGTGTGTATTTCTGTAAGGCTTTCAGGGCCCCACTTGTAAAGGGACCATCAAGACAGCTTCCGTTGTGCTAGTGAAAGTAATCCCCCCTTTCAGCTGTGACTGTAAAACTCAGAAGGTTAACAAAGCCCTTACAGCAACACTGTTCTGTGGCAATATGCAATGTCAAGGTTAATTCTCATAAGAATTCACTACAAATATGCTTGTTTCTGTAATAGAGAATCTTTAAATTAAAGACAACTCTTCCCTTAGCGGTGTGTCATGTATATCACACAGAAGGCAGCAAACCTGATCTGTAGTTTAGATTATTCATAGGGTAAAAACAGATTATACGTATACAGAAATGCCTTGGTTTTCATGGTCGAAAGAATCTTGTCAAGTTGTAACACATTATATAAAGGTACTAAATACCTTGAGAAGTATGGGAAGCAGAGATAGTATTGGCCTGTTCCAGCTGATGTTCAGATGCTTCAGACTGCAGAGGCAATATAGTTAAGACTCCACCTCAGAATGGGAATCATGTAGCCTTTTGGATGATGTTGGAGTTTACTCCTGGCAGCTCCAGCCAGTGCAGCCAGTGGTGAGGCACATTGGAAATTCCAGTCCAACACATTCTGGATAACCCACATGATTTTCACCACTGCTTTAATGTGAAATTTAAATTTACTACTCATTAGATCAAAACTCATCTCCCATTATTTAAGTCTTTCTTCTTTTGTTGTTAATGAATTGTGAAAACAGAAATAAACCAGAAACGAATGGTAGTTGCTTTAACAAACAACTGCCTCTCCATCCCCAAACTTTGAAGCTGGAGGTTGCCCTTGTTTAGTGGTGCTTGGAACCCCTTCACAACACAGTAGACTGTTATAACATAGCAGCTATCTTAAGATCAGATGCAGGGCACTCAAAGATCAAATCTTGACTGGCTGACATGACCAGCCAAAATGTATGAATTTCATGTGATCATACATGCTCAGGACATTTCTCTAAACACATCCAAGATGTTGCCATATTCCAGGAGTGAACATTTCTGAAGCATGAAGCGAGGAAAGAAATTCATTCAAGAGCTTTGCATTTCAATCTTGACTGTTTTCTGACCGAGTATATCCTGATGTTAGCTGGCTCAGAAACTAGCACGAGTACTGAAATAGAGAAAAGTATAGCAAAGTACACTTACAAGATACTCAGGAGGACAAGATGAGATGTGCACCCTCCTCAAGGTAAGTTCAAGAAAGGAAGTTCTTTTTCAGCCCTACATTCAAGTTACTGATCATACACTTCCTAAAGAGAACTCCTCAGATATTTATGTAGCTGTTCCAGTGTGAACAAGAACTCCCACAACAGAAGTGGCCTAACACACAAAGGCTCTTGGCTGAAGACTTGAGAGAAAAGACACTGTGGCTCTTCTTAGGATCTAGACCTACTGTGAGGGTTCTTCAAAATGGGTAAATAATTCTGTTTCCCTACTCAAAGTTTCAGATAGTTCAGAGGTGCCTATGGAAGTAATTACTATTACAAGGGCTGTCCCCCACCTTTTGTTGACTAAATGGTATCTACAGCAGATGCTTATTAACCAGTGTTTTTGCTCAGCCTACTGCATTTGCTTTTCCCTATGCATGCACACAGAGATGACCTGCTAGTGCACTGATAATGCACTACTCACCAATTTTAGTAAAGTTTTTCTTGGGTGCCATGTCCCTTTAACAAGAAATAGAGTGGGGGACTCACCTTACTTGCAAGAAGGAGTCTTTTACAACTAATACAACTTGATAATTTGAGAGCCTTCAATTTCAGAACCATATTTCATTCTAATTGGTTGCTAAGTCTACTAGAGTGCCTTTAAGACAGGCAGGCCAATTCCAAGCCACATTCAAAGAACTTCTTTGTGTCATTTTATTCAAGACCTCTGCAGCAGTTAAAGCAGTCTTCTATCAGCAGGTGAATGCACGCCATAAAAAATTTCCTTACTGCATTAATTAAAAAGAAAGTGACCAGATTCCCTTCTATGTTCAGTGACAGCATGGACATGTCATTTTCCTTGACTTTGAGGTTTGTTGTATGTCATTCCAACACCATGTCTGAGAGCAACCATGATGTACAAAGTCAAGTGGATACAGAGAACCCCAGTGGTCCCCAAATGATCACAAGGAACCTGATGCTTTCATCAGGTGATCCCAGCAGTAGAAGAAAACCTTTCCTGTATTTGAGACTCTTCAGCCAGGGAGTAAATCTACCAGATCCAGGCTGGATTCACCTACATGCTTGGTTATCAGACAGCTAAAGAACACTGGCTACACGGACAAGGTCGCAAGTGCCAGCCCGAATTCTTGCAGTACCTTCAACAGGATCTATGAAGCTTCCTGAAGGGCTTTTGCAGATGGCACAGAAAAAAAGTAAATGCTGTAGGAGCGGGTAAAGTTATCCATGACTTTCTCCAGGCACACTGAGAGTATTAATCCGCATGCCAATATTCTCAAAAAGCAACCAACTAATTTTCTTCTTGTCCTGCAGACTTTGCACATCCTAAAACAAACTCTTCTTGCAAGGGCTAATGAGACCACCTACCATTCAGATACCCTGTTTACATCCTTTCTGCTGTCATAAAATACACGCGGCAAATGTGCCTATACTTCAAAATCAACAAATGCTTAATTTGAAATCATAGTCTTAAGTTTATGATGATTGAACTAATTTGTTACTTCTGGTCCAAAAACAACTATTAGCTAAACTAGAGGAGACCCACTGAAAGAATAGGAATTTGATAGGTCAACACTTAAAATCTGTCTTATTTTCTATGCCTCATAAAAAAGAGAAACTTGTTAATGGCAGAGAAGTGAGGTAGTTACATAATGACTGAAACTGGGAGGTTCTAGGATAAAAAATTCCTTTTATTTAGTTTGCTTAGTTTTACAGATATGAAGAAAATTAAGTGTTCATAATGTAAATCAACACTATTAAATACATATATTAATACTGATAGGTTTATTTGCTTTGAATAGTTCAAGTTGTAGCAGGATTCAAGTTCTTTTTTTCCTTTCCTTCCAGCATTACTGCTTGTACCTTTGTCTTTGGCACAAAATTCCAAGAATTGTGGCAAGTTTGCCCAGACAAGATCCACATTAAAATGAAAATATGTAAGTGGTCTGGAAAACACCTGATGTTCATGAAGTGACAAAATGACACCATGTAAACATCTCTGGACAGAGAAGTCCTTATAACTGCAGTCCCTACCTGTTAATTGTTTCTTGCATATAGCATGTCATTACATGTTTTTCAAGAGCAGGCTGGGCCTCAGTCTGAAAGGCATGCCTTGAGTAGGAATGGGAAAAATCCAGAATTTTCCGAATCTGGATCCGAATCCCTGAAAGGTTCTGGGAATCCACAAATCTTTTGAATCCTTTTTTTAAAAAGGGTTTAAAAAGCAAGGGAAAGAAGGACAATCTTGGGCTAGATACACTATCTCAGCCTCAGCAAAAGCCTAGGCAAAGGCAAACCTCCCTCTGAAGAAATCTGGCCAGGACAATTGTCATAGCTTTGCCTCAGGATCTCCCCAGATTGAAAATGACATGTATACAGGCAGGCAGAGATTAATCCCACGTTTTCCTGCCTGTGTAAACAGGACCACTACAATACAGAGATAATCCAGGTCTAAACTGGATTTTCTTTGCATAGTTCCTTATGGCATCCTGGGGTTTGCAGTTTTGATGATGCACCGGCACACTAGGCTGTGACCCCTTGTAAAACTACAAACCCCAGAATTGTGTCTGAAACAGATTTGCAAGGGAACTATACAAAGGAATCTTTCAGCTGTCTTTGAAATCTCAAGCCTGTACCTTCCAGTCAAGCACTGAACTTAAATATGAAATGTTCAATTTAAATATCTTGGAATGCAACCCCAGATGTAATTTCTGAAATTTTAGCAAAGGCCATTATTAGTCCAAGGGAAAAAACCTACTTGCTATCTCCCCTTGTGTGTCTGGTCTCCCAGGTTTTCAGGTGTCCTGGTCTCCAACAAACTAGTTGGTTGGTGGATTCGAAAGATTTTGTTTGCCTCTTTTGGCACAGGGATTTGGATTCGGGAATCTTGAATCCTTGCCCAGGATTTGAAGATTTGGTTCGCCCATCCCTAAGCCTAGAGTCTCAAGCTGCTTTTTACGTGGTACATGTATTCCTTCCAGATTTTTTAAACTAGAAAGGTGAACACAAAGATATTTTCTATTCAAAACTGCTTAGGGGTTCAAGAGGCCTTTTGGAGTAAAGTAAAGATACTCCAATTAGGATACATGAACTAAATTTCAACTACTACTTCATACATTTACCCTTTCACTGGTTGTAAAGTGTACATTTTCACATCTTTTCAAAACGTACTAAATTTAGTGAAGCAGAAAAAAAATCTCATAGTGCTGAGAAATCAAAATTGCAACTGATGTGAAAGTTGAGATATGATCTCTCTAACTAACTCAAGAGCACAACTCAAAAAGGATATTCAACAAAATCTATACAGTCCTTTTTTTCCTTTTGCCAAAGTTAACAGCCATCTATTTCAAATCAACACCACAATTTTTTGTGTTGTCAGGCAAATGAAAATACTCTAGAAGATGGTTATACAAGTTTAACCAATGTAAGGTTCTGGATGAACAAAGCTAGCAGTTGTCATCCAATAGTCCTTGAACACTGCACCTATATTTTCACATAAGAGACTAGTGCAATATTCAAGAGTTCCTTCTGAAATTACTCCTATTTTATCAAAGATAATCAGACTATTATTTACAGGGGTCCTCAAGTGACTTAGCAATTTGGACTCTTTAAAGACAGAGTTGAATATCTGTTCTTCTTTCTCTGCATTTGAAAAAAAAATCTCCACAATCAAATATGCACCTGTTGCTGAGATCTGAGTGCTTAAATTTAGAAACAGTGTTTGATAACAAAACAAAGCTTCCTGCAGATACAGAGAAAGAAGAAGAAAAAGTGATGATTTTGTCACACTTGTTACTGTGATTCACCCTTTGGCAGTTGGGTGGGATTTTTTTCCCCCTTGCCCTACTTTATTTAAAAAGGAATTCCAATGCTTACTGGTAGTCTATCTCTGAAAACTACATAGCTGCACAAGAATCGGGGTCATTTCAAATGGAAATGCATGACACTTCTGTTATCTTTATTCAAATAAATGTTCACGTAATATTTTAAATCATCATCTTAAAGCTCGCAGAGGCAAAATGTCAAAAATGATCTGCAAACTGAGATGACAAGAGACCATGAAACACTGTATCACATGCTCTCCCTCTGAATTGTCACCGTGTTCCACTTCAGGAATAGGTATCTACATATTTCTTTTGGCAGAGTATTCTTTACAGAATAGGTAATTCCATAGTTTATGTAAAGATGGAATACATAAGGCTGTAACAAAATACATTGCTAATGTCAGCGCGGGCTAAGGTCAAGCAGGGGCCGGGCCGGAGGTGGCAACCAGCAGCATCCCAAACAGTCCCACAGGGGCACTGCAGCCAGCAAGGGGCCTTGAACTGAGGTTTGCCTTAACAGCAGGTGTCAACGGAAATAACAACGGGTTGCCTCACCCCGAACACAAAATGGTTACTGCACCTTTAACGCAGGGTAGGGTCCTGGTAGAGCCGGGCAGCGGAACGCAGACACGGGCTGGACTGGAACAAGGCATGGGCGACAGATGCACGGGAAGCCGACGGTTGTTGCTCCGTGCCTTCCCCAGCCCCGCG
Source organism: Iguana delicatissima (assembly GCA_948472985.1). Classification (NCBI taxonomy): domain Eukaryota; kingdom Metazoa; phylum Chordata; class Lepidosauria; order Squamata; family Iguanidae; genus Iguana; species Iguana delicatissima. The sequence continues at coordinate 192,603 of CAOKZL010000441.1, forward strand.
CCTGCCTAAAAAGGCCTGCGGGCCGGGCCGCGGCCAATCCGCGCTGAGCACGTGGCTGGGCTCGCAGCTGTGCTACAGCTGAGAGCTCCCTGCCCCTGGTGTTTCTCCTGCAGCTGCCGGGAGCGGCGGCTGGCCTCCTTGAGCCGCCGCCAGAACGGCGGCGGCGGCCTCAGCCTCTTCCGAGGCAGCCTCGCGAGTAGGCGGTGCCCCGGGATCGGGCCTGGGGCCCGCCTCCTCCCGCGGGTCCTTGTCCGCCACACCCCGTGGCCCGGGAGCTGGGCCGGCGGCCTCCGCAGCACCGGGACGATCCTCGTTGTCGTCGGCCTCTGTCGCACCGGGGAGACCCTCGCCGGGATCGGCGTCCGCCGCGGCGTCCCGGCGATCCCCCCCCGGCGGCGGAGCCCTCCGCAGTGGCCGCGCGGCCCCCGTCGTTGGCTGCGACCTCTGACGGGCCCGGTCCCGCCTCCTCCTCCTCGGAGGTAACGGCGGCGTTGGCCTCTGCGGCGCCTGCTGGCGCGGCGACGCCCGAGGCCCTGACAGCTAACTCCAGGTATGGAGAAAGACATATGAATCGTGCTACAAAAAAAAATTCTGTTAAATCTGAGACAAAGAACCAAATCGCCTCCCAAAATGCCACCATTTAAAAATAACACACACACACACTGAATACAAACATGATGTAAGAAGAAACCCACAAAAGCTTTGCAAATGGGCTTCTCATACAATTTCAAAGATGAAAATCAAACACTGGTATGACTTTTTGTTTTTTAAAAAAATCTATTTCCTAAATCATCTCTATTACCTCCATTCATATAGTTCCATGAACATAACATAGAAAACATACATAACTTAAAGACTATTGCTGCCCTCGCATTATCATATATTCTTTAAATTTATGCTGGAAACAAGAAGGAAAACAAAATCTTTGATTTTAAATCAAAAAGAGTTGTGAATAAGAACAGTCTAGGCTGGAAAGGAGTCTATACATAGTTCAGTCAGCTGTAGTAAATGCTAGGGAGTATTTACTGTATTTTCCGGCGCATAAGACGACTTTTTAACCCAAGAAAATCTTCTCAAAAGTTGGGGGTCGTCTTATACTCCGGGTGTCGTCTTTGCAGTCGCCGCATACGGTGGGGGCAGCTCAAAAATGGCCGCGGCCGCATCCCCGCCGTATGCGGCCACCGTATGAAAGCACCCAGGGTGGTGCTGCGCACTACCTGAAGATGCGGGGGAGAGGCTTGTTGCGCTAGCTGCTCTTCCCCCTCACGCGAGCGCTGGTCGCGCTGCCTCCCCGCTTCCGCCCCCACCTCCGCCTACAGCTCCCAGGCCAGGGAGCGCTGAGGCGGGGGGAGTGGCGGTGTTTTGGGCGAGGCTCGTTGCGCGAGCGCCGGTCACGCTGCCTCCCCGCTTCTGCCCCCAGCTCCCAGGCCAGGGAGCGCTGTGGAAGCTGGGGGCGCGGTACAGATATACCAGCACCGCCGCCACTGTGCGCGCACGAGGGAGGGAGGACGGAGGTGGGGAAGAGTCCGGCCAAGTTGGCAGAGAGGGGGAAAAGGAGGGCTTCCCTTCAGGCCAGCGGGTCAGGTGGAGGGCAAGGGCCGGCGCCAGCCTCCCCCGCCCTCCTCCCCTCTGGGCACCTGCCCCCCAGGTCCCCCAGCCCCAAAGAGCCGGGCGCAGGGTGCTGCCCTCTTCCCCCCTCCTCCTCTGCTTCCCTTGGTGGAAGCAGCTGCGGCGGCTCGGGCAAACATTTTGTTTCCTTCCCAGCCCCAGCGGAGGAGGCCAACGAGGGGAAAGCGGGCGAGAGCCGAGCAGGACGAGCGGTCGGGGGAGCGCTGCTCGCTCCCTCCCTCCCTCTCTCGCCAGCAGAGGAGGATGGGGGGCCTGGGGGAGTGAGTGAAAGGGGCGCCGCTGCTGCCGCCGCCTCCCAGCACTGCCTAGAGGACATCCTCCCAGGAAAGAAGGAGGAGGGGTATTAAAAGGGGGAGGGATAGAGGGAGGGAGGGAGGGAGCGAGCGGCTCAAGTTTGCTCAAAAGTCCAGCGGGGCTGGCAGGGAGCGCCCAGGGCTGGCGAGGCCGCCCCTTTTCGCAAGGATGCGAACCTGGCGCTCGGCTGCTGGCTCCTCCCGGAGCGGCGGTGGCGAGGGAGGAGGAGAGGAGGCGCTCTCAGCAGCGAATCCCCTGAGAACGGGAGCCGGGCACCCTTTCTGGCTCCTCTACCGCTTCCTCCTTCGCTGGGCTCCAGCTCTTTCCAGCTACCCGCCTGCCTCTCGCTGCCTCCGCATAGCATCAGCACCTGCCGCCACCACTGCTGCCATGTCTGACTCGCTGGGAGCACCCATTCGCTCGCTTTTCCAGTGGGGGGAGTGGGGAGGCGGAGGAGAAAGGGGGAAAAGAGAGACCTCCAAACCAGATTTGGGTTTTCTCTTTTGCAACACGTTTTGCATTAAATCACACCGGGAGGCGGGGACCCCAGTAACCATGAGCCCCTTGCAATGAAACCCACTTTGCAAGGAGTTTGGGAAAGGGGAGTGCCTTGCAACGCTCCGGGAATATTGCTTGCCTCCCCGCTTTTTAGCATGGATTGCATTATTCCTAATGACAGATGAGCAATAACATATATATATACATACATATATTTTAAATAGAATTAAAATTGAATTGAAATCAAATCTGATGTTTTTTTAATTTTTATTTGGTGTGCGTTGGAAGAGGGGTAGTCTTATACGGCGAGTATATCCCAAACTCTATATTTTAACTGGAAAAGTTGGGGGTCGTCTTATACGCCCAGTCGTCTTATATGCCGGAAAATACGGTACATCTCAGCAGGGAAATCAATGTAGCTGAACAGCCAAGTTTACACACATATAACTACTTTCAAGAAAAAATTATTGTGGCACTTTGCAATTATACTTCTATGAAAAAATGATGCAAGATTTGCAGAGACAGAGGTAGAGTAGAAGAGGTGGAATAGGCATAATATATTCATAAACAAATGCATTCCTCAGGCTTCACTTGCAGTACCTCTTCCCTCTCTTTGTCCCAGCACTTCAATAGGTCTACATTAGAACTTAACACTGTCAAGATATCCTAACAGATACCTTACAGGAAACACTAAAATTTTAATATAAAATGCAGTATCAATCTGACAGAAATATAAGCAGAACAAAACACAGTGCTGAAAGGCTCTAGCAATAGATTCTTCATTCCCCACGTCCTACTTTGACCATCCTATGTTTGCTCCTATCTTGGAAAATGTGTTTTAACAAGTTCATTCTGTCACATGATACATCCCAGTCCTAGGCTACCTCCAAGTTTGATGTGCTATACTTACAATCTGTTTTAATGCTCCTTGACCTTTTTAATGCATTTCCCATTTAGGCCTTCGCTTATCTGCTCGTAAAGCAGGGATAAGTAATCTCTGGTCCACCAGCTTCCTTTTCTCTTTCTGTTTTCCTTTCCATGCTGCAACAAAGCTTTTAAAAAGTCAATGGAGGATTTTCAGACACTTGTTGCAGTAGGCTGGGAGACTGTGCTGCTTGGCTAACCTTTCCCTATACTCCTCTAAAACTATCCTTTCCTCACTTTGGAGTCAAGATTTCAAACATGTCAATGGAAGCATATAAAAAACTTGTCTTGAAGCATATAAAAAACTCGACTGCAATGAACAGAACTGAATGTAAGTGCAGTCACACAAGAATTTGTCTGTGTATATGTATGTACTAGCAAACAGGGTCTGCTTAATCACATCAGGGGCTATATGCCTGCAATAAGTTGGTCTTGCTTAGAATCAAGTCATCAAATCACTCCGAATCAAAAAAAAGTTTCCATTCATACTTCATTCTAATTTAGAGAATGCATATGTAGTCTATTTTAGATGCAGTATTAAGCAAAAGGCCTTCTGATTAATAGTGCAATCTTGTGCATATCTACTCAGAACTAAATCAGAATTCAATGGGCCTTATTCCAGGAATATGGCTGCTCTATAACCCACATTTACCTAAATCAGTGTATGTGTGGGAGTATGTGGTAGGCCTCACACAGCCCCTAAGGCCATTTCTGAGGGCCCCTCGGGGGTCCCCAGCACTGCCAGATTTTTTACATTTTTATTTTAACTGAAAATTGCCCTTATTACCTTAGGGGCAATTCTACATTTTTCAGCCAAGAATTAAACAAAGCAAACTTCTAGCGTTGTTTCTAGTTGGGGAAAAAAAAGCTCTCTGTGCCCAAAGCAGTTTTGCCTCTCAAGGCAAAACTGCTCTTTGTGGTCTCTAGGGAATGGAAGGGATCCATTTAGTGAAGCATTTCCCCAAAGGTAAAAAGAAATCAGGGTAAACACAGCACTCTCATGTTCCCAAAGAGAAGCCAAGGCAGTCCATTCACAAGCAGCAGTTGCCCACTCAACTACATTCTTCACTCAAAACAAACAAACATCCTGTAAGGTATATTTTTAGATCTTTAAACCTGCATATATTTAGAGCAGAACAATAGGGATACAGCGGATTCTACAAACATGCAGGGGTTCAGTTCCATGACTCTAGTGAATAGCAAAAAAAAATGTGAATGGTCATGTCCTATATTATTAAATGGTGGTGATGGGCACATGGATGCTTTAGCATGTTCATGTTTACATCACTGCTATTTTATCTATAGGATGCAACACTCTGCAGTTACTTGAATTCACAGATCCAGTGGTTGCTTATATGAAGAGTCCACTGTACAAAGATTTTGATACAGAGATGGCATGAAAATTTTGCAAGCAGAAAGAACAGCCACAGAATGGTGAGCTGTCTTACTGCAGTTTATTAAAAAAAAAAAGAAGAAGAAAAAAGAAAATGAATGCTTTAGATTGTTGTGGGTTTCCTGGGCTTTGAGGCCCTGTTCTATTAGTATTTTCTCCTGACGTTTCACTTGCATCTGTGGCTGGCATCTTCAGAGGATCCTCTGAAGATGCCAGCCACCGATGCAGGCGAAACATCAGGAGAAAATACTAATAGAACACGGCCTCAAAGCCCGGAAAATCCACAACAACCTATGGATTCCAGACGTGAAAGCCTTCGACTTTACATTAAATGAATGCTTTCTTCATTGTTTGGTTAAGCAAACTCAGAAGTTCATTTTCTTTCATAAGGTTATGCATGTATAATGTCTGAATTTATTTTTAAACACAAACAAGAGACTTCACGTTCCATTTCTTTCCTTCCCAATGAAAACCAGGAACCACTGGAGGGGAAGAGATGGGACCAAGTAAAGGAACAATGGTTCTCACCATGAAAGTTCCTTTTCTGCAGCTGTGGAGAGGGAATCGTTCATGCTAGGTCTGGCTCCTTCCTTCTGCTCCACAGGAAGGGATTTCAATCTGTCAGTCATGTTCACCACCCTAAAGGGAAGGGCCAGTCTCACCTTCCTAGTGATGGTACGAAGGAGCTCTGCAGAAACAAAACATATATTACCAGCGGTCCAACATACAAACAATCCACCAGCTAGGGTGGAAAGGATTCCCTCCCCACAACTGCAAAAAAAGGAACCTTCACTGTGAGTACTAATCCTCCTGCTTCCTGCAGTGTGGGGAGCCAAGTCTTCATGCTGGGAACTACACAAGCGGTCACCTCACCATCTGGACAGGTAATTCTCCATGACATAACTTAGGCCAATTCAATATATAGCTTTAACCAATGAGAAAAGATGGAAAAATATGCCCTACTTTTGAAAAGAGACAAAAATTCAGATTTACAGAAGTTTTGTTCTCTCTATGCAGAATTTAACAGCCCTACACATATTCAATCTGTGCTACTTTTTCTCCTGTGGTGCTTTTGGATCTGGGCAAAAAGAAGGCAAAACAATCTCTTGAGAACAACGACATACTGAATTCATTCTAAACACAAAGAGAGATCTAACCACTAAACAATCAAATTCTTACGAAAAACATATAACTCTTTATGAACTGACAAAGATCTCAACTCAAGAGACTCTGCAAGCACACATAATAGCAACCACAAACAAAACTATCTATGTAAGGAGTTTCAAGTCCAGCAACCTCAAAGATTCAAAAGGAGCCTTCAGCAAAGCTCATAATACCATATGCAGATTCCAAAAACAAAAATGATGGACCATTCCCAGCTAAAGCAAGGATACTCCCTTCAAAAAAAATTCTGTACATGTGGATGAGATGTGAGTGGTATTTCCTTGTTCCTTTTAAGATGGAATTCTGAGGATGTTGGTATTGAAAACCTTCAGTCTCACCTGCAAGAAGGCCAAAATTGACCCTGTTGAAATCAACTGAAGATACTCCTTTACATCTGCATCTCAAGGTAGACTCATACAGATGCTTAGTGGAAGATCTCCTAGCTGAGGACTGAATAACATCCTCTCAGCCAGGAGTGTAACTGTATCAGCCTCGGATGGGATGCAAAAGACCTTTTGATGTATCAGGTCTGGCCAAGCTCAGAGAGGCCAGCTCTTCTGAACCTGCATGTTGTCTATTTCTGAGAACCACAGATGACTAGACCACCTGGGTACTATCAGAATCATCTCTGCCCCCTCCATCCTTATTTTCTGCAGCACTTTGGACAGAAGCACTGCTGGAGGAAAGGTGCAGCACAACATCCCTGGCCAAGTGATCTATTTCCCAACTTGCAACCCTAATGGGAATGATTTGTTTTCTGATAGGCATTTAGGAGATTTTTCTCCTTTTTTTTCTTTTCAGAGAAATCTATTTTATTTTGTAACCTGCTACCCTAACTGGAGTGGTTTCCAACTTGCTTTGCTAATTGGAATCCAAATGAGCTCAGATCCAGACCCAATTTGTGCCAGGAAGTCACACGGCAACAGGGCATGTGGCAAGAAAGAACAGGACATGAAGGCTGAGACTGACTGTCCCATTAGGTCTCAAATTCAGTGTACAAAGTCATGTTTTAATTGGAGCATTAAAGCCCTGTTCTGATCTAAGGTGAGGCAGAGCAGAACTACTGTAGGAAGGTGGGACTGGCCCTCCCTCTTAGAGTGGTAAGGATGACTGACAGATTTAAAACCTGCCTGTGAAGCACAAGGGAGATGTGAGAACTAGCATGAAGGACTGCCTCCTCACCCACGCTGCAAGCAAACACTGGATTTTGCCCCAAGATAGTTCACTTTGAAGGTTTCCTGAAGGTATACTTAGCAAGGATCTTAACACTAACAACCAAGTTCTGGCACACCTCCTTTAAAATTCTAGTTCATTCTTGGTCACTCAAATGACATGCACAAAGTTTTCACTAGGGAAAAAACCTGTGTCTGAACTGATATAAACTAATACAGATAGCTTGTCTGCCACTTGATTTGTGTTCAGTCATTAACACATGTAAGTTATTGATCCTAGAATTAGAAGGATGGATAGCTCTTGTGCAACCAAGAACTTCCGATACAGCATACATCCCTTCCTAATTATGCTCATCCCAAACGCTGGAATAATATTAGTAGGTAGGCTGCTGACACTCAGAACAAACTCCCATGGAGTTCAATGGGACTTACTCTCTAGCAAAGTAGACAGAGTGTTGCTGTCTTGATTTCAAACACAATTGTCAGTTGCCATCAAACAGTTTTGCTTTAAATTCTTGGGGGGAGGCTTGTGCATCAACAACCATCTGTATTGAGTGGCAACTCAACTTTTATAGTTTTTTTTAAAAAAGGTTTTGATTTTGATAAGAACTGAAAATACCACTTTAACTCCTTTTCACTGTAATTTTATACTTCCTACATTACGTGCAGCTGGTATCATAACAATCACCTACTGATACTGATTCAACTAAGTCTGGTAAACAGACATGAAATCTATTAAGTCTTGCTCTGCCAATACGAAAGTAATGAGTACCTGCGAAGGAAGAAAACACAGCAAAATGGGCAGTGAAATTAAGTTTTGCTGTGCACTTTCTTGTCACTTTTGCTTCAGGTTTTCCAAATATTTTTTTTAAAAACCTCATAAACCTATGCTTAGGAGAAACAACTAGTTTAATATTCCAGCAGGCAGTTTTTTTTTTGTTTAGTAATTCTTATCTAAATTTATCAATGTTACTGAATTGTCCAATGGTATGTGACAATTTAATAGCCAGCAATATAAATAAAATTACACTGGCAAATTGAGATACATCTTGACTTAATAGACAACACAACATTTGTAGCTTTATGTCTATGAATTATTTCATCTTGTAATTTATCCATGTTTCTATCCCAGGAGAATCAGATCCTTGCATCTTGATTTGCATGGTAATGTTCAGAGTGGCACAACCTTTCATGAAGGACCAAGTACAACTTACAGATAGAACTGGACAGCCATTTTGGAGACATATTGTAACTCAAAACCATCAGTTCTGATGATTATATTCTTGTCTATTTGTGACCTTTTTTTGGTTATGCATACACAGAAGTGAAACATCATCAGTCTGCTCTGTTCATTAACTCAGTAGCCTCTGATGTGAAAATTAATGCACATTCTTTTTAGTACATATTGTGCTTTCCCTATGCATATCCATAATACATGATTTAAATACTGATGGTAATGTGCTTGGTATGAACAATGAATTCTTCTTTAGTGCCAAGTTAAATCACATTAATGCAAACCTGTATTTCAGTGCAGCTTAGTAAATGTGTATCTGAAATATGTCTCTGGAATACAGAAATAGACAGGCACAATCTCCAACAGATACACTCCTCTGGCTAGTTAGACTCAGCAAAATATTATGGACTGAACTATTTAACCACAATAATGTTTCAATCTACTGCTAAGGCTTTATTATTTAATATTATTATTTACCAGATATAGCTAGTCAGATTTTTAAAAACTTTTTGCAGATACAAGTATTACCAATCCTACTATTTCCCTCTGTCAAAATTGTGAGTCCATTAAACCATATACCAGTGGTTCTCAACCTGTGGGTCCCCAGATGTTTGTGGACTTCAGCTCCCAGAAGCCCCAGCCACTATGGTCAATGCTCAGGGCTTCTGGGAGCTGAAGTCCAAAAACATCTGGGGACCCACAGGTTGAGAACCACTGCCATATATAAAGTTTAATAAACTTTGTTGTTGTTGTGCACCTTTAAGTCCTTTCCAGCTTATGGCGACCCTAAGGCAGTGGTTCTCAACCTGTGGGTCCCCAGATGTTCATGGAATTCAGCTCCCAGAAGCCCCAGCCACTATGGTCAATGCTCAGGGCTTCTGGGAGCTGAAGTCCACAAACATCTGAGGACCCACAGGTTGAGAACCACTGCCCTAAGGCAAACCTATCATGTGTTTTTTTTTGGCCACATTTGTTCAATTGCCTTATTCTGAGGCCAAGAGAGTATGATTTCCCCAAGATCACCCAGTGGGCTTCCACGGCTGAGTGCGGGTTTGAATCCTGGTCTCCAGGGTCCCTCTCTTGAAAAACTTTAGTGCATACATACACTAATATGTAGCTCCATCAATTCTGGTTTTGCTGAGGAACCAGCCTCCCCACTGTAACAGGAAGTCAACACAGCCAGAGATTATTCAGTGATATAAATGATAATTGTAATTTAGCTAGTCCAGAAAAACTGGGGTAGTTATTGGGACAACAGTATAATCATACACAATTTACAGAAATCACGCTCCACATTTAATAAAAATTAAATATTCCTTCCATGTTCTGAAGCATAGTGACCAGGAGAAATTACTTGAATACAACAGTTCACCACTGGCTAGAAATAAAATAAGGCAACTAATCCACCTTCAGTGATCTTCAGCGTGTATCTTCCTTGAATCAGAACCACCCAGCATCAATTCATGCCTGCTCTCCATAAGTGCATCTTACTGTGGCAGGTCTTAGCTTTCTGGCATGAATTCATTGAGACATGGTCATATGACGGTACAAAAGCAAGCTCCACAGAAGTGTGTGGGTCTTAGGCCATTTCCGCACTAGACTGTTACAGTGCTATTATTCCACTTCCAACATCCTATGGAATCCTGGGGTTTGCAAGAACCGCAAACTGCAAGCCTCAGGATTCCATATGATGTTAAAAGTGGAATAACAGCACTATACAAGTAGGATGTTGAAAGTCCAATAGCACTGTAACAGTCTAGTGCGGAAAAGGCCTTGGTCCCAGACAGGCGTGCATAGGTCTGCGCCCTTACTCTACTAACTGTATAAGAATTAGTTTATAAATGAATTTAAATGTCCATACCCTGAAAATAAAAACATGCATACCACAGTGGGCACCATCTTAGAAGAGGCATTCTCGCCTGCAAGAGGGAAGGATGGGAGAGGAATGCGTCTTCTAAGATGGCTGCCGCAAGCAAGCTTGTGAATCCTTGCATTAGAAATGGATTTCGAAGGAGTATTAAGTCCAGTTTACCAGCTGCGTCTTTCAAAAGGTGTCAATAAGCTTTCTCCAACCATTTAATCCGAGTCAGTGGACACCCCTTCCTTCGTACACTACCCCGCGCTCAAGCGATAACGGGGGAGGGGGAGCTGCGCTGTCCAGGATTGCTCCTCAGTTAGCTAAACTGACAAACAAGCAGCCTAGCCTATTAACGATCCCGCAGCCACTTAGTCACCATGAAGGAGGAGGAGACCAGATCCGCCACAGCTCTCCGCGAAGAAAGGGAGACGTACAACCTCCTTTTTTTCGCTACGTCGGGGACACCCTGCTTTCCCCGAGGTTCATGTCTCCGAGCTGGCCGGGCCTCTTTCAAGCTTCTCCGCCGTCTCTCGCTGCGCCTTAGTGCCCTTCAGAGGAGGAATCCATGGCTGGCGACCGCCTTCCCCTTCCCAACTGCGCCACTCGCGGCGGCCGCGGCAACCCGGTCCTCCCCGTCAGGCCTCCTCCACCCATTGGCGGCTCTCGTTGTCCCTCCTTTCCTAGCCCCGTTTCTATTGGGAGGAGGGAAGAGGCGCTTGCAAGCAGCGTCCCGCCTTCCTTCTCCCTTCTCTCCCTCCTCCCCTTTGCCATCCCGGCTCTCTCAAGCGACTAGCGCTGAGAGGTAAATAGAAGCAGGATCTCAAAATGGCGGAACCACCGAGTCCCGTACGCGGTGCGACGGTGGCGCCGCTGCCACCGCAAGAGCCCTTCGCTTCGAACCTGGCCGCGGATACCAGGGCCTCCCAGCGCGGCTTCCAGCCGGCCACCAAGCGCCTGAAGGCAGAAGAGCGCGGCCTCAAAGGCCCAAAGCGTGTTAACGGCGAGGGCGGCGGCAATAGTAGTCATAGGAAGCAGCAACAGCCGCCGCCGCCGCCGCCGCCGCCGCACATACCAGTGGCGCCGACCCCGGTAGGTCACGGGAGCCCCGCCGTGTGGAGTCTCACCGCGTTTTCCTCGGGAGCCGCGACTACCCCAGCTGGCGGTGGGTCGTTCGCTTTCCCGCCTCACTTGCCCCACAAGTTGCTTCTGCCGCCGCCGCCGCCCTCTTCCCACTCCCACCACCGCTTGGCCGTCGGCGTGGATGGAGGCGGCAACGGCAGCGGAGTCGGTAGCAGCAGCAAGACCAAGAGGCCCAAAGAAAAACGGGACAAGGAGAAGAGGAAAGTTGGAGCCCTGTCGCTGGCGGAGATAGGGGGAGCGGGAGGCTGCGCGGGTCTCAGCACGACGGGCTGGGAGGAAAACGGAGACATGAAGATGCTGCTTCAACAGCAACAACACCACCATCATCATCACCGCCACCGCCTGGAAGGTGAGGGGGGCAGCGGGAGGGGGCCCTCGACTGGCTGCCGGGGTGAGGAATATATTCAAAATCAGGTGGGGTGAATTGCTGACGCGGGAATGGTTTGCCAGCCCGCACTGATGTCCTTAGGGCTCCCCCAAAGTCTGCTGTTTTGTGGCAGGGGGGACGGAGCAGGAAATGAATGTTCTCTTTAGAGAGCTTGTAACCGGAATGGCTGCCTTGCTTACACATGGAATAAACACGCTGGCTTATTACAGGGTCTCTCTTGCGGGAGGTTGGCTCTCGACTTTCATCTCTAGGGCTGCCCCTCCTCCTGGATGATTCTCTCAAGGACCTACATCTGGGAGTGATTTAAGTCCGGGGGAGTCGAGTCCGAAATTTCAGTCGGGTAGTAGAAGAGATGATCATGATGAAGATGATGATGTGTAAATTTTTGAGAAGGTGGCGCCGGCGGCGGCAGCAACAGCAGCGCAGTCTTGGTTCTGTCAAACGGGGGGTGTGGAAACGGCTGTTGCCTTAGGTGGACGCTGCTCTGGAGGCCTTAGGCTTTCAGACCTATTAGGGAAATAGAGCTGTCTTGCGTTAGGTGGCAAAGATCTAGGCTGGAATCGAAAAATTAAATATAATGCTTTCTAATATTGTAATGGAAATTAAACTTGGATAGGTTGCAAGTAACAATTTTCTGGTTTGTGAGAGTTTTAATTTATTAGTCAGATAATTTTGGTAATTTTGATAGATTATGTTTAACAAATATAAAAGTGCTTTGGGAGATGCTTGTTCCAAGCATATGTACCTCTGTGTTGTTATATGAACATTTAATAGTGTACTTTTAGTTATTTTGGTTTTACAAGTTAGAAATGCTATATTTCCTAGCATATGCTCCAGCTGTCATGGCTTCATAAAGATGAACTGGGTACGATTCAGGTGGCCTCATTTGGTATCTGTTTACTTGGAGGTAAACCCTCTGGAGTACAGTTGTGCATATTTCTGAATAAGAGTACTTAAAGATCAATCTATTTGGGCTTGCCGTGGATATAATTTACTAGCCTCTACTTGGCATTGATGCAATTCTGCTTCTTTACACCTATATAAGGAATTTAGGCAGTCCATTCTGTACCGTCACTATACATATACTTCAAGTGTGAAAAAAATGGGACTTTAAAAAGAGGGTACTGTGGTCACAGGATTGGTAATTGACCTTGAACTTGTGGAAGGATGCAGATCAAAAACAGAAGTAATGTTAAAGAAGTGGCCTACAGCACAATTTAAAAACTCTAAGGAGCTCATGCTTTTCTACACATCCAACTAGTAGGGATGCAGAGAACACCAAGTACACTACAACACCGTGATCAAAGTGGACAGATTGATACTTTTAATAGCAAGTGGTTTACACAGGTGCAAGGAAGGAGTTCATGGCAGCCATCTTAGCTGGAATCTAGGAATAGAATGTGTTTCTGAGAAATACTTACTTAATTCAACATCTTAGATGTCTTAATTGCAGTATTTCAGGAATTTGTAGTTTTGGAATTCTGAGCTGATATGGTAAATTTCAAATATGAATAGCTTATGGTGGTTAGCGCTGCAAATTCCATAACAACTGAACTGTGTTAAGACAGAGGGATTGTATTGATCTCTTCAGTTTCTGAATTGCTTAAAAAGGAGCTTTATCATATTAAGTAAAAAGATTTACTTAGAAATCTGTCTCACCAAATTGATGGGATTCATTCTTCAGTAAGTATGGATTGGAGCCTTAGATGCTTCACTTCATTGAGAATTAATGATGGTGGACTACTGAGTTTCCCCTCATATCCTTAAATCTATGCCCAAATATTTGTATAAGCCTTTAGACTTGACATTGAAGTATATCCTTTTCAAATGAGCGGCTGCTTTCTAATTCCTGCTGTAAATAATCTCTGATCATTTTGTTAGGAACTCCACAGAAATAGTCTGTGTTTGGTGACAAGATGTCTATCACAGAAGTATTTTAGGTTCGGAGTATTCAGGCTCTGACTGATGACTGGGCAACCATGTGTATGTACGTATGCTGTCCTTCTCTTAAAAAAAACAGGACTGAGGGAACAAAATACACATATGAGGGCTGTGAAAATAATCCACCTTTCATCTCACACCACTGCACTCCTGAAATACTTTTTTCATAGGCTGGCTCTGCTTCTAGCTGTGTTTGGGGGGAAAAACTGCTTGAAGCAAAAGATCCTGGCAGGGTACATTGTGAGAGGTTTCAGCTCTTTTCAGGAAAAAAAAAAAGTAAACACCACAACTCTGCTGTTATGTGTGAAGTGGGCAGGCATGTGAACAAAAAACACATGGCTGTCCTTTTTCATTTAGTTTGATCTCCTGAGATTTAATTGTGAAACCATTTAGATACTTATCTTTTCAACCATTGCCTGATTTAACATTTGTATACACAGCAGTAAATTGCTCCTGTAATGTATTTGGAATACTTCTTCTATACATGTATTTTTAAGGCCACAGCTATCAACTGTGCCTGCATTTTCAGTATCTTCTTTATTTTCAAAACTGTTTAGTCAGGTATTAGCTTTAGGAACAATTCCACACAGTAAAATGTTTTGAGGAACTTGGGATGATAAGAGAGGAAGAATTTTAAATTTCTAAGGACCACATGAGAATATCTTAAATGTATTTTGCAGGTTCTTTACACTTGTACCACAAAAAAAAAGTATTACTTTTGGGTAAATACAAGAACATTCTTTTATATTTTGAAATAGTTATCTCATTGTCCTGCTTCCCCTTTTTTTTCTCCAGGCAATCAATGTGCAACAGATGCCAAAAGTAACTATATGTGCATTCAGTCTAGTAAATAATAATTGCAAAGGTCACCAATGTGAAAAAATGTTTTAAGCAGGGGTACTGATTTTATTTGAAGTGGTGTTCCTGTAAATAGTTCTGGTACTGGTTTATAACTAATAGTTTGTAGTCAGTGATATACTAGATTTTGTTGGATTGTAGGGTCAAATTTCTTCTCTAGGTGACCTTGACCTATTCATTATCTCTCAGCCTAATCTACTTCATAAGTGTTATAAGAATGTAATGGAGGTCTGTATATATATGGATACAGGGGAAACTAATGGACCCACTCAAAGCTATTTGAAAAAAGGAGGACATAAAAATAAAAAAAAAATTAAAACTCTCTGAAAGATGTTTATTCTTCATATGGCTACTGACACCTGGCTAAACAATCTCAAGAATATTATACTTCTCTGGATATGAAGCAAAGTCCAGATGATTACAGGCACTACCACAGAGCAATACCACAGACCTCCTTTTCCTCACATAGTGCTTTCCTCACTGATTTCCCCAATGTCTAAATGCACTTCCAAACAGAGATATAGAAGTGCTTTCAACTAGAGAATGTTGGTGCTGGAGAGTGGACAGGCGCTTGACTTATCAAAGATGTTTCTTCCAGTGTTACCTTTCGGGGGAATGCATGCTTGGGAGTGATGCCAGACTTGTAGAATTGTTTAGATCTTGGATGGGGAACCTATATTCCTCCAAGTGTGATTGGATATATCAAACCCAGCAAGTGTGGCATTATGCTGTGGAAGTCTTACTTTGGAGGACCGCAGGCTATTATAGTGAAAGGATTAGGTGGCTGCTCTAGAATATCATTTTTTCTTCTACGCAGTAGAGATGAAAAGCTCTAGGGTACCATGATAGAACAGGGAGAGGTAGCTCTTCTGAGTTAGATTTCTTGAAGGTTGGCATTTTAGGAAATTCCCAATCATTGAACATATATTCTTATAGAAATTCACTGTACAACTGCATCTTACCATGACCATTAATGCACACTTCAGATGAAAGTGTCACAGACCAGGATCTAAAGCTTCAGTTGCTAGATATTGATAATTATGTTTTATAACCTTTCAGATCGTTTTTCCAGAATATTGACTGACATAGCTTTAATAAATACAGTGTACAACTAATCTTAAAATGAGCAGTTTGCTATAACATCTTTTTTTCTCCTTGTGACCTTGAGATGTGGATGATTTTTCAGAAGTGTCATAAGACTGAAATGTTTGTCATAACTAATAGGCAACGTTGCAGTCTAACTTAGCAGAACTGACATTTTTGTATTGCCTGCCAGAGAGTGAAGCTTAAGTTGTATTATTTGTCCGTTTCAGGATTCCCTGAGTATTTTGCATTGTGGATCATTAAGTGTGAGGAATGCTTGTACTTGAATTCTAAATTCCATTGTCTCTTATGTGTGTTGAACTGATATGTTCCAGGTTAGCGAGGGAGCTAACATGTGCGGTATTGTGAATGTCTTTGCAAATTGGGCTGCAAGCTTCTCGTTCTTGCCTGTGTATTACTGAAAGGAAAGGATAAGTTATTAAGTCTGAGGTTAAAAGTGCAAGTGCGGGAGGATAAATGAGTCTCAGTACTGTGATCTAATACCACCATTTTCTAATCCCATGCTGTTGATATCCTTCAGTTGACTGAATGTGTCCCTAGCATATGAGCTATAGAAGTAAAATGTTTCCAGAGCTTGAGGAACAGTCATGCAGTTACCCATGGAATACAGAAAACATTTATGACTTGTGAATATTATAGTATGGGTACAGGGCCTGTGTGGAAGTCCTGTCTGTACCTGCCACTAAGGCTATGAATTTAGGATTATCTGATGTATAATTTATGCATTGATAGAATGATTTGGGTAGATCTTTATTTTGGAACGATGGTTTAAAAACACATTTTCTTTTTGTTTAGATTTTTTAATCACTACTGGTTTAATTGCTTTGATGCAGTTTGAAATAACTCAGAGAAGCTGTACTGCTATTTATATTCATTCATTCATTCATTCATTCATTCATTCATTCTACTAGTATACCAGAAGATAAGAGAACCAGCATGGTGTAGTGGTTTGAGCTTTGGACTATGACCCTGGAGAGTAGGAGTTGATTCCCTGCTCACCCATGGAAACCCAATGAGTGACCTCTCAGATTCAGAAAACCTTGTGATAGGTTCGCCTTGGGATCACTATAGGTTGGAAATGACCTGTAAGCACACAACAGCAACCAGAATATGACTTTTTTGTTTAGACAGGACTTGTGTATAACTATATATCATCTCAAGTTGCATTTAATAAAATTATATTTATTAGTCAACATAACTGTTACACCTGTTGCCTAATTACTATCCCAGTGTCATAGCAGTTACAATCTAAGAACTAAAAGAACAAACTTATACAGACAACCATCTTATATACAAGTTGCGTGAAACTGAATCCATTGGGGATCCTGGTGAAGCAGTATCCACCTCCAAACCATTTTTGTGGACACCACAATCCCTAGTCCAAATTTCTTCTGATTATAACATGGAGCATCTTGCTCCTAAAGGTCTGATTTTCTTTCAGAATAAGGCACATGGCCTCCATGTGCTCTCTTTACTTATAAAAGGTTTAAAACTAATTTTTAGAAATAGAAGGTGTACTTCCAGTTTCAGTGGGAAGGAATAATATAACCTGAGGTAAGTCTGGGGGTGGAAAGTTGGACTCTTTTCCCTCCAGAGTTGCCAGTTCTCTTTCTAGTGTCTGCCAACCTTAGTGTTCGTAACAGTGTGCCATTTAGTAGAGCCTCTGAATATGCTCTTGAAGCACTGGAAAGTGTGAAATGCAGGAATTTAAGTGGTCCTATGATAGCATGTACCCAAACTGTTTACTCAAAAGTTAAGCACCATTGCTGCTGCTAGAGAATTTGATCATCTGCTAAGGTTTATAGAAATGAACTGTGTATAATGATAGACTCTTAGTTTTTTAACATCATTTAAGAATGCCTTTAATTAATACAGTGCTTTATCCACAGTTTATCCTCACTAGCATCAATAATGAGCAGCACAAAATAATTTGGGCAATCTTTCTTTATGGAGACACATTTCTTAGTTTAAATCTAAGGTTTCATAACCATTTCCAAAGAGGTAGTCAAGTTAGTTTACAACAAAGGTCTGTGGTAACTTAAAGACAGGTATATTATACAGTAACCTTTTGTACAGAGGGGTGTTAAGCTGTATGTCCAAAAACATGCTATAATTCATTTGTTCGTTTTCAAGGTAATGTGAGACTCATTCTTGTTTCATAACAAGTTATTTTTTGTGAAAACTTGAGTAAACTGGAATGTTTCTGGTCACCTGTCTTTCATTTTTTTTTCTAGACCAAACATATAACAGAATTTCTATTTAAATAGAATAATTTACATAGAAAGCAAAATGTGGGTATTGGGATCTTTTTCATGTAATTTTTTCATGTAATTTTAACATGTAATTAACATGTTTCATGTAATTTCATGTAACATCTATATTACTTTTAAATCTACTACCCTTTTCTAAAAAACCAAAGTGGAATAACACCTAACTATAATATACAGATTTAAAAATAGGCATGGATACGCAAGCATATGTCAACAAATTTGATTCACAGACTTAAAAGAAATCTTCTTTAAAATATTTGTCAATGGTACTTTATATGGACTGAATCCTCTTAACCAAAATATATTAGACATCTCTTGAAGTAATTTTTTTAAATAATTTTTATTAATGTACTTTTAGTACCAACACAAAACACCAGTGCAATATGATAAACTTAAATATACGACCACATGATTGAAAGGATTATATTCAAATGAAACCTGCATAAAAATAGAACAGTTTTCCAACACCGTATAAATATTGTTTTATTTCCTTTTATTCTGGTGAATAATCCTGAATCTTCACTTTTCAAAATCTAAATTATCAAGGATTTTGTAACAAATCTTTTCAATATTTATGCAGAAACCAGAGCGGTTTTGGATATCAGATGTATTGTTTACAAAAGCCATGAACAACTGTCATATGTCAGCAAACATTTCCGTCCTTGTTTCCTCGCTAAGAACTTTATATTTACCTGTTAATTTTTGATTTAATGTCAGATTGCACAGGCTCTTCCACTAGTTAAAAAGATACTTTTTATTAATTAATAACAGTTGACAGAGAGTAAAAATGCCTCCAATATTCTATTATTTATATATTTTCCAAAGAGGTTGAAACATCTTTAAAAAAAGCACTAAGTGCTATTCCAGTCTCTCTGTGAAATGGAAGTGTTTAGACCTGTTTCCTAAAAAAGTGCACCTCTTGTAGGAGTTTGTATTGATTGCCAAGAAGAGTGTTACATATTTTAGATTCCAAATATCTTTTGGTATTTAGCGAAACAACACAATAAACCTCAAAATAAATACTAATCTTTGGAGGGTCTTCACTGTGTACTTCTCTGTTTACAAAAGAATGATCTTGGAAATATTCTAAACTGTGACTTTTCACTTTTCACCAGAATACAAAGTATCTGTTCAATAGTTAATGAAATAGTCCTTTTTTTAAAAAATAAAATCATTTATTTTACTTAAATCCTTTTCTGCCTAGTTTTGCTCCAGCATGTTAAACAAGGAATGTGACTAAAATGGAAATGGTACTTGAGGTATAGCCCATCTCATTTATTCCATATTGTAATCAATTCTTTGAAACAAAGATTTGTATTTGTTTTGGAGATAATGTAGATGCCTCATATTAATATTTTCAACATGTTGATTGATATTGTCTACAACTGAAAAAATATTAAAAAGGTATCCTGCAAATAAGATAACCATATTATGGAACATCAGCTGTCTGGATCCTAAAATAATTATAGTAAGTTAAGAACAAGTAAATACAGTTTTTCCTCCATGTTCATGCATTTAACTTTTCTGGATTTAATTATTCGTGGATTATTTGCTGCCCTCTCCATTGCTGCCCTATTCCATTTTTAAATAGGGATTATAAATCTTGCCTTGTGTTCACAGTCTCTTTACAAGCCTTGCAAGACAAAGAGATGGTAAGAGACTGCAAATGCAAGGTGATGCTTGTAAGTCCCTATTAAAAATGGCGCAGGACAACAGCAGAGGTGATGGTAAGCACTGCCAGCCACCTGCTTTTGCCTTGCAAAGGAATCCCACCATCTTGAAAGCAGAACTGGGGAACCAAAATGCTCCTCCTACACATACATTTGAATTTGCAATGTGTTGAATCCATGGATTGTCCTTTTTTTCTGGGTGTTAAATATGGCATTAGGGGACTTAGAGATATTTGCAGTTTTTCTATTTTCAGGGGTGTCATGCACCCCTACCCCCCTGAATGTTGATGGATAACTGTACAGCGTTAATCCATAGGTTGTGGATAGCTGGAAGAATATGTAATGCTAAATGCAGGAAATCACCTCACAAATCTTGAATTGGTTTAAGATTTGAGAAATAATCTTATTGACAAAGTTACAGGTTGTTTCAGATTTCAATAAAATAAGTCACAGGTATGTTTTGTTAATTTGTGGGATTGCAATTCTTAAAACGGTATACAAGTATATATGTTTTTCTGTTAATGATTTATATTATCTTTTATCTTTTCTTTGTTAAACTTTTCAGTTCTTTGTTGTGGTCTCTGTGCCTTACACAAATGGGTCTTGTGCCTGCACAGATCCATCCACAGAATGTTCCTGTGCTGAGTGGCCTTTGGAGGGAATTCCACCCTCTTCAGATGCTAATATAAATAGTGCCAAGAGCTACTCTCTCTCAGTTCCTTTTGTGTACTTCCTTTGGACTTCGTAGTTTTTCTCCAGCTCTACCTTTGGTGTTTTTCTCTCTGTACAAAAAAGACAGTTGTTAGTAGTTGTTTGTCTCTCCTACCAACCCTTCTTGGTGGCCAATCACTTTGTTTTGTATGAGCTTGAGGGCTCTTTTCAAAAATTGCATCTCCTGTGAGGGGAAGATTGCCAGTTCTGATAACCATTCCAGTGTTTGTTTCACCTGAGTGAGGGTGATTTGGTTCATTCTTGTTCCTTTAGTAAGGGATTTACAACCATGAGACTCCATAACAGGCTTCCCAGCTCTGTTTCTATATCTGGGAGCAGTCTCTAAAAGTTCCAGACATTGCCACTGAGAATTGGCCTCTTCCACAGGCTTTGGAGGCTGGATCCACTGTTCTTCATCACTTACTGAGGCTCAAGGTGACCAAAATTTGGCTCATCTTCCCCTAACCCCAGCCAGGTCTGTTTCTATATGGCCAAAGCCTGGCAAGGCACGAAGAAGGGTGCTGCTGATCCAACAGCATCCCCATAAGGAGAAGGTATGGGCTAAGGAAAGAAGGAAAGCAATCAGTTGACTACTACACAATATTGATATCAGTATTGACTGCTGCTCTGGTTCATCATTTGGCACCATCCCATCTTTCTTCTCCAACTGCTCACTTGACTGGTAGCATCATAGAACAGTCGGTACAGGAAGTGCCTCTAGTAGCACCCACAAGACTAACCAACCCTCAGTTCATTTGAGTCAGCTCCCAGGAAAGCCATTAACCAGCTTATCAGCCACCTTGCCTCTTGCCTTAGTCACATACTTGGGGCATTCCCAAATACTGCATAGGCAAGGATTGTGTGCAGTCCACACCCACCATAACCACATACAGACACACACAAAATACAAACCAAAAAACAGGAACTGGAAGTGTTGGTTAGGCTAGGGAATATAACAGACTGGATAGGGAAGGAGTCTAACAGAAAAAACTGATTAGAATGTGGACGGTTCCTGCATTGGCTGGTGTGAGGGGGATCGAACGCATTAGTATGTGGATTGCTGCTCCTGTCATCCTAGAATGAACATTCATGTAAGTACCAACTTCTCATTCCCCAGACTATGTGAGCACTTATATGGTCAACTCCCAGAGACAGCAAGTGTATCATTTTGGGTTGGATTGTCTGCATATCAACATTGATACAGTGACAATTCCATTGGATCAGATTCTGTTTCATTTGACTGTCAAATATACAGACTTCTCTGGGCAGAATCACTGTGGGCCTGCTTACCTGCGCCATCACGAGGTACTCATCTGCTACCCTGAGCATTGATACCACTCGCCCTGATGTTACATTGACTACCATAACTCCCCTCACCACCATCCTCCATAGGAGCATTGATAGTGGTCAAGATTGAGGACCACTCATTGTGTCACCTCTTGCCCTTGGCAATCAATTCTGACACCTACCATCTCAAGGCCTTTGGACCAAGACATGGCTCTGATACTGACAGCCACAGTCTCTAGATCTTCAGATCAAGAATACCTCGACTACAATCTCCAGACCTCCAGCTTGAGGCAGGTATATCTGCATCCAACTAGGGGTTCCAGCAGTATTGATGGCACCTCTGTCCACACAGCAGATCCAATCTACCTCTGCATTGCTTCCCATCTTGCCTGCATCTGCGTCCAGTCTTGATCAGGACACTGCACAATCAAGGTTGGTCTCCTCTGATTCTGACTCCTCTGAGTATGTAAAGGGGACAATATTGCTGACACATTGCCAGAATCTCCATCACCCTTAACCGCTTCTCCCAGAGAGGACATGGCTGATAGCGCACCAGAAAATCTCTGCCCCTATGCAGAGCTGATTCTCAGAATGGCAAAGTTACTTGGTCCTGAAGTAAAAAATCAGCCTACTCCCTTTCTGGATCTGGTATTCCAGTGTGTTGCCATCCAGAGCTCCATGTCAGTCATGCTCCCCTTTTAGTGACTCTCCTGGACCTTGTCAGACAATCTTGGTACAAACCATCCTCTGTTCCCCCATCAGTGAGGTGCTTAGAAAACCCCTACAAGGTCAGGGATGGACCTTCTTCCTCTTCACCACCTAGTGCCACGCTCTATTGTTGCAGAGACTTCCCATTTCAAATCTACCCAGAAATCTAATTCCACCCCACCTGACAAGGAGGACCACTGCCTTGACCTGTTTGGTAGGAAGTTCTGCTCTTCCCATGGCACTGGCAGTTCAGGTAGCTAGCTACCAGGAATGCTTGGCCGGCTACCAGCAATTTCTCTGGGAGAAGAGGCTCTCTTGCATTCTGTCCATGCTGGGTGACCAGAGAAATGTTGCTATTCTGTTCCAACAGGAGGCACATAGGCTGGCCAATCAGGGTGGCTCATCATGGGGCTGATTGTGCTGAAAAGACCATGGCAACATCAGTTGGCTGGTGACACTGGATGGCTACAATCAGCTAATCTAACTGAGGACACAAGAAGGAAAACTGATGCCCTTCCCTTTGGTGGGGAGGACCTCTTTGGTGTTAAAACTGACAAGGCCATGGCCACTGTCTTCACAGCCTGTATCTCAGCCAACAGGATGGGTTTAGGACACTACCCAGCCTTTCCACCAATACAAACCCCATTGGAGGAAATCCTTCTCTGCCTCCAACACTAGATTAAGGTTTCCTTCTGGCCAGTTATATTAATCATCTCAGTCAGAGGGGTCCCACTACTGTCCATCATGGCAGCCTTGGTGCCAACTCTCTGTGGCCACTAAGAAACCTCTGTTGGGCACAAAACGTTGCCTTTGACTGCTCTCTCCTCCTGTCCTTCCTCCCTGTGTTTTTGTGCTGACATCTCTGCAGTTGCAAGCTTCCTTGTGTGCTTGACCCTCTCACCAAGTCGTGACAGATTTGGCAGGACTTGTGGGTACTCACCATCATTTGCCTGGGTTATGCGATTAACCATCCACCTCCATCCAAACTTGCAGAACTTCTCCCCCCCCAAAAAAAAACCCTGAGCAGCTTCTCTACCACACATACCTGGTAGATTTTTTTTTGTCCAGGTATTTTATCATATTGAAGAGAGATGATTCACTATCATGGACCTCAGAGGTATAAGCCATTACATCCCATCCAAGAAGTTTAGAGTGGTCACGCTGTTTGCTTTTTTCCCTCTCTTGAAACCTGGAGACTGATTTGTCTCTCTCAGTCTATAGGACACATGTTTTCGTATTTGAATTCACTCTCAGCATAGAAAATACCTACTCTTTACAGCTAGGCACAGGCTAAACAGGTACAAGGTTTCATGGTTATTCCACCACGTGCACAAAAGTAATAGCATCAGTCACTTCTCACCCCAGAATCAAAAGGATAGGAGTCTCCTCATATGTGGACAATTGGCCGGTAGTTCCCTTGGCAGAAGATTAGTTACACAGAGATGTAGACACGGGGCATTTGCTTTTGCCTTCCTCTGAATCTGAGAGAATGTGATTTGCCCAAGGTCACCCAGCGTCTGAGCAGGAATTTGAATCCTATTCTCCAGAAGCCTTTAATAAATCCATAAATATTTGAACATTTAAATAAATATTTAAATATAAATATTTAAATCTTGGGTGAAGTCATGGGGGTTTCCAGTAACAAATCATGTTTATTGGGGGTCTCTGTTAAAGAAAAGGTTAAGAACCAGTGATGTAGTAGATTTTAACTTACAGTTTTGTGGCATGGTAAGATAAATTTAAATCAAGTTACATATTTAGAAATGGATGTGTTTGCTAAACAAGCATGCAGGCAAACTGGTTGCTATAACAATGAAAACACGTTGGATTGTAATTAAATAATAGCCTTTATTTTAACAAAGGAATATAATCCAAAACCTTTCATCATACTTCCCACATGCCCTTTCCTTTGCCAAACTCATGTTTGCTTATACAGGTCTATTTTAGTTTTCTCTGCATACCTACTAAAATCACTTACTTGGAATGGATCATTCTATGCTTAATTTTATGTAAGTGTTGAGAACTTTCAAGAAGCAATAGTGAAAATGTATTTTTACCTAACGTAGGAAGAACGTCCATGTTCTTGATTGCCTTTCGTATTCATAATATGAGACCAGTGGGGCATTAAGTTGGAGTACAAAGGTATACAGATTGGCACAATAGATTATTGTGGTAAGAGACAGAAGAAGTTTTGGGATCCTAGCATTAAGATCTTGAGTAATCTGCTCTTTCCTCACTTACTTCAAATACATTTGCTTTTTGCTAAAGACTTACTGTGAAAGTTTTCTAACTTTATGTAACTTGGAAATAAGTGACAAAGGCAAAAACCTATAGTGTTTCTGAAATCATGTGGAAGCAGAATTGCACAGACAGTATACCTTCTGTTCCTTCATTCAAGTCATTTATATTGATGTCAAACAACACTAACTCCAGGACAGAACCCTGCTGCACCCACTTGTTACTTCTCTATGATGAGGAACTGTTAGAAAACACTGTTTAGATTTGCCCATCAACCAGCTACAACAGTACTCAGTAGTGGCATTATAACTCACATTTTACCAGTTTTCTGCAAGACTATCATGGAGAACGTTGTCAAAAGCCTTCTGGAAATTGAGAGACATTATTTTTACAACAGTCCTTTCATCTGTCAAGATTGTAGCTCTGTAAAGTTTAGAGTCTGTTAAAAATCACTCTGAAAAAGAAGGCATTTCGTAAGAGGTACTTCATAAAAGTTTTCTTCTTCCCGCCCCCCACCTGACCAAACTTGAGATCCTGATGAGGCATCAACTCCCCAGAATGTTTTTTTAACACTTTCAACTGTTAATTGTAAATCCATAAGCTGAAGGCCTTTTCTGTTTTTCATGTTGTTCCTCACAAACTTTAAAGTTCATTTCTCATGGTCTTGGGAAAGAATGAGAAAGGGGCATTCTAGTAAATATCCACACAGCTTCTTTAGGATCCCTAGAGCTTTTGTTGTGATGCTGCATCTCTTGGCTTTAGTAAAAGTTTATAAATGTTTTAAAAAGATAATAAGTTGTCATATAATTTCTTTGTGCTCTTTGTGCTCTTTGCCTTGGGCAAGGGCAAGGATTGTGTTCATGGTGCCCAGTACAATGATCTGTGATTAGGCGTCTTACAATCCACTGTAATAATGTGGTAGTTTTACCCTCTCTCTGCAAATGCTTATGGTATATGTTTTTTTCCCCTCAGTTGCCTTTGATCGCAGTGTGCTGCTTACATAATTTTTGACTGCTGGTGTGGGATGAGCTCTCCAAGTGGATGCAAAACAGCTGCACATTTTCGCATCCTTATTATTGTAAGATTTTTTTAAGGGAGAGATTTACCTAGGTTTTCAAACACCAACACCAACACATTTGGTCAATTATCACTTGTTCTGGGTCTTGAACTTAGAACAGTCCTCTTGGAAGCTTCGTAGAAATAACCTGTTGATTTCTTATAGTGTGATTTAGAATGCCTTTTAAGTAGAATGTTGGCTGTGGGAAATGAAGTACAAGGGTTGCTCACCAATTGTAATCATTAAATAAGATTGATGTTAAGGAGAGTTAAATTTTCTGTCATCCTTTTCTATTTTTGTTTTGTCAGACAGTGCTTGAGTAATAATATTTTCAATTTGCTGCATGGACTTGAATATTAATGTTTATAATCCTCTGCAACAATAGTTTACAATGTTTCATTTTTCATGGAGGTAGTAAGATTATCCAAATGTTTGGATTGTTTATTCTTATTCTATCCTATCAAGGACTTTATTTTACTTGATTTTTAAAAAAATTAAAATAGGATTACTAGTCTTTTATAGAATTTCAGAAGTGTAAGACTATCATCTCAATCAGTAACTATTATTTATCTGGTTCATCTTGCTGGTAACCAGCATATCCTTAGTCAGTATGAAGTTTTTTTTGTGTTTTTTGTTTTTTTCTTTATCCAACTAATCAGCCATATAATACATATCATCATATACCATAAGGATTCACGCTTCAATTATTCATACGTATTTTATCATTAATCATTAAATTTTAATGCATCTGCCTAGGTGCAAAATGTTGAGAGGCTCCAATTTTGGACTTCTACTGGAAGAACAACAGATCCAGTTGAAATGGGAGGGGTGAGTTCCCTTCCTACCATAGCCCCAATGTATCTGAAAAATATGAACCATATATTAAAGAATAGTTTTTGGGCAGTGCTAAGGGCTGCAGAAAGGAGACTAAGGAAAGGGAGTGCTGTGGGGCTGGTACTCTAGCACTAATTGCATAGGTATCTTTTAGGAGTGTTTTGGGTAAGTATTTCTGTATGGTAGGAGATTACACCAAATGGCTCTTTGTGTTCTCTTCCAGCTCTGAGATCCTATGATTCTATAATTCAATTGCTATATTGGATTTAGATTCAAGTTCTAATATAATAAGCCAATAACCTCTCATTTATCCACAGTCTATCATTTTTGCACAGAAAAATCATTTAAAGAATGAAAACTATTCCAATTTCTTTTTGAAATGTGTGCTGACTTGGGAACCAAAACATCTTTCTGATTATTTTTACTGAAGTGCACCAAATGTTGTGGACTGAACCACACTCAAACGTTGCAAATCATTCGTGGTACTCTACCTTATGAAATTTCTGTTCTCAGAAACAGTGTGGTGCATACAGAAAATCTTTTTGGGAAACTGTATGGTATTAATTTGTAGAGCAGTTGATATAGCAAAAATATATTTGTTGGTTTAGATTTTTCACAGCAAATCACTCTCTTCCCCATAGTACTTAAATAATCTCAAGAGTATTGCATTGGAACTATATAGAATATTTACTTGACTAACATATCAAACGTAACTGGGATAGTTTCTGTTTATAATGTTGTAGCTGAACATGGAAATGTTTCTTTTTAGATCAAATCACCAGAGATAAAATCTCAGAAAGTGACAAGGAAAAGCAGAAGGAAAAGAAGAAACATAGATTGATGTCAGAAATTAAGAAAGAGAATGGAGAAATGAAATTATTTCAGAAAGGTAAGCTTTCACCATACAGCTTTTTTCACATACATGACAGTTTGTCCATAAATAGATTATTTAATAATCATGCTTGAATCAAACTTCATTTTAATATTATAGAGAGTAGAATTATGATTCTTAATTTCACTTCTCATTATGTGCTGAAGAAAGAGAGGTGTTTGATGGCAAGATGCTTAGGTCTATAGATAAATGCATTGTTCTTTACTTTGATATAAACTAAAACTGTGGTACTTAGCAAAATTTATAAATACCAAATGAGTGATAAATTCCTTGGTTCACATCCTGTTAGTGACATACACAGGAGTGAGCTCTTTTGGTCATTACAGAGCGAGGAATTCAGCATCTCCCTCGTACAACGACCAGACCCCTGCAGGACACATCTTGCTAGTGTAATTCCTCCATGGCCTTTTAGTGGCTGGTGGCAAATAGGGTGTGCCTGTACTTTGGTAGGCCCCCTTTACCTGCTAATGATTGCAGGTATGGTAGGGTTCTCTTTAAAAACAAGAAATTGCATTTGATCCAGATTAAGGCTACATAATAACTGAGCAACCATGTTTGGTATCTGTGTTTTGTTAGCTACGCTGGTGCCCAGTCAATTTCTGGACCCATTTTAACATGACAGATCTAATCTTTAGAACTCTAAAGAATATAGAACCAGCTTGCCTTAAAAAACACCTTCTTCCTACCCTGTGTTCATTGTTGTGTACCTTCACATGTTTTTCAGCTTGATTCTAAGGGAACCTATCATGGGGTTTTCTTTGCAAGTGAGGGTTTGCCATTGCCTTCCTCTTTAGATTGAGAGAAGGTGACTTGCCAAGGCTTCCATGGCTAAGCAGAGATTGGAAGCCTGATCTCCTTGGGTCCTAGTCTAAATTTCAAACCACTGTGCCACACTGGCTCTCTTAGTGTGTGTACATACCCACACTGTAAAATCCTCTTTCTACACTTTGATATGAGTGCCTTCACCAAATCAAACTAAGGCAGATGATTACTAGGGAGAGCAGAAGTGTCACCTTGATATGTAATAGCTTTTCTAGAGGAGCTCATCCAGGGTTCTCTGGTATTTTTCAGGCAAATTTTTTTTCCGTTAGAATTAGAAGGGTCTGTAAAGATCATCTGGTTCAACACCCTGCCATGCAGGAATGTACAACTAAAACACTAATGCTTGTTTTTCTCTTCCTGTTTACTGAACTCCAAAGACTGAGCCAGCAACCATATAGAACAACTGTCTGCTAGCCCTGCTCCTAACTAAATCAGTGACTTAGCGAAGTGCCTCTGCCTTAAACACTGTACTCAGGGAGAGCACATGATCAAAAACAAAAAAGATTCACACAAGCCTCCAAACAGCGCAGGCAATCAATCAGCACAGACCCCCAAAGCACAAGCTCACCTTCTTTTCTGTCTTGTCAGAGACATTTATATTCATCCAGGACTTTTAAATAACTTCTAGTTTTTGTGTTTCAGTAACATATGTTTTAATTGTGTTTTTCAAATAAAGTGCTAGTCCTTATATAGCCAAAGTAACACAGTTTATGCAGAAGTGGGAGGAAACAGATGGCTTGAGGAAATGCCAAAGTTTGCAGAATTTAAAAAAAAAAAAATAAGAAGGTTTAAGGGACAAACCCTTGTAGAGTTCCCGAATGTTGACACTGATTTTTGAGATAAAAAAAAAGATGGAGAAGAGGGAAAAGGACAACATGGCTTGGTGAACAAAAGCATTTGGCACTGCTATAATTTGTCATATTTCTATGCATTTTTCTGGCTCTTTCTTATTTTCAGCAGTGATTACTTCTATTATTTAAATTCCTATTATGTTTTTCAACTTGAGTTTTCAAATCATTTCAATAAAGAAATACAGTGGTTCACTCAAGAGTAAATTGTTGAGTTCTTAACCAGCATCAGAAGTGAGTGGAGGTTTTCCTACAAATAACAAAATAGGAGTTAATTACTCTAATGCAGTGGTTCTCTACCTGTGGGTACCCAGATGTCCCCAGCCACTATGGTCAATGCTCAGGGCTTCTGAGAGCTGAAGTCCAAAAACATCTGGGGACCCACAGGTTGAGAACCACTGCTCTAATGTGTGACTCACAAGTACCATTTTTTTATGTCCATACTGGAGCCCTTCCACTTGTGGTGAAAATAAAGAATAACTTTTACGTACCAAGAGAAGCTTGTTTTTTGCATGTTTTGTTTCAAACATCTCATTTAGGATTGATAATTATGATGGTGCTCATAAAATTTATCAGGCAAGGAAACAGATTACCTTAAATTCAAACTATGCTTTTTAAGAAGTGACCAAGGATAAAACTGGCATTGCTACACTTCAAGTGTATTTAGAGTACCCCTAACCTTCCTTGGCATATCATTTGCGTTTAGAGATCAGTTTTTTTCATTACTTTTGTGTGTCTTTTCATAAAAATTAAAGTGAATTCCTTTCTTTTAATAGGTGTGAAGGAAAAACCAAAAAGCAATGCAGAAGATCTACAGATTAAAAAAGTAAAGAAGAAAAAGAAAAAGAAACATAAAGAGTGTGCAAAAAGGAAGCGTCCAAAAATGTACAGTAAATCTATTCAGACCATCTGCTCAGGAATGCTTTCTGATATTGACGATCAAGACTCCAAAGGCATTGTTGATAATCACCTTAAAGATTTCAACGGAAAAAATACGGATCCCAAGAAGACTCTGAGCACAAGGTGCCACAGAACAGTGAATTTCCATTTGTCTCATTAAAGGAGCCACGGGTTCAAAATAAACTGAAAAGGCTAGATATGTTGGAGTTCAGACAGTTCATTCATATTGAGCACCAGCCTAATGGAGGCGCTGCAGTTATCCATGCCTACAGTAAAGAACTCTCTCACTTGTCTCCTGTGGAGATGGAGAGATTTGCAGAAGAATTTGTGGGTCTGGTTTTCAGTGAAAATGAAAACTGTGCAGCTTACTATGTAATGGGAATTGTCCATGGAGCAGCTACTTACTTACCTGATTTTTTAGACTACTTTTCATTTAATTTTCCTAATTCACCAGTGAAAATGGAAATTTTGGGAAAAAAAGATATAGAGACAACAACTATGTCAAATTTTCATGCTCAGGTAAGAGGGTTTTTTTTAAACATTTTATACTCTCTTTTTCTTCTGTACAAATGAAATCTGCTAAATAGGAGAATGCTGAGCTGGGCAAATAAAATGTACTAGCTCTTTAACCAGTCTGTAGTGTTGCTTGAAGAACAGAAAAGGCTTTTCTGACTGCTGTGTCCATTCAAGTCATTTCTGACTTATGGCAACCCTAGGATGAACCTGTCACAGGATTTTCTTGGCAGAATTAGTGGGGGGGGAGTTGCCTTTGCCTTTCTCTGAGGTTGAGAGAGTGTGGCTTGCCTAAGGTCACCCACTGGGTTTCCATGGTTGAACAGGGATTTGAACTCTGGTCTTCCAGTGTCCTAACCCAGTGCTCAACCCACTATACCACGCTGGATCTCATATAGCAGAGATATCTGAAAAGTGCTAGGATATGCTAGTATGCTTGCTGAAACAGTCAAAAAGGTCTGTGAGTTCAAAAGCACCCACTGTCAGAATAGTTTCCCTGCTAACTTTCTACATTATTCATTGCATGGCTTGTGGCTCTTTCCAGACAGCTTCTGGTTGTGGGTGGGGTAATTCATGTGTCCACTGTATTGCATGCAAAGGAATGATTCAGTCATACCTGATGCAGAAAGAGAAGAATAATCCACTCTTAGAAGAAATACAGTCATAACTGTGATTCATGGTGAAACAAAGCAGATGGCTTCTCCTGCATGTGAGTATATCTGAAATTGAAGACAGCAGCAGGAGTTCTTAGTATGCAGTTTGTCATCTCATTTGTAAGTTGAGAGGCACAGCTGGGCCCTTTGAACCCTATGGACCTTTTGTGGGCTGAATTTGGACCTTCACAGCTTGAATTAGGTACATGAACTGGAGGTTCCCCTCCCACCATCTGTAGAGATAACTCTTTGAGACACAAGCTGGCCTCTAGTTTTAGATCTAGTTTTATGCCTTGGCTATTGTAACCTCTTCTCAAAGTAGGAAGTGAGGTGTTATACTTTTATAGTTTGAAAATTATCAGTTGCCAGACATAATCTTTGGAGATACCTCTTTTTCCTTCCAGTTTGCTTTGTATATATTGTCTCATGTATACATTATCTTGGGGAAAAAGAT
This sequence comes from Iguana delicatissima, assembly GCA_948472985.1. Taxonomy (NCBI): domain Eukaryota; kingdom Metazoa; phylum Chordata; class Lepidosauria; order Squamata; family Iguanidae; genus Iguana; species Iguana delicatissima. Next base: position 224,057 of record CAOKZL010000441.1, read on the forward strand.
GTTGAATAGCAGAGAGTAAAGACTGGACCCTCAGTATTACAGAATCAGAGTTGGAAGAACCCACAAGGGTCATCTACTCTGACTTCCTGCCATTCAGGAATACTCAACTAAAGCCCATCCACCCTCTGTTTATAAACCTCCAAAAGTAAGAGTCTACCACCCTCTGAGGCAATCTAGTCTCTTGTTGAACAGCTCTTAAAGAGATATTTAGGCATCTGTTTTCTTGTAATTTGATTCCATTGGTTTGTATGCAGGTCTCTAGAGGAGCAGAAAACAAGTTTGCTACATCTTCTGCATGACATCCCATAAGATATTTGAAGATAGATACCGTATTACCTCTTAATCTTCTTTTCTTCAAGCTAAACATACTCAGCCTTCTAAGTCATACCTCTTTAAGCTTGGTTTCCAGACCTCTGGTTGCCTGCCTTGGGTACAGTCCAGCTTGTCAATATCTTTCTTAATCTGTGATGTCCAGAACTGGACATAGTATTCCAGCTGAAGTCTGATTAAAATAGAATAGAATAACACTGCTGCTTTGTTTGATCTGGACACTAGATCCCTGCTGATGGAGCCTAGAATTGCATTGGTTTTTTTGGCTACTGCATTACACTGTTGACTCTTGTTTAGCTTGTGGTCTGTTAAGGCCCCTAGATCCTTTTCTTATGTACTGCTTTCTAGCCTGGTTTCACCCATCCTATATGTGTGCATTTTATTTTTCTTGCTTAGATGTAGTTCTTTGTTGTACTGTGGAAGTTCCTTTTGTTAAATTTATCCCCCTTTTGTTAAATTTATTCCAGTTCTCCAGTATGTCAAGGTCATTTTGAACTCTGGGCCTTTTTGATTGAAGGGTAAGGTATAAATAAAAAATAAAATAAAATAAAGAGTATTAGCTACCCTTGCTGATATAAATTCCATTAGGTTTAAAGTGGGCAAGATGTGGCAACTGTGGACTTCCAACCTAGTTTTGCACCTTTCCATGGTCTCCTGATAAATTAACACAGCAGCAGAGACAAAACCAAATATTTTGTCTAATACAAGGCACTTATCGAGGCTTGACCTTGTTTTAAATTTAATTAAGGCTCCCAGAAGCCTTTCTGAGAGATCAGGATGAAAGCAACATGTACACACGCTGTGCATCTTGTATTAAATTCAGTTAACAATGTGGTGGTACCAGAAAGGCCAAATGTGGCTTTAAAAAAAAGTACATGTGATGTATGTGCCTTGTTTTTAAGCTCATTAGTGCTTTGGGGAGTTCTAATCAGCATCCTCCCTATGTGTGTCGTTTTTAAATCTTTTTTTAAAAACTGACGCTGATGCTTTTTGTGCTGGTGTGTGCTGACATTTACCAGCATGATGTACAGTACATCAGGTTCAAGGGGAACAATGTAGATCCTACCTGTAGGACCTGGCTTACATCTTTTCTGTAAGCCATTTGGAAGGGTGCTGAGTTATGTTTCTCAGTACTGCCTTTTGAAAGGCCTGTTGAGCACTGTAAGTCCTCATTAGCTAAATGTACTAGTATGATTGTTTTTTATTGGTTGTTCAAAGATTTTATAGACAACGCATCTCACTATATTGAGTTGGTATTTTTTGGCTATTGAACTAAAAAGTCTGTGGCTGACATAGCAACAGTTATAATACAATATCTTTCCAAAAATCAAAATGTGAGGAGAAGTGAGAAAGAAGACTGGCATTTTCATTTGCATAACTAATAAACTTGTACCAAGTCTCAAAGAATTTAGAATGGTCTTTGTTATCTCTAGCAGCCCTTACATATCCAGTTAATGTCTCCCATTAACATGATGCTCCAGTCTCTGTCTAACCACTGAGAAAGTGACAGGGCATTTAAGCCTTTCCAATTATATGCACTCTCTTAAGTGTGCTGCCAAACATAAATACACAAGCAATTCTTTGTGAGAAAGAGATGCGATTACAGAAAACAGAGGGTAACTGACTGTTGACAGTAAAAATAATAATCAGGCGGGCAAGTTGGAAAATAATACAGACAATTCACATCTTGTTTGACAATTTAAAATTACAGGAGAAAACAGAGAAATTTTACTTTAAAAGCAGAATATGCTAGTTAGAGCATGTTAGATTTAGACATATTACCCACTTAGTTATTTTGATCCTGAATCCATATTCGCTTTGTCTTTTGTACTCAAGTAAATCTTCAGGTTAAGATTTTGTTGTATTTTGTTGATTTCCCTTCCATAGTTGCTTTTGATTCTGTTCCTGCACACAGACCACTTTTAAGGTTAGGCTGCATCTGCCAGCTGTGTTGTCAGGTAACAGTCATATAATAGAGATTTTGAAATGGCTCTCTTTCTTATTCTATTTGATATGGTTAATTTGGATTTAATCCATTGTAATGTTTGTATTACATCTGTCTTTTTGTCTGCAGTCTTCTATTGCTGAAGGACTTACTTACTCCATCTGTATATTTGCAGTTTGCTTTTTATGTTGATTTTCTGTGTTTAGGACATTAAATGGCATTCCTTGAATATCATTAGTAAAATGTTGACATGCAAATATTTTAAACAGACTCATTAATTAAACTTTGAACTTCATGTATTTTAAAAATTGGAATTTGTGATAGATCTTCATTACAATTTGTGCAATTATATTATTTCTCTGTTGCGTGTACCAGTTCTTATTGAGTGGATGTGGATTTTATAAAAGTGAACAGCTAATGATCTTTTTTGAAATTACTGATAAAGTGTTTCTTGTTGAAGGCAATCATTTCATTTCATGGCATAGTAATGACCCAGAAATAGAGATGGTTAAGCCATAGCTGTATCTGACCATTCTGTTTTTTGCTTTTGAATAGCTGAACAAAATGTCTGCATGCAGGTCTGTTAAAAACAGGCTACATCAACTCTTAGTGTACCAGAGTATCAAACACATAGCTGTGACTTTCACCTTTGCATAAATCAGAGTGAAATGACTAAAATAACCCTTGGGAAGATAATCTTTCATAACTTTTAAAGAGCCTATTTAATATTTAGATGATCAGGCAGTAAAGAAAACCATAGCTTTAATGCTCTGGCCTCAGGTTTCCATACCCATTCTTTCATGTTCAGTGATTAGAAACGTCCAGCTCTTGATTTTAGGACGTGCTACCTTTATCAAAGAGCCAGCATAGTGTATGGGTTGAGCATTGGACTGTGATCTGGAGAACAGGCTTCAAATCCCTGCTCGGCCATGAAAACTCACTGGGTGATCTTGGGCAAGTCACACTGTGTCAGCCTCAGAGGAAGGCAAAGGCAAACCCTTTCTGAACAAATCTTGCCAAGAAAACCCTGTGATAGGTTCACCTTAGGGTTGCTATAAGTTGAAAATGGCACACTGTAACAACAAGAGTTTTACCATAGCAAGACTTTGAATAGTGGGACATATCTCTGAAATAGAGTTGTGTGCCTTTTTTTTCATGATAGGTCTTGGCAGAAATGTTTTGAATGCTCATCCCATTAAGAGTGTGCAAGAGCCTATTTTAATTATCAAACACCTCTTTTTTTCTTTTTTGTCTCTCCCTATTTTTGTTAATGATGTGTGTGTGTGTGTGTGTGTGTGTGTGTGTTCTCTTTCCCTGACTGGTGGTGACAGCAGAACTGATGTTGGCTGTTGCCTTCTGGTGATAACAATTCTGGCTTCCCATATTCAGTCTCTTTCTACAAACCATAAAATTTATTCTGTTCTTCTATTCAGAAATGTTAATTTGCAATCCCTAATATGGCTTTTTTAAAGTGACTTTCTTATATTCCAATATAAATAGTACTCATATAATACTGTGTTCACCTATATACCTCATATTCTGTTGAGATAAACAAAGTATGCCATGTATAAAACAAAATTATTTTATTTATTTAAATCACTTTTACCCAGCTGTTCAGCTAAAAGGCTTTCAGAGTGAATCAGTAAACACTCTGCCCACAGATTCATAGTCTAAAATAAGTGACATGGAGAAAGGGATAGGAAGAGAGAATGGAGAAGAAAACTTGGTGATCAGTATTTAATCATAGGCCATATAATGACTGGATGGAATAGAAAACAATTCAGGGCAAAAAGGAGCTGGTCTTTTGAAAAGCTCCTTTTTTCCCATCTCCTTCTGATCCAGTCTGATGATTTGTATGTGTGTCAAGGTGCTGCAAATTAGATATAAGTTTCATATATTATAGACAAAACAGAAAAAAAGGGGTCATGGTAAATTTCCTGCCTATAACTACTCCACATATTTCCCATCCCTCTGGGGAAACATACCATAAAATAGTACATTCACATGTTGAGAAATCTGAGGTCTTTGTAGTGGTGAAGATCTCATGATAACTGTCCACATAAGTGTTTTTATTTTTCCTTTTCACAAAATAAAAATTATGGCTAGTACAGGTATACCTCAATTGGTGAAGTGGATGTGTTCTCTAATATTACTTCTTTAACCAAAAATTTAGTACCAGAGGCAGAAATAACATGGAAAGCATAGGAGTAGGTTCACAGACTCTCCCGAAAGAAGAACATGTTTCAGGAGACTTTTTATTAGAAACTAACAATATGCAGATGTGAAGTGAAACAGTTATGTAATGTAAACTTTGCATAAGCAAACAAAAACATTTTGAACCTTCAGTAGAACACTTGAAAGCTTCTTTCAAAATGCAAGGACATCCGCCTTGCCTTTTTTCTTTTATCACATAGCTCCTCACTGTAGCAATCTAAATGACCACAGTTCTCCAACACTTCTGTTGCAGGATTCAAGTTCAATCACTGAAAACCTGGAGGGTGGCTTTAGGATTCCCCAACAGCCACCTCTTCTCTCTCCAGCAAAATATAATCTATCACTACAAATAGGAGCTGACTCATCACTACAGCTTCAAGCCTTAGTGGGATTGCGAGTTTGACTCCCAAACTCATCTACCTAGTGGCAAAGGCTTTTCTTTCCCACCAAGTGAAAGAAGGGGAAGGAACTAATTTCTTTAGCTATGCAGGCTCAAAATCATTGGTAAAAAGAAGCTTCTTCTTCAGAGGCTTTGTTAACTGTCTCTAATGCCTTTTTCTAATTTGACTCATTGGGTATTGCCTCTATATGGCAATACTTTTAAATTTTAATGTTCATATTTTGTTGCCACAATTAGTTTTAGAGAATAAACCCATTTTATATTGCTTCACAACTTAAGCTAACACTTTTCAAATAGTTTCATATATTTAAAGTGTGTATCTAAAGTTGATATGGAAAAATATAGTACTGCAAGCTTTAATTGGAGGATTCGTTAGTTAAAGGTGAGTGTAGGATTTTCCATGCAGAAAAAAGTTATATAAACTCAGAAGCTGTATGTATTTGAGGACAGTTTTCTTTTCCTGTGCCAGAATTTAGATAAGCAGCTGGTCAGAATGTCGCTACATTTTGTTCTGAGTGGAACAGAATGGATGATTATGGGATATGCTTATGTCCATAAAGGCTGGAGGTGAGATAGTCAAGAGAGACAAGGAAGGAAGGAGAGAAAGTTAAACCTACCGCTAAGCCTATATTTGGAAAATTGATACTGATTTAAAACAACATACGTGATCATACTAAAAAATTAAGGTAATTGCCATCCCTGATCATATATGTTTAAAGATCAGTCTGTTCCTGTGGACTCACATGATTTTATTTGGGTGGGTAGGGAAATCAATCTATGAGATTCTAGGGCTTGCCTCAGACAGAATGTATGGGATTATATTGGTCGATAAATTAATGGCACCACTTAATAGATTGAAATGTTGCTTGTGCTGTTTCATTAACTGTGCCAAATATTTATCTGTGTATATGTTAAACTTTCTCAGTGTAGTTTGATTTGATCATTCATGGTACAGCTTGGGAAAAGCTGATGTAACATAGAGTAACTGGCTTTCATTCCTAACAAGAAAAAGCATCATTTTTTAATGAATAAGAGATGAGAAGGTCTCTGGAGACTAGGGACTAATTTTCTTTCTCACTGTAGACCATACTTCCCCTGAGAATGCAAAAATTGCCCAAAAGATCAAAACATGACTGGATGTCCATGTACGGATTGGTTTTGGGGAGATAGAATCATAGAAATGTAGAGTTGGAAGAGACCACAAGGGCCATCCAATCCAACCCTCTGCCATGCAGGAAAACCCTCAAAGCACTCAAAAGAGATGGGGTGTTACCGAACAGCTTCTTTATGCTGGCATTGGGTGCAGTTCTAGGCCTCAAGAATTTGTTTGGTGCTGAACGCCGACATGTACTATAGCATAAGCTTTATTGATGGTAAGTGATGCAGCAAATGATACATGTTGGAGAAGCATTGCAGCCTTTTCATGGTGCAGTCAAGCATCCCCTCATAGCCAGTGGTAGAACTGGGGTCCCAAACGAATTCTGCCCAGGCTGTCACTAGCTGGTGATCAAATTCCCCATGAGTGGCTGCATGAGTCTCCTGGATTGGTGTCCACCCTTTCCAGGGTGAGCACCTTGGTAGATGCAAACAAAGACCAGCCCCCCCAGCTATGAGAACTGTGTAAGCAGGTTACTAATATGAAAATTCACTCTTCCACTCCATTCTCAGTTTTCATATCTTTTCCCAGCCTCAGACTGTGAATGCAAAAAAGTATCAAACAAGATCACTAATACAAGTAGAATCTTCCTCTACAGTGGATAGCTGTTAATGTCTGGCCATGATGGTACCAAGGACTCCCAAAACTCATCTGCCTAGTGGCAGAGGCCCAAATCACTCAATTGCTGCTCCTGAAAATGAAGGATTTTTTTTTTGTGCCGGGGGAGAAATATGTGATGCGTATATAGGTGGGAGGGCTCAAAAAGTTCCTGAGTAGTTGCTTGTGGTCTATGGACTGTACTTTATCTACCCTTGACATAATTCACCAGTTTTTCTTAAATTACTTGGTGTAGCCCTTTCTGATCTTGTAATCAAATGTATTGATATTCTAGAACAATATTTCTTAATCTGTCTGATGTGGGGAAGTGGTAGAGTTTTCCCCCAAATACATCAGGGACCGGCTCCATATTTCTGCCCATTGGCTACAACTATTTCTGTTACTGGAATTTGCAACAGATCCACAGCCAAAAGCTGGCAGACTGGCATCAATTCATAGACTACCACTTCAGGTGGTGCTATTCTAGATTACATTAAACATACATGTTTTCAAATAAGATGAGAGAAGATGATATCAAAGCTATGCTCTGTTCCTCTGGTTTCTATTATGTATGCTCAGGAGCAGCAATTGAGTGATTTGGGCCTCTGCCACTAGGCAGATGAGTTTGGGAGTCCTTGGTAGCATCATGGCCAGACATTAACAGCTATCCACTGTAGAGGAAGATTCAACTTGTAATCTTGTTTGATATTTTCTTGCATTCCCAGTCTGAGGCTGGGAAAAGAAAAATGATCTTTTCTTGTCTCTTGTTTTGTTTATATCCTGCTTTTCTCCCAATATAGGACTGAAGGTGGCTCAAATACAAGTTATTTTTCAGCTGGATTGCAGTATCATTAAAATACAGCCACATAAGGGTTTTTTTCCCAAGTGTTCTGTGCAGCAACCTTTTCTTACATGCCACTTTCTTCTTAACTTCTGTCTTGCAATGTATTTGTGTTGTTCTTTCAGTATCTTATTTTATCTAATTATGCATTGAGGTAGTAAGCTGTTCCATTTTTTAATGCTTACAGTGCTATGTATAATTTTAACTTGATTACCAAATATTACTTCTGTTTCATACAGTATTAAATATAGTTCTGTAAGAGTAAACGGATTTGTGAATTATTCTGAGAATAAAGTAATTGACATGTTGAATTGTATATGGCTCGATTACAGGTAAAAAGAACCTATTCCCATGGTACTTACAGAGCTGGCCCAATGAGACAAATCAGCTTGGTTGGAGCAGTGGATGAGGAAGTGGGGGACTACTTTCCAGAGTTCCTTGATATGCTGGAAGATTCACCTTTCTTGAAAGTAAGAAGGAATATGAATAGGGAAGGAACTTTGGTATTCCTTTCCATACAAAATGTGACATTACAGTTGTAGAAATTCTCTCTACAACAGCAAAAACAGCTAAAAATAATCAGAAGCAAAGGTGCTAGTAAATGTCGTTGTTCCTACAGTTTCTTTATATATATAGCTTGTATTCTACATTCAGTTCAAGTTCTCATGTGTGAGGCTGTTGATTTCAGACTGTGGGCTGAATCCTAATCATACTAACTAGAACAGATCCACTGAATCAGTGGAATTTAACATAAGTGTTGATGTGCCAAGTTGCCATTAATTAAGTGGTCTACTCTGATTAGGGCTGATAAGAAGTAGTCCACAACTGGTAGCATATTGATAATTCCAATAAAGTGAAACTTTCATGTTCAAGTATAATATTTTCACTTGCAGTCTGTCTCTTGTATAAATGGACATCTTCAAAATGTCTGTGAATTTGATGTGAAAATGTTCATAATACCCAGGTAACATTGTGGGCTTCTACATTGTTGAAATGATCCTTTTTGATTTTTGAAACAGATCTAGATATATATTGTTTTGAAATTTAATAGAAAGATGTTTCAGTTTGTGAGATTATCAAATATTTTAAATGGTAGAGTTTGGAAAATAACTTTGACTTTTTTTTAATCTGTTTCTTCTCAGTGTACTTTGCCATGGGGGACACTCTCCAGCCTGAAGCTAGAGAGTCGTAAGGATAGTGATGATGGTCCCATCATGTGGGTACGTCCAGGAGAGCAAATGATCCCTGTGGCAGACATGCCAAAGTCACCTTTCAAAAGGAAAAGGTATGTGGAAGGATCAGACTTATTTAAATGTTTATCGGAATTATTTGATACTCTCCTTCTTTAGTCTGAAGACTTTGACACCCCTCATCAGCATATGAAAATTTAACCAACAGAACAGCCAAACATTTTAGCATAAAAGCAGAGTAAAAAGTGTAAATAAAACATTTTAAATATTCTGAGTAAATGCATCTTTGCTCAGTGCAAAAAAGGCACCCACCTCTAAGCTTCCCCAGTAATTGATTGCAACATCTGAGATGCCACAGCCAAAAATACCTTATTCTCAGGCTACCATCTGTGTGACTGTAAAGGCAGATAGATTCAAAGAAAAGGACGATATTAATAACTGGATAGGTTCATGTGGAAAAAAGTGATACCCAGGTCTTTGTCTTAATTGTTATTTTTTTTTCCAATTGTGTTTGTAAATATTCTTGAGTGGTTGTTTATTGCCAAAGGGTTCATCCTCCCTAATTTTTAAGGAAGTTACAAGGAAGTTGTTTTAAGTCCATATTATGGTCATGCATGTATTCATTCTCTGGATGCTGCAGAGAAGCAGTCCATAATCACATGGGTTATAGTCTCATATAGTATATATACTATATACACAGTGGACACTGATGCCTTTCAACCTCTTCAGTGTGTGCATGACCCTGGTAGTGGAGTTACTGGCCGAACTCATTTGGAGTGAAGTTGCTCGGCTTGTATTAATAATATAAAGTCATACTGTTTAAGAATTTTTGTGAGCAAGAGGCAACATTTCTTCTCACACATTATATATTTTATATTCTAAATACAAAAACTGAAAAAGGGGGAGAACACAATGACAAAGAGGTAGGATTGCAACTTATGTTTCTATGTCCACTTCACAGCCAGTTACTTCCATCACTTAGTCACAGGAAAAGAGAGCACACATTTCTCTGTCCTGGGAGGAGAGTTTCTATGTGGAGAAAAGGAGAAGTGAAGAGCATGAACATGAAATGTCCAGAGTGCATATGTGTCTAACTTCATCAGAATTACCACATTTATGTTGTGGTAATTCTGATGAATGATGTTATAGTGCACCCCCTTGTTCTTTTCCAGGAGTAGAATGACCCCCCTGTAGAAGCTACCCATTTGGAAGTCTAGAAAGTGTGCAGGCTCATTGTGACTGTGAAAAAAAACACCACATTCATGGTGCTGCAGCAGCTCAGTCAATTGCTAGGAAGTTCACAGGGTGTTGTTCATATTAATAAATTTCTTTTAGTGAGTTTATTATGAGTTGAGGTCCTATAAATGTCACCCACTTTGATATTATTCAGTCTTTAGAAAATAAAAGGCTTCCTGTTATAGTGTTTGTGAATTCTTACCTTGATATTAATATAGGCATAGTTCGTGAGGCTAATCCTGAGAGCTATAGCTGTGTCAGAATTGTAATACAATCTAAGATAAAAACATAACCTCTGTCGTCTAATTTATGTGGGGATTCTTTTTGAATCAATGTTTTCTTTCGATTTTTCTCTGTAGGACATATGTATAAATTTATAGCAGAAGCAGAGAAAGCTGAAATGAGAAGATTGATTGATTGTATTTGTAGGCTGCCTTTTTCCCAGAATTCGGACCCAAGGCGGCTTCCAACAATAAATACACATTAAAACACATTTAAAAAATTAAACACATTAAATACATTAAAACATTTAAAACTGTTAAAATACAATTAAAAGGATATAAAATCATAAAAACACTTAAAATGATATTCCAATTACAACAGTTAATAAATAAAGCTATTTGGCTTATGTAAAAGCCTGTTTGAAAAGAAAAGTTTTTGCCTAGCAGAGAAAGGAGAGCGGGGGGGGGCACACATAGCCTCCTGTGGAAGAGTGTTCCACAGGGTGAGAGCCACCACTGAGAAGGCTCTCTCCATGTCCTCACCAGGTGAGCCTGGGATGGTAGTGGGACGGAGAGAAAGCCTTCTCCAGCAGATCTTAAGGTTCTAGCTGGTTTGTACAGGGAGATACAGTCTTTCAGATAGCCTGAACTTAAACCATTTAGGGCTTTATAGGTCATAACCAGCACTTTGAATTGTGCCTGGAAACAAACAGGTAGCCTGTGGAGCTATTTTAGCATTATTATGTGGATATGTGCTTGTATAATAGCTTGCTTTTTTTACATATGGAATTTCTCCATGTGTACAGTTGCTCCCTTAGCATACTACTTATGAAGCTACATAAAGGTAAATGTGACATAAATATACTGCGTGGATCTTTTTCCTTTTTTAACAGAACTACCAATGAAATAAAAAATCTGCAGTACCTACCTCGTACTAGTGAGCCTCGTGAAATGCTTTTTGAAGACAGGACACGAGCCCATGCAGATCACATAGGACAAGGGTTTGAACGACAGACAACAGCTGCTGTGGGGGTATTAAAGGCAGTGCATTGTGGAGAGTGGTAGGTATTTGTCACATTATTCAGGGTCGGCATCTGAAAAATACCCGCATGAAATTGGGAATGATAAGACAAGCCCCCACTGAGTGCTCTCTTTGTACATCCCTCTTAGTTTGTTAGTAAAGAAGCAGCAGGAGGGTGCACAAGATATTCTACATGATTTGGTCTAGTGTTGCGGATTCGGAAAGAAGAAGTCTAAATTCTTCTTCCATGTCTCTATGACTCACATAAATGGATAATCTTTGCCTGCATAATACGTTATTTGGAACTTTCTAGAGCTATCAGCTAAGCATTTTGGCGGTAGCCCCCTCCTTTGCTGGTACACGTGATCACTGGAGTCCTGTGGTAAGTAGATTGCTAATCTCCCATTTTTGTGAGTTACAGAGACCACAAAGAGGAAGAGCAGGTTGCTTACCTGTAACTTTGGTACTTCGAGTGGTCATCTGGGAACTCAAACAACTCTGCCCTTCCTCCTCTCTCTGTGTCCTCCTCATCTTCACTCCTTGGCTGCTCCTACAGTGTCCAGTGAACTGAAGAACTGAGCAACTGTGCCGTTCACATATACCAATGGAGGTGGGGCTACCACCAAAACACTTAACTCAGCAGTTCTTAACCTGGGGTCTGCAGACTCCCAAGGGGGCCACAATGTTCTCACAAGTAGTCTGTGAAAGTTTGAAGAAATGTGATGAGCTTTTACAGTTAAAAAAGAAAGAAAGAGAAAGGAAGGAAGGAACATCGATAGGCAGACAGATGGATGGTCATACATTGATCTCAAAAGAGCAGGAATCTTTTGCTGGTGTTAGATAAATCACTGGTGCAAAGTTTCATTACAATATCTCAAACTGTTCAAAAGTTGTTTTTTTTTTAAAAAAAGATGCTTTTTAGGGTTTTAAAGCTTGAGTTATGTTTTGGCACCCAATAGTTACAAAAGATATTTAAAGGGGGTCCATAGTAAAGAAAAGGTTAAGAATTGCTGGCTTAGCTGGTAGTTCTAAAAGGTTCTGAATGATGCATTGTGCAGGTGAAGATGATCCATTTGTGTGAGTTCACAGAAACCATTGGAAGTTACAGGTAATCACAGTTACCGGTAAGCAACGTGTTCTTTCTAAAGATAAAGATAGGAATTGCATATCAAGCATACATTAACACAGATACAGCAGATAGAGCAGAGCTTTCCAAACTTTTCATGTTGGTGACACACTTTTTAGACATGCATCATTTCGTGAAACAGTAATTCAATTTTACTAGCAAACCAGAGGTTAAACTGATTACACATGTGCAGTACCCAGAGGTGTATCTAGGGTGAGGAAAGGCAGCACCCCCATCCTGCCCAGCTGCTGTTGCCCTCGCCAGGAAAGATCCTGGCAAGGGTGGCAGCAGTGGGAAAGACAGCTCTCCTACCTGATCCTGGCCTGTTGCCATTGCCTTGGCAAGAAAAGGCTCCAGTGAGACCAGTGACAGCAGGAATGGCTGGGGTGAAGGGGGTCTTTCTCAGCCCAGAAAGGCGACACACTAACATATCGCAACACACCATTTGGAAAGCCCTGAGATAGAGTGTAGCAGTATACTGATACAGTTGGGCAGAGGAGAAGTAAGTTGGATTTCTGAATCAAGCCATTTTTTTCTTTAATGTTGACCTCTTGAATAATCTGTTTTTTAAATCTGTTCGGGAAGATTATTTCCACTTATCACACTGTGAATTGCTTTTTGTTTTCTCAGTTGTAGAGTTCAGTAAAAATTGTAAGATGCAAGTGAAATGTTAAAGCATTGTGACAGCTGTAAGTATTTGTCTGTCTGCTGGTAACTGGATTGAACTCTGTGGAAAGGGCAATAGCCATGACCAAGCTGGACTTAAAGTAAATCCACCCTTTCCTGTCTTTGTGTATTATAGCTCTGAACTGTTAAGAGGAGAGTGCAGTGTGGTAAAAATTGTGGTGGTTTTAACAAAAATGTTGTGAATTGGAGGCTGATGGTGTTGACTTATGAACAAGTCATAAACTTCCTCAGTACCTTCTGAGACAAGGAATACTGAACCAATATTGCAGTGTATAATTTAGACAGGTTTGCAGGAAGCATATGGTAAAAGCACTGTGGAGGGAGAGAGGGCACAGTATCATGATTGTGACACACTTCTGTGTTATATGGGAAATGAGTTGCTGTTTGATAAAAGGTGTACACAGTCTCATTGTGCATACATATATGGGAGTGCCAAACTTTGCAGGCAGCACCTTAATGACTGTGTCAAATCCCATAACACAGATTTTTAATTAAAAGGTTGTGAATCCCAAAAGGGGATGAGGGGAACAATAAATAGTATGGGTGGGGACTGGTAAATTACCCTTCCAGAATCTCAAGAATGTGGAGTGCTTTATATTTTTATTATGCAAATAATCTGTGCCATCAGTGTGCTATTTTCTGAATCCCTCTTTCATTTCCACTGTGTAATCATAATGCGAGTATGCAAATTGTTGTTGTTACGTGCCTTTAAGTTCACTCATACCTATGCTGACCCTATCCTTGGGCGTTGTTGAAAAGATTTATCCATAGGATGCTTGCCATTGTATTCCTCTCAAGGATGAGAGACTGTAACTTTGCTCCAGTTCACCTAGTGGCATTTTCTTGGCTGACGAGGCATTTGAACTCTGGTCTCCTAGACTCCTAGTGTAACACTGTAACTACTACACCACACTGGATCTCAATACGCAAATGTATATAGCTAAAAAGCCAGAGAAATCTCCCATGAAAATACTTCTTTCTGAGTGCGAACTGCAGTATTGTTCTGTTTTTCAAATTGGATGAAATAGCAGTGTTTATACTGCAAGTATCATATCAATTGTAACTGCCATTAAATTTCAACTTAAAATTGTTACTTACAAATTCTGTAAGAAGAGCCCAGTTTGTTTGGTCTTTTCTTCGCTGTCATTGCCACCTGTATCTTATGTTCACTGCCCAGAGGGGGAGGACAAATCGAAGGATCTTTGTATGGGTAAATGTATTAATGTTGGGTCGTATTTATCTGTGGCAGTCTGTGTGCAAGAGATTATCTGTTTTATTTAAAATACTGATACCCAGCCAATCAGTTAAAAGGCTTCACATGTCTAAATAACTAGTTAAGTGACTGGAAACAAAAAAATCAAGCTGAGGGAGTGATGAGACTTTAAGAAAAAAAAATCAAAACTAGTATGCCAGGAGAGATCTACAGAAAGAGAGTATGTGTACAACTGGATTTAAAACTGTAAACAGCACTCAGGAAGACAGAGGTTCTGTGTGTATGTGTTAGGCTTTCTAAATAGGCTTTCAGAGGTACCTGTCAGTGCTTCAGGAGGCATGAAGGGTTCCATCCTTTTATTATTGGTTAGAAAAGTTGTCTGTTTAAGCAGTAATCCTGTAGTCATAGGCACCTAGGGATTAGTATGCAGGCAGCACATGGAGTTTCACATAGGCAAGTTACTGGACTGGTTGAGGGAGGGAGGGAGGAGGACTGAAGCCTGTCTCAACATCCAAGAGACCAAGCAGATGGCAGAAGGAGGGAAGGTCTTTCCTTTGGTCAGGCAAAGTAATTCAATGTGCTCTTTCTGTCTTCTGCCAGCCTCCAGGAAGCAAGTTTTTTTTTAAAGGCATATGTATTTACAAGGCCTGGTGAGACAGCTTTCTTTTCTGCTTCCCTGCTTCTAGCATCATCCCAAAACTCCTGTCTTTTTACATCATACTGATGAGCAATGACACACCTCATTAAAATACCTGAAGCGTTGTTCCATGTGTATGTATGTCTGGGAGCCTTCTGTTCTAATCCACTGTTTGTGAATGTGGCTCAGTTTTTTTTAATGAGGAAACTGCTTTGATTGCCATAATATGGCCAGGATGTGAAGCAGAATTTGGTGTATGCAAAAATAGGCCTGGGAGTCATTATTACTTTCAACCTGGCTGTCTCTGTATTGTCTTTACTTTTGAGCTGATATTCTTGTTTACTTTGTCCAACTCAGTGGTGGATCCAAAAACAGAGCAGAAGTAATAGCTGTTCTTTTGTTGAGCTGCGATCCTTTTAAAATAAGTGTAAATATTTGAATAGCTTTTACTACATTTGTAACTTAGATTTCAAGTATTTGTACTGTGTTGAGCATCTGTGTAGTTAAATTCAGGCTTATGCTAAGACTGTACTCTATACATTGTGTTTTAAGGGTAAAATAAGTATGTAATTTAACAATGAGCCAGCTAGTTCCAGTTTAGTGTCCACTAAGACCAGCATTAGTGGTTCAATGAACAATGAAAAAGGGCTTCTAAAATTTGCATATGAGAACTCCACTATTTTCAGAGGAATACAAGACTGTTATAATAAAGCTTGAGTTTGGTCCTGTTCATGCTCTCTGCAAAAGAATTAGTCATCCCATACTCCCCATGATTAATTTCTTGCTGTAGACTGTATTTCTGAGGAAGGATCTGACAAAATTGGTTCTAAGTATACTTGGCCTAAGAAACCCCTATGAAATTCATGGGGTCACCATAAGTCAACAGGTGACTTGAAGGGGTGCATGCATGCACACATGTGCGCGTGTGTACACACACACTTTTAGGAGGCTGCAGATCTCCTCCAGTGTGCTTGTGCAGCCATTGCTCTCTTATTAACTTTCTATCAGTTGGATTTAGATGCAGCAGCATGCAGCTGGGTTGGTAGAAACAGACTTCCTCCTCCCTTTCTCTTCATGGCAGTCCATCAGAAATGCTACAGCGGGGGTAATTGTACACTGGGGAATGGGATGAATGGGGGGTGTCTGAAGGGTAACATGGCTTCTTTAAAATCAGATCAAGGCACTTTCCATGAACAGAGGCCCATTCATGAAAAGTGGTTGTTGTGTGCCTAGAAGACATTTCTGACTTACGGCAACCCTAATGTGAACCTATCAGGGGATTTTGATAGCAGAATTTGTTGGAGGGGGAGTTGCCCTTGCTTTCCCCCAAGGCTGAGAGAGTGTGACTTGTCTGAGGTCACCCAACAGGTTTCTGTGGTGAAGTGGGGACTTGAAGAGGTCTCGCAGAGTCCTATTCCAGCACTCAAACCACTACACCACACTGGCTCTCTTCATGAATGGTAGTTACCCCAAATTTTAGGGTATTCCTCAGCCCTGCACCATAGTTTACCCTTTCTTCAAGGTCCCTTGACCCTCTGGAGTATTTGAGGAACTGCCTTTGAGGAAGAAGGTCTGAGGAAATCTGCTTGCAACAGTCCTATACCATGTGGCGGTGGTATGGACTGCTTTTCTAGTGATACATTGCAATACAAGGTGCAGAAAAAAATCTGTCCAGATTGCTCTAACTGAATTTGTCTGCTTTTATTTAACTATAGTAGAAAGCTAATACATTTTTAACTGGTGCTGGCTATATGCTTGTTATGCTTTTCGATTTTAGGCACAAATAAAAGAGGAAGTATAAGCAAGTTACTAGCATTTTTTCTCACACAGAGACACTATTGTAATCGATTGTTAGCTCTTGTCCTGCTACTACCTGTACAGAAATAAAAATGGTTTCAGTTGCATTCCACATGGAACTCTACAAACAGTGTTTTCAATGCTTTATTTTGTTGTATAGTTATCCCTCCACATTTGCTAGGCTTAGAGGCACAGGACCCCCATGAAAGTGGAAAAACCGTGAATAACTCTGGGCCCTCCCAGACTATATTTAACACAAAAAAAGTATGATCACTGTATTCAACCCACCATGGATTCCTTTGAGGCATCAGGGTTCCTTCACAAGGCAGAAGTGGCTGGTTGGTGGGGCTTGCTGCCACCTCCGCTGCCGCCCCACACCATTTTTAATAGGGACTTGCAAGCCTCATCTGCAGTTTCTCAGTCTCACAAGGCTTGCAGTCTCTATTAAAAATGGCATAAGGAGGCAGCAGAGGTGACAGCAAATAATCCGTGAATAATCAAGTCTGCAGAAGTGAAGCCTGCAAACGTGGAAGGCTGACTGTATTTCATGTAATCTTAGTGGTTTAATTTTGTGTTTACAAATATTTGGAAAGCAAGGAACAAACTATTCATTTTAATAGTAACTCTGATGGCTGTATGATTTTTTTTCTTGTATAGGCCTGAACAACCTCGTATAACCAAAGATGTGATTTGCTTTCATGCAGAAGATTTCTTAGAGGTAGTTCAGCGATTGCAACTAGATTTGCATGAACCTCCACTTTCACAGGTAACTGCTATGACAGATAAATCATTTGAGAAAATTGCCATGCTGAAAACAATGTCTATTAACTTACTCACTTTTTTTTTTCTAGTGTGTCCAGTGGGTTGATGATGCAAAACTTAACCAATTACGAAGGGAAGGCATTCGATATGCGAGAATTCAATTGTACGATAATGATATTTATTTTATTCCAAGGAATGTTGTGCATCAGTTTAAAACTGTTTCAGCTGTGTGCAGTTTGGCTTGGCATGTTCGGCTCAAGCTCTACCATTCAGATGGAGAAAATCAAACGATCTATGACAAAGACCCACCAACAGATCCCGCATCTTCTCTTGTAGGACTTCACACTGATGATGTAATTAATACAGCAAATATAAATGCCACTGAAGACACCAAATTTTTAGACAGCATGCAAACTAAATATGTAAAACAAGAGTTTTCATGTATGCAACAGGAACCATCAGCATCTCTCCGAAGTAAAGAGGAACCCACTCCTGTTAATGCTCCTGAAAAAACAATAGTACCAAATGCTATGGACTGTCGGGATATTAAAGCAAAGCTGGATCCTGGTCAGTTGTCAGAGTCCAGGTTTGAAACAGACTCTGAATTTGAACATGATGAAAGAGACTTACATGACAGCTTGTGTTCAGGGAGTCATGTGAATCTGGAGGACACACGACAAAACAGTTCAGCACATCCCACTCTGCATGGCAAACAAGAAGATGACTTTCTGTGTTGAAGTTGTTGTATATATGTTTTTAAATTCCTTTTTAAACATAATGATGTAATGTAAAGATGCTTAAATTTTGTGAGGCAGGGTTGTTACTTGTCTTCACATCTGTTACAGAAAATAGTTTATGTAGCTTTGTAACATTCCTCAGTGCCTGTCCATAACTGTGAAAGTATCAAAGCACTTAGGGCCAGATGCACTGTAAACACTGCAGGTGTAACATAAAGAAGTCTTTAAATATGAGTTGTAGGTTTTAGAATAGAGCTGACATTTAACATATATTTTTTGTAAAATAAGCCAGAATTCTTTTTTGATGATTCCAGGCTTTTCCATAGAGCTTATTTATACTGATTTTTTTTCTTTTTAATGTGTCAGCACTGTAGTGTAAATAGCTTTTTTTAAAAGAAATCTTTTTAGTGTGATTTATATTGAAATGTGAGCCACTTAATAAAGGTTCATAATAACAATAATGGATTTTATTTTGGGGTCCCTTTTTAAAAAGTAAAAACCTCTTAAAACTCATTTTTAAATGCAAAAAAGTGAATATTCTATGATGGAATAAAATGTTTGAATGCATTATTAGATAACAATCTTTCTGTTGAGTTTTCACAAAATCTCATTTTTGAGGTGAATTTGGATGGGTCTTTCATATGATTGAACTTCTCTTGCATCAGTTTTGCTCATAGTATTTCAGCTGTGGTAAATTCCTGAGACTAGCAGTTATTTGTTATCTTTGTTTGAAAATAAATCACCTTAAATGTGTGCTAAATTTAGGGGAAGCAACTCTGCTCACATTATGTCTCACAGAATCCCACTGAATTGACACAAGTTACTTGTGACTCAGACTTAGTTATGATTAATTTCACATGGATCCAAGCCATTGAGTACCTGTTGTCTTGTGTTCTCCTATATCAGCCTTCCCTAGCCTGATGCTCTTCTGATGTTTTGTACTATGGCTCTCACAAGCCATTGCCAGTAGTGGTCATGGTGATCAGAGCTGTATTCCAAAGCAGCTGGAGGGCATGAGCTGAGGGAATTCTGTTTCCCTATCTGGCATATCTTGTTGTCATTCTGGAGGCTGATAGATTGTTACTCTTTTATTTGTCACCATTGGCTAGAACTGATGGGAATTGTCCGACAATATCTGGAGGGGCACAAATGGCCTAGCCTTGCTTTATGTTGAGAGAGATTGACAAGTAGTCAAAAAGAAAATTGAAAAGGACACACTTTGTCATATCTGTATTTAAGTAAGTAGTAGTATGTTTGTGGGCTCTTATCCTTATTTGGTAAGAAAGTTGCCGGAAAGAGAAATGACAGTATCACTGGGTGGAATGATAATTCTTATCTGGCAAATATCATGTTATTTCATCATTAATAGAATCTCCTCACAAAAGTGTTTTCCATGGTGTGAATAACAACAACATAATAGTGATAGTAATAATAATAATGTGATAGCCATATTGCAGAAGATGGACTGAGCTTGTTTCTTGCTGCACCAGAGACTAGAACATGAACTAGTGGATTCAAAATACAATAAAAGAGATTCCACCTAAATATCAGAAAGAACTTCTTGATAAAAACTGTACAACTGTGGAATAGACTGCCTTGGAGGATGATAGACTCTCCCTCTCTGGAGACCTTTAAACAGATGCCAGATGATCATGTTTCACAAATCCTTCTGTTGTGCATTCCTGCATGGCACAGGGTTGGAGTAGATGGTCTGATCCAGCAGGAGCAGCTGAAGTGTTGACATGCTGTGACTTGGTCAGCTTATTTAAGCCTCATGGTTGTATTGAGAAAATAGCACAACCTGGACCTTTGAATCTTGAAAAACAATATTTATTTTGCTGAACCAGGAAGTGCAATTTAATATGCTTCTGAGGTGAATCTAAACTGGAGTGGGCAATATGTTGCCCTTCGTTTCAGCCAGCACGGTCAAGTGAGAGTGCCCATAGAAGAGGCAGTCCAATAACAACTAGAGGGGCGTGTTGCCTAATCTAAAGCAGAGAGATGGTCCTTTTCCCTTTTCTTCATCTAAGAGTTTCTGACTTACAAAACGGAAACCAGGGACCACCCTCCACCAGGACCATACTCTCCTAGAAGGAAAATGTGTACTTTTCTTAAATGAAAAAGGCAGGAGACCAATACCATTAAACCAAACTGATATAGGAAGGATAGGTCCTTCCTGTGATGCCTTTACCAAGTTTAAAATGACCTTGGATATAAATGGTGATACCCTATGTCTTCTAAAATGAGATTTGTATATTTACGCTGCCTAGAGTACTAAAAATGTCAGATCTCTTGATGTTTGTTCCTTTTGTAAGACATCCTGCAGGATGCCTTTCTTTTCTTTAGCTGTAACAAACAAGTCACATACTTTTGCCATCCTAGGATATTTACATATTTATTATGCTAAATAAGTATGCAATATGTTTGGTAGGTGAGCTGCAGGACAATCCTATGTGTGTTTCAGGAAGCTGAGTGAAATTTCCTGCTTCTTCCGAACCTCTGCTGGCTTGTGCCAACCAGAGTATACATTTGCTCTTTCTCTCTCTCCCATTCTGTGTGCATGTGGGGCTAAGTTTATATTTACTTTGAGTCCAGTAGTATTTTATCCCCCTTCCCCCTGGTTTTATTGAGAAGAAAATTTCCTGGGCCAGCTGGAGATTGGTATAGAGAGGTGGAGGCAGTGATCCTTAGGCTTCACAAGTGGAGTGGAGGAAGGGGACTCAGATCAAACATATCTACTTATGCCACCTTCCAGGGCCTGCAAATGGTGTTAAGATTCACTGCAGAACCTCAGCAGGTATGTGAGGAGCCTCCATTGTAGATGTGCCCCTTTCCAGCTAGAAGGCCAGTTACAGGGAAACTGTAAAGAGGAGAAGCAAAGTCCTGTTGGTTGTGAACAAAATCTATCTTACATAAAAATAGTGTGAAGGAAGAGGAAACAAGATCTGGTCATACATCTTAGTCAAGTAAAGCACCTTAATCCCAGTTACTACCTTATTTCAATATTTGTATTCCACACTTAATTAACTACTCCAAGGATTACACATGCAGACATATTAAAAACAATTTAATAATTCAGTTCTGTAGTACCTGGGGGAGGAAGTGTATTGGAAGAATGAGTCCAATATTATTACTGGAGTAAGTGGTTTATTTCTGTGTTTTGACCATGTAAAGGTTATTGCTCAGTTCACCTTTAAAAGATCAGGAACTAAAACACTGAGGGAAATGGAGAGCAAATGCTTATGAACACCTCAGTATGTATGTTTCAAAGAAACTGATAGTCTTACAAGCACAGATATTGCTAATTCTTGTGGAAAGTTGCAGTGAAATATATTTAATTTATGAACAACACAGATACCCAGGATGATATAGAGTTTTGAAAGAAATTATTAAACTAAATACAGGAGCAAAAGGCATACTAACTAAAAATGTTGGTGCAATATTAAAAATAGAAAGGCAACATTATTATACAGCATTAAAAGTCTAAAAGAATAGACCTAAATCTGATTGCTAGTCCCAACCAGACTCCTTGAATCAGTGACATTTAGATAAGTAGTCTTATGGTTAGCATTTCATAGAATCATAGAGCTTGAAGATGCCACAACCCCCTGCCATGCAGGAACAATCAAAGCACTCTTAACAGATGGCAGTCCAGGTTCTGTTTAAAAACCTCCAAAGTAGGAGACTACCACACTCTGAAGCTGTAGAGTATTCCACTGCTGAACTGCTCTTACCCTCAGGAAGTTCTTCCTAATGTTTAGGTGGAATCTCTTCCCTTGTAGTTTGAATCCATTGCTCTATGTCCTAATCTCTGGAGCAGCAGAAAACAAGCTTTCTCCATTTTCCAAGTGACATCCTTTCAGATGCTAAAAAATGGATATCATGCCACCTCTTAACCTTCTCTTCTCCAGGTTAAGCATACTCATCTCCCTAAGCTCCTCATAAGGCATGGCTTCTGGGCCTTTTACCACTTTGGTCCCCTTCCTCTGGATAACATTCCAGCTTGTCAATATCCTTCTTGAATTGTGGTGCTCAGAACTGGACACAGTATTCCAGGTGAGGTCTGACTAGAGTAGAAGAAAGTGGTACTATTATATCCCTCAATATGGACATTATACTCCTATTGGAGCAGCCTTTTTAGCTGCCACATCACACTGTTCACTCATGTTCAACTTGTTATCTATTAGGACTCCTAGATCCCTTCCACATGCGCTGTGGTCAAGCCAGGTGTCTAGTATCCTATATCTGTATATTTCATTTTTTTCCCCTGCTTAATATCATACCTTATTTCTCCCTATTGAGATTCATCTTGTTAGTTCTGGCCCAGCTTTCCAAATTTTTGTCATTTTGAATACTGCTCCTGACCTCTGGGGTATTAGCTATCTGTCCTCATTTGGTGTCATCTGCAAATCTAATAAGCATGCCCTCTATTTCATCATCCAAGTCACTTATAAAGATGGTGAATAGCACTGGGCTGAGGACAGAGCCCTGTGGCACCTCAACTAGTCACTTCCCTCCAAGATGATGATGAACCATTGGTGAGCACCCTTTGGGTTCAGTCTGTCAAGCAATTACAAACCTGTCTAACAGTAGTATTATCTAGCCCACATTTTGCTAGCTTGTTTGCAATACCATGGGGGACCCTGTCAGAGACCTTATTGAAATCAAGATATGCTACATCCATAACATTCCCTTCACCTATCAAGTTGTGTTAAGCACTTCCACCCTGGCCTCCCTAGACAGTGGGGCACCAATGAAGATCATAAACGACAGAGGTTCCTATAGAAGCAGACAATCCTTCAGATATCCTTGCTCAAAACTAGGATCTGTGAGTCAAAGTCAGTGCCTTGAAATGTGCACAGGAAGAAAGTGAAACCCATTGAAAATGACTGAGGAATTGTGCTAATTAAGAGAAAGAAAACCTGACCCAAACAGTTGCCACTCAGCAATATATTGTATACTTAGCTTTCTGTTATAATTCAGTCTTCATCAACCAAATACTACCCTTTCTGGACATATTTGCATTAACAGCTTTATTTCAAAAACAAACTGATGGCACAAGCTTTTTTCTTGTTCTAACATCATACTGACCAAATCTCTAATGCGCTTCTAAAATAAAATAAAACTGTACACTATTTTAGTTGCTGCATTTTATCTTTATGAACTCTATCTACTACTTGTGGTGTAGTTTAAATTTATATAACCTTTCCCCAAAGTAGGTTTATTTGGATTGCCATTGTCTGAACACAAATAGCAAGTACCTGCTTAACAATGAAAAGATGTTGGAAAAAAGCAAAGATTACAGAAATTGTAACTGGGCAGCAGAATGGTATCAAGTAACACATTTTGGTTCTTGTTTCTTAAATTCTGTGGTTTGAATCCATGTATCTTGCATGAACTGAAAAGGAGAAGGCAGTTCTGCTGAATTTTCTGGATTCGTCTGTAGCCCCATATCAAGATGCTCAAATGGCCCCTAGACCTTAGGAGGAGGTGAGAGTCAGGAAAGCTCTCTCAGCTAAATAACATTTCACTTATCTATCTCTGGATCCAGCCCAGTGCTAGCCATTGATTTATAATCCCTATAATTACAGAGAAACATTTTGCATTGAGAATAATTTTATTGGTTGTTTCCCTAAGGTTCACAGATACATTTACGGAACACTATGCCACAATGCCCCTGATACTTGAATATGCTTACTTTTGCAATATCACAGAATCACAGAGTTAGAAAAGACAAGGGCTTTTTAGTCTAACCCCCTTCCCTCTGGAATGCAATCAAAACACTCCATACAGATGGCCATCCAGGCTGTTTAGAAACCTCCAAAGGAGGAAACTCCATCACACTCCAAGGCAGCATATTCCACTGTTGATCAACTCTGTCAGGAAGTCTCTTCAGTCATGTTACAGAAAATCATAAATGAATGTCTTGACAAATAATAGTACTAAGCAACTGGTAGTCTGCAGGGAAATCTGCATTTCAAAGCAAATTTCATGCAGGACTTGCTGATGCTATAAAGATGTTTATCAAGATGTTGTACTTGGAATGGGGGGAAACATTTCAGAGATATTTCACTTACTAGCGTTATATCTTATTTCAGTTTCTGTATACAACACTAGCTATACCTGAGTGCATCTGTTCTGTAATTCTTTATATCAGTGCTGTTACAGAGCTTAATTATTTTGGAAGATAAAAGTCTTGCACATAGACTTCTGTCTCACATCAGTGTTTAGATAATAAAACTGCTGCTGAAATTGTAGAAGCTGCTCATCTGTGCCTAACTTTTGGCAAAAGTAATTCCAGCCATTCTAATATACTGTTGTGCAATGGGAAGTGTTGCCCTCTTGTGACCCAAATTCTGCAGACACAATACTTCACACATAAAAGCATAAAAAACACAAGAGAAAATACATACATAGAAAATATCTGGATGTTTTATTTACAATATGTACATGACATCCAGCCAGACAGCAGTGGTCTCCACTGGAAAGTCAGATCCAGCACATAAAACCAACATACGCCTCTTTTTGTAGGTTAGGTGTGTTAAGCATATAAACAGGGTGATCGGGGATGTGATGCTAAATGACAAAAGGCTAACATCAGTTTATTAAAAAGTTAGTCCCTTCGTCCGCAGAAGATGTTGTATCCAAGTTCTATCATCCCTCCAATGAGTAAAGCCCAAAGGGGAATAAAGACATAAGCTAGCCTCATTACAGCGAATTGCTCCAATTTCGCACAGAGGGCAAGGCAAAAGGCCAGCTTAAGCAACATTGCTGCAAGGTACCAGGCTTTCTTCTTGAGGTTTAGGGAGCCATTGCGGGGATCAAATCCAGACTTACAACGGCGAGCCATTTTCACTATTATCATAACCAGAAGAATAGTATCAAATATCCAAACAGGGATAAATATTAGGAACCAGTTCCATGGTGCTTTTTCATCCAATTTTAACACCAACATGATCAAGAACAACAATGTGAAGAGCCACGTGAGCAGCACTCTCTGTCCCAAGGTCATTCTCATTTAAACAGCTTTAGTAGGTGGTTTGTAAGAGTAGAAAGGATGGTCTCTAGAATAAAGTGAAACAAGAGAAAAAATAAATTGGATAGTGGAATGGTGACCTGAATGCATATCAAAAAGACAGAGTATTGAACTATGTTTACAAATGAAGCTACCTCTCAGCTTGCATCTTTTGAAAAACAATCTTTAACATGAAGAGTAGACTTCCATGCCTCTTACAAAATGTTTACATTCACATATCATTTAATATGGCATTTATATGATTGGCTTTTCCACTAAACTCTTCTTACATTGTCCACCATATTATTAATTGTAGTAATAAGAGTTTTAAAATGAATTTAATAAAAAGCATCTGTATACAGATATAAAATACAGCACAGCAGATAACTGTATTAACTAAACTCCATATACATGGGTCTGAACAACAGAACTTCACAATGCATTATATCCTTTCCACATATATGTACCATACAAATCTAGACACTCTTTTTTTATGCCATTTTACTGTCAAAATGTCAGTCAAAGAAGCTGGCAATGGTAATGTGGCGAGGGTACTAAAGAAATTCCTCTGTTCCACCCCTATTTCACACAACTATATTCCCTGCAGAGGTGGAATGACTAAATTGAGCAGAATGATCTTAGATAACCAATGGGGTAGATAAAGGGTTACCTGACCTAACCACACTTGATTTCAGAGTGTTTCACCTTCTATGACGCTAGGTAATCTCTTATTCTCTATTGCTAGGTAATCTCTTATGCTCAGTCTCTTGGATCGTTTTTTTAAAGGTATTTAGACCTCGTTGTATAGATGTAGGAAAAAATAGTAAAACTGTAAAAGCCCAGGAAGAAAGAAGCAAACTATTGCCTGAATGTAGTTCTGTTCTTAGTTTTAAACCTGACAAATTTCCGAGGATTAATTTGACAAATTTGGGCCTAACAGTTTCAGATTAACAGCCTGCTTCTAACCCATGTTGCTCAGAATTAAAGTTTACCTAGGACTGCAGCCTAAAAATACTGTACCTTTTGATATTTACATTTCGCTACACATCAACCATCTATTATTTAATGTATGATAGTATGATATCAAATCAGCTAGCCAACTGCAGTTCAACATATAGCCTTTATTACTTTCAATGTTAAAGATATTTCCCACTCTTTTTGCAACTTTCCTGAGATTTGCAGACAAAATGACACCCCAGGAATCACAAATACAAAGGACTGTCTAGTTTGTTACCACCATCATCCAAAAAGTTTCTTTCTAAATGACATCGGGCCACAAGATATACAAGCACATACACACATATTTAAAAAGGAGGAACTTGTTATTGAAGTGCAACTGCTGTAACACTGTCATTTACCAAAGTACATGCACTTCCATCATTATGTTTGCTATTGTCCTCCTATTTCCTGCTGCAGTTTCTATGTTAATATATTAATAACTTTTGAAATGCATTTGAAATGCATTGCTAGTATCGGACATCACAAAATCCTAAGTGTTTCAAGAGTAAGAATATGAGAATATTTGTGAGAATATGAGAACAATTTGTTGAGGCTCACAAATGTCACTTTGTATTGTTTGGCCAGCACTGCGAAATGAACCACGGAAAGCACCAAGATGAGAGAAACTGTAGAGTAATCTGCATCAAGGATGAACAGAGGGTACAGTTAGGTGTTATATTTTTCATTTGGTTCTTGTCAACTATTGAGATTCTTGCAACACAGACTGGTTGAGTTTGGAGTTATTAAATCCAGCAATGAACTCATGAAGTATGCACAAGATAATTTTCCAAACTGTTAAGAGATATTGTATATGCACTCTTGCTTTGTGATTTTATACACATGGATGGGCTATAAGACTGTAGAAGAACTGAGTAGACCACACAAGTCAACAAGACTAGTCAACGTCCTTCATTTATATTCCCCAGTTTGGCACAATCTCATATTCAAGTGGCAAAAAGTACCAGAACTGCACCATTTCTGACTGCAGATATATGTTCATTTAACTTTCATGTAACTCAGTATTAGAGAGCCACCATGGTATAGTTGTTTCAGTGTTGAACTAGGACTCTGAAGACCAGGGTCTTAGAAACCCACTCAGCCACAAAAACCCACTCTCAGCCTCAGAAGAAGGCAAGGGCAAACTCCTTCTGAACAAATCTTGCCAAGAACCCCTCATGATGCCCTTAGGGCCACCATAACAACTTGGAAGCACAGAAGAACAACTCAGTGTTCTGCCATAAAAAAAGTTCTTCCACATACAAAATTAGACATCAAGAAATGAAGTGCTAGCTGAACATAAGCATGGACTTAATGGAGCCCCAATCTGGAGTCTAAAGCAATACAATCTAGACACAGACATGCCTCTTCAGTGAGAAGGAGGCCATAACGCAGACCTACACAACCGACATCATTTGAGGGATACTTACTCACAGAATTATTCTTAAGTTCACTTGAAGCTAAATGGTTCTTTATGGATACTTATTGCTTTAATCCATCTACTAGCATTATTGTTTTATTTTATAGTTATGCATCTCTGAGCTCTACTGAAAAAAAAAAGGAAAGATTTTAAATAGTTATGTGAAAACTGTTTGAGGATGCTCCAAACTTTTTAAAATGCCCCCCTCATTAAAATAAAAAACCTCGGCTGAATACCTGAAATAGTGATGGTAATGCTACTTCTGCGTCTTTATAAGCCTAAACTGCATAACAACATGCATTTCCACAAAACAATTTCAATATTATCTTGGCATTGAGACAAAGATTCGTTCGCTTCATTTCGGCAGGTTAGACTCTGGCTGCCCTCAAAGAGTGCGACTGGTTAGAGTAGAAGATGGAAAAATGAGACAATAGATAACAAACGGGCAATAATAGCAATAGCATTTATTTCTATACCGCCTATCAACTAAGTGTTATCTAAGTGGTTTACAATGTATTTTTAGCTCATTGCCCCCAACAAGCTGGGTACTCATTTTACCGACCTATGAAAGGATGGAAGGCTGAGTCAACCTTGGAGCCTGGCAGGATCGAACTCACAACCTTGTGGTTGCAGTACTGGCATTTAACCACTGCGCCACCAGGGCTCCATATATTGATTAAGGACAAGTATTCTACTTTTTTATATATCTTAATGAATTTTTTGGAAGGATAATGAATTAAAGAGAACAATAGAATATTCTGGATATAAAGTAAGGTTATTGCTACCAGTCAAAAAAAGACAACACAATTACAATTACATCCAACGTTGTTTGAGAGAAGAGCCTCAACAGGATCAAAGACTATGGAATCATCAAAGGTGTTAGAAGAAATTCAGCAAATGAGAATAGATATGACGGAAGAATTGAAGGCAACAAGGACTGAAATTAGGACCACAAAGACTGAAATTAAACAAGATTTAAAAAAAGAAGTAGAAAGTTTAAATCAGAATCTACAGAAACTTACCAAAGAACTATCAACAGTAGATAAGAAGGTGGGAGAGTTACAGGAAAAAAATCTTAGATTAGAGGAGCAAATGGAACAATTGAAAAAAGAACAGCTGAAAGATAAAGAAACTATTACGAAATTAGAAATGTGTCAATGAAATAAATGCCTGAAATTAAGAGGATTAATGGAACAAGACAATGAAAACTTGCATGAAAAAGTCACAGAGATATTGGCCATGTTTATAGGTCAAAGAGTTGGAAGGTTTGAACTGGAGATCAATAAGATGTTCAGAATAGATTCTCCAACTGCAAAGAAAAAAGGCCTACCACATGATATTGTTGTGTATTTCACGAGAGAGAAAATGAATGATTTAATTTTGGAACAAAGTTATATGGAAAAATTGATTGTGGATGACACTGAAATTCAGATTTTCAAAGATGTACCACGGAATATATTGAGACAAAGAAGAAAATATATATCCTTGACAAGAACGCTTCAGAGGTTGAATATAAGGTATAGGTGGAAACTTCCAGGAGGACTGTCTTTCTTCTTTAAAGACAAAAAATACAAAATAGCAATGATAGAACAAGCTAATAAATTCCAGGAAAGAAATTTAAAAATCTTACAAAAGAACTAAGTATTGGAAGAAAGAAAAACAAAGAATCAAGATAAAGAAAGGGAACTATAAAAGAAGAAACAAAAAGAAAATTCAAAGAAGAAGTACTCATTGCAGACTCAGACGAAAAGGAAGAGACTGTACAGAGGATAAAATTTTAATACCAAAGAGTAAGAAACCAAAGGAAATTTGAGGATGAAAATAGTTTCATGGAATATATATGGAATAAACTCACAAGCTAAAATGGACAAATTTTTCCCTATCTGGAAAGATTAAAAGCTCAAATTATCTGTCTTCAAGAAACATATAAAAATAAACCAGGAAAAATACCTAAGAAATTCAAAGCTAAGTGAATATTTTACTTCATTATATGAAAAGAAAAAGAGAGGAGTGGCAATCTAAATTGACAAGAAGCTCCCCGCTAAGGAAATATTTAAAGATGAAGAAGGAAGAATATTGGGACTGGAAATACAGATTGATGGAAGACATGTAGTAATAGCAGGAGTATATGCCCCAAATGACAAAAAAGAAGGATTTTATAAGGGACTGCTGGAAAAACTAACAACATATGAGTACGAAAACTTGATTTTAGTTGGAGATTGGAATGGAGGTCAAGATACAAAATTAGACAAATCAGTATTGAAACAGAAAAAGGAAGTGACACAAGGTAGACTACCTAAAACATTTTTTGAATTGTGTGACCATTTGTCAACAAGTGATGTTTGGAGATATACCCATCCATATGATACTATACTTTCTTTTCAGAAACACATCAAGTACATGTTAAAAGATGTAAGACAAATAGATATTCTGCCCAAAGTTATGTCAGACCATCACTCGGTCTTGTTGTATTTAAAAGATAACAATATAAGAGAAAACAATATAATTGGCGACTGAATGATAGTTTGTTAAATGATGAGGAAATAGTAAAAAAAGCTAAAGAAACACTGAACTTTTTTTTCAAAGAAAATATAATTGACAAGACAAAGATGAACGTAATTTGGGATACGTCAAAAGCTGGGATGTGAGGTTTCTTTATGCAATAACAAAAACAAAATATAAAAAGGAAAGAAAACTATCAAAAACGAATGTTAGATCTCCAGACAAAGGAAGAGGAATTGAAGAAAAACCCTCATAAAACTGTTTTAAAGTATGAGATAAAAATACTACAAAAAGAAATCTCACAGCTCACAAAGGAAGAAGTTGAAAAAAAACTGAAATATTTGAAGCAAGTTCATTTCGAGCAAGCAAACAAAATAGGGAAGTGGCTGGTATATAAACTGAAGGAAAAAAAGGAGAGAAATATAATAACGGAGGTGAAAGAATGAAAGAAGATAGTAACCAATCAAGCCAAAATAAAGCAGATATTTGAAAAACACTTTGCAAATTTATTTCAAGAAAAAAATACCTCAGAACAGCAACATTATAAAATAGCAGAATATTCGAAAAATCAAAATATAGTGAGAATTTCAGAAGAAAGGCAAAAACAACTGAACAAACCTATTACAATAGTGGAAGTGCTGGGGGCCATCAAGGAATTAAAACCGGGGAAAGCACCAGGCCCAGATGGCTTTACAGCCCTTTACTACAACACATTTCAGAAAGAATTATTAAAACCATTACATGCAACTATCAAGGAAATAAAGAAACAAGGAAGACCCAAAACATGGGGGACCCGAATATTACATTGATTCCAAAAGAAGGCCAGGGCAAAAAAGAAGTCTCAAACTACAGACCCATACCTGTATAAAATTTGTACAAAATATTCGTGACAATATTAGCCAAAAGATTGAAAATAATTGTACAGGTAATAATTCAAGAAGATCAGACAGGCTTCCTTTCGGGCAGATCTATGAAATACAATGTAAGAGGGTATTCAATTTCTGAATAAATTTTGTAGAATAGAAGAAAAAAAATCTGTCTCAGGCCATTTGCGCACTAGACTGAGGCCTGAGGCCCCTCCCTAAACTGCAAACTCCAGGATGCCATAGGATGTTGAAAGTGGAATAATATCGCTATAACAGTCTAGTGCAGAATTGGCCTTAGTTAGACAGCGGAATAGCAAAACAAACGGTGGAGCACACAACAAGACAATAGTGGAGGTTTTGCAAAGCATTATTTACAGATGCCCAAAGAGTAGGCAGGAGGAAGTTCAAAGGGGATACGCAACAGTTAATATATTAAATATTTTACACACATACACATATAGCAGCTGCGACGCCTGCTCAGTGCGGGGGGGCCTTCATTCCCTCCGTCCCACCCGAGTTCTAGGCTGAGCCGCGCCTCGTCTCCCCTCAGCGCTTGGTCCTTCTGAGTAGCGGACTCAGCCACATCCCGTTATCGGAAGGAAAGAGGTAAAAGTCCCCCAGGGACGCCCCAATGCGGCAGAGGGAAGACACAGCCCACAGTCGCCGGCCTAGCCTCATCCACCGGCCAAGCGCGCCGCGCCCGGAGGTCTCCCTCGCTTCGGTTTCAAGCTACCCACCAGACACGCTCCCGGCGCCCCCCGCAGCTCCGCTGCCTTAAGGAGGGACCCCTGGCGACCCGGCTCATCCCGGCGCGGCGCCACAGCCCTCCGCGTCAGCAGCCACAGCGAGAAACAAAGGCGAACGGGCACTCTCCCGCGATAGGCCACAGGGCATAAGCCCTGCACAACGCTGTCATTGGCCAGAGAGCTTGTCTGTCGCAATGATTTTCCACGCTCATTGGATTACATGCACCCGTCCCCGCCTCTGTTTAAACAAACATCGCCCCCTCGCGCCAGGAAGACGCCTTTGCGAGGCGCCTATTCGGCGTGTCGCTAGCTTCCCTTTCGAGAGCGCCACATTACAGCCTGTTCCTAAACTGGTGTTCTCTGAGGGTGCTGAACGGGCAGCTCCTAGGATTCCAGACTACGGGTCTTCCTTACTCGGGCTGATGGGAGTTGAAGTCCAGAAGGTCTGGCAGGCACTGGATTGCAAAGGCTCGTTTTATTATCCCACCTCTCGCTTTCGGGCGCCTATCACAGTCGTTGCAAGGGTGTTTGCGACTGCCAATCATTTTTTAGCCGCTGACTTTTCTCTATTTTTCATTGGGTAAAGCGCGCACTCAGTCGAGCGCTCCATTCCTGCCGTTTGAGGGATTGTCGTCCAATGAGCACAGTTGTTGACGAGCGGCGGGGGTGGAATCAAACCCACAAAGGCTCACGCTGAATTTTTTGGTCGGGGCGCGTCGCGTCGTATTACCTCCCTCCCGGCTGTGGGAGGGATAGAGAAAGAGAGAGAGAGGGGAGGTGGACTGATGATTGACGTGCGCCTGCTTTGGCACGGCAGCGCGCTGTTGCTGTCGCCGCCGTCTCAGGCGCGCGCTCGCCTTCCCTCCCTCCTTGGCTGCGCGAGCTCTTCTCTCCCTCTCGCGCCGTCTCGTGCTCTCCTTTTCCAGTCGCGGGCTGCGCTTGCCTTCGCTGGGACCGTTCTCTTTTGCCGCGTGCGGCGGTGGTTGGAGAACCGGTAAGATTCGAACCAGGCAGTCCCCTTCCACACACACACAAGGGCGCGCGCGTCCAGACACACACAGCGCTCTCTGGAACCGCCTGTAGCGCGTGAAGCTGAGTGAAAGAGAGAGAGAGAGATGGAAGGACGCGGGGAGCTTTTTTTCCTTGGACGCTTTATGGGGGGGGCGGGAAGAAGAGAGCGGGAAGGGCTCTGAGGAGGGTCCGTGGAGAAAGATGGGACCAGGACGGGCAGGGGAGGAGAGTGCTGCGGTCTGGGTGGGAAAAGCGACGAAGGACGGGGCTGAGGGAGCCCAGGAAGGAGCGCGGAGACCTCCCCTGAGGAGAGCAGGGTCGTCGGGCATTCTTCTCTTCACACAGAGAAGCAGAACGAGGCAGGATGTGGGGTAGAGGCGTAGGGGGACGTAGCTGCAGATAGACCGCAGCCACTTGTGGTGGGATGCAGATGAGGGCGGTGTTTGTGTGTGCGTCGGCCCGTCCTTGAAGAGGAGGGAAACGGTTGAGGAGGGGACATTTCTGAAAGCGGGGTGGTGGCCGGGAGGGGTCAGGGTAGGCTCTGCGCGCATGTGTGGGAGAATATGGGGAGGGGTGCAGCGCCGCGTGCGGGTGTACAGTACGTAAAAAAAGAGACGATTGCGGGTTCGGTACAGTGCGGGGAGGGGCGGTCGTCGTGGTGCTGCCGCCGGGGGGAGTTCATACCGGGTCAGCAGAGAATGAGCGGCCGTAATTTGGAAAGCAGAGAAGGGGGAGGATGTGATCAACTGTCAAAGTGCAAAGGGAGGAGAGCTGGGGTAGTTAAAGCGCCTTCCAAGGAACGGGACTGGGGGAAATAAAGCTAGTCTTACTATAACCTAAAAAAACCATACGGTCTCCATAAGTCGAAAGGCGACTTGAAGGCGCGTTATAACTGAATTTTCCCTTGAGCTTCCAGCACCGCTGTTTTCCTGTCTGTCTCAGTGTTCTTTCTTAGAATGAGTTTGGTGTTATCCCAGAATTACAGAAAATACGTGTGGTTTTGGATAGGATGTAGTCTTAGTTCTATGCTCTAGAGCCTGCTTGCTCATAAAAAGAACATGAGGGTCCAAGTAATCAAGGTTTTGTGTAGAGTCACTGCTGGTTGGAGGCTTGTTGACTGCCATGGGTGGTAAGCACTGGTGTGGTTGTGTTCACAACTTCCAGGGAGAAAAAAAAGTCTGAAAAAGGTTTGTTGAGGCCCTGCTTCTTTCGTTGGGTCTTTAAATTGTTTATTTAATTGGAGGACTTGATGCAGCTTTTCTGTAAGAACCACCAAGGCAGAGTACAACAAAACCTTTCCTGTGCTTTTTTTAATTATGGGGTTCTGTCTATATATAGTTCAGGATGTATGATATTTAAGATACTAAGTTGTTAGCTCCTACTTATGTTTTTCTTTTGAGTAAGGGAGTAAATTCTTAGATGGTTGGGGGAGGTAACTATTACATTTTACGTAACAGAACCTTCTGGTTACTGTGCAGAATCTCCCTTCCTAAAATGCCAGAGAGAGTAGTGTGATTTCTTTATTGTCAAGTAAGCTTAAGTAGCCAGGACCTGCCAATGCTCTGCTAAATGACCTTAGACATCTCATTAAACCTGCTGTCAGTGATGTGATTTACAGTGCATGTCAGCTTTGTGTGATATGTTTGGTGAAGTCCTTTGAAAAATGGTTTTCAGTGCAGAATAAATAGATCCATTTAACACAGATAAAACAGTCTTTGTCGTTTTTTTTAGACTGAGCACACACTTTGATTCTATGTTCTACATTTAGTATAATAATTTGAACACAAAAATGCTAGCCACGATGCTAATATGTAGTTTATGTTTAGTTTTTGGAATTAAACTGTTGCTTAATTCACTGGTAAATCACTGGTAAATATAGAATTATATGTGCTTGAAAGTATGGGCTTTCTTTGCAATGTGGTTATTTCTGATTCGTTAGTCCTTAGTGACAGATCTGTTTAATTTTTCTTACTGGAAAGGATTGTCATTTTCACAGCAACCTTATATTTGCAGGAAGATGTTTTGGAGCCCAAGAAATATGATCTAAATAAAAATGTTGAGCTAAACCCAAATAATCAGATTTAGTCGAGGGATTAGAATGATGGGATTTTCCAGATGCTGCTGGATTGCAGCTCCCATCAGCCCTAGCCAACATAGGCAGTTTTGAGGTATGCTGTGAGCTGTAGCCCAAAACATTTGGAGAACTTCCTGATTTCCACCCCTGATTTAGTGTTTTAATGTTTTTTTAGGGATTTTAAAAAGTTTTATTGGAAGGTGCAGGAAGGATGATTAAAGAAATGTTTGTGTAAAACTGTAATCTTTATGCTCTGTGTTTTTTATTGAATCATACTGGAGGAAACATGGTTAATGTAAAAGATGAATAATTGATAGAACTGAATTTAAACCAATATATAATTACTATGGATTGCATCTTAGAGGAGTTTTGTTTTGTTAAAAAGGGTTATTCCAGGAATGAAACTGACACAGAGATTGAAATGTTTCATTACCTTTGGCAAACTACTACAATAGTGTGCAGTGGCACATGAGACGTAGTACTAAATCCAGCATCTTCCTACTGTTGATAGAAAGGCTTCACTCTCAGAAATTTCCTCTGCCCATTTTTTTTTAAAGCCTCTCCAGAGATCATCTTATTCAGCAAGGTCACCTAACTCTGTGCACCATTTTAATTTGATGGGAAGGGGGATGGGGAAGTCCACTTCTACTAGCCCAGTTACATGTGCTTAAATCTTGATTTAGCCCCCTATCTTGAATGCACCCAAAAGCAAATGAATACTTGAAGATTAGTCTATCTTCTTAGAAATTCTTTACATAGGAGCCAGTGCACCTTAATAGCAGAATGGGTACACTTGTAGCATGATCTTGTTGCATTTACCCTTAATAAGTTCCACGGTCTTAAGTGGAATTTAATTTCTAGTAAGTGTACCTTTTCTGTTTTAATTAGACTTAAGTTGTTGGCTTCACCTACTTTGGGAATGTGCATGTGCGGGAATTAGTGCATTAAATTCCTTGGCCATGATCCCAAGAACTACTTTAGGCAAGCTTAATGTTTTGGGTTTTTTTTTAATTGAACAGAGGTCAGACATAATATATTGGAAACTGCTTTGAGAAGATACCTAAATTTCAAGATCAGTTTGTGGAGACTTTTGCTTGAATATTCAAAGACTATAGTCCTCCTGGTAGTTTGTTGTTGCTTAGATTATGGGAACAAAGGAAGGGGGTTTCTAATGAAATCCACAAACTTCACCTCTTGTTGGCCCCCACCAGTTTAATACCTCCCACTGTCCTCATTAGCTGTACCTCTAATCTTCCATCCCTACTCATGGGAGTATGCTTAACTCCACCAAAATGGAAAACTTGTTCTAAAACTGAATGTAAAAAAGTAATGCAGAGTTGCAGGTGAAATTACCCCCTTGAAACATACACATTGTCACACAGAAACACAGTGGAGTGAATCAAGCAGGGAAGAGATAGAGATCCTTGAATACAACAGACAGAGTGAGAGGTAAATCCTGGCTCCCCCACCACTTCAGCCTTCTAAAACAGTAATTTAGTGGTGCACCAGTGCACGGTGATTCTCTGCAATGGAAACACTAATAAATAGAAGTAAACATTTGATTATTGTATTCTCTAATAATAAATAACTACCTTGACAAGGATGACAGGATATTTTGGATGTTTGTTAGTGTGTGAATGTGTGTGAACAGACCACTTTAGAATTAAAGAATTCTAACCCATGGATTTTTTTCCCCTGATTCTCAGTACCAGAGCTCACAGTCCTTCTATACACAAATCCATTTTAAATTGTCTTCATTTCAGCAGTTTAATTTGTAATGTTTGTGAAGTGGTGAAAGGTGACAAGAAGAAAAATCAACTCATCTGAAATGTGGTGCTGGAGAAGAATTCTAAGGACGCCGTGGACTGCTAAAAGGACAAATGAATGGGTCTTACATTAAATTAGGCCTGAATTCTCACTGGAAGCCAAGATAATTAAACTGAGGCCATTTCTGCACTAGACTGTTATAGTGCTGTTATTCCACAACATTCTATGGAATCCTGGAGTTTGCAGTTTGAGGCCCCTCCCTAAACTGCAAACCTAAGGATTCCACAGGATGTTGAAAGTGGAATAACAGTGCGGAAATGGCCTGAGACTACTGTATTTTTGGATGTATTTGACTCATTGGAACGGAAGATAATGATTAGAAAAGTGGAAGGCAGTAGGAAAAGAGCAAGACCACACCACAGGTGGATTGATCTAGTAAAGCCACAGCCCCAAGTTTATAAGACATGATCAGGGCTGTTGCTGAGCAGGGCTTTTGGAGGTCTCTGTTTTGTAGAATCAAAATAAGTTGAAGTTAACTTGACAGCAAACAACAACAATAGTCAAATAATTGAGAATCCGCTACCCTTGCTGATCTACTGCAAATCATTCATTGATCTACCAGTAGATCTGGTTCTACTAGAACTATTGCCTATTCCTGTGTTAGAAGATCCAGACTATGTAGAATCCACTAGCATGGTTCTTTCCTGTCTCAGTATGCTCCATTTTCAGAAAGGGCAGTCATGGCATAGGAACATATTACAGTATGCATTTTATCTGTTCCAGAGTTTGTCACACTTTCCTGCAAAAATTTCCATGATGTAAACATAACATTGTTAATCACCGTATAATTTGTTAATTTTTAAATGGCCCATATGATATGACTGTGGACAGTCTGAATAGGCCAAATTCTGTGTTGGCCACAGTTTTTTTTAAGAACAAAACACCTCATGAGGTTCTGGGATGGCTGAAGTTGTATAGTAGAACCATTCCGTGGATTTTGTTGTCACCAGTTAGACTGTGTTTCATAACTGCAGTGATAAAGCTGCAATCTGAACGTGTCCTCCTGCAGCTGGTCAGCAGGCTTAAAACCTGAGCAAAACACAATTCAAGTAATATTTCATGAAATTCTTAGCAAAAGTTAAAAGTGTGAACAGGGCAAAAGGCAATTATGAAAATGGTACAGACATTATTCTTCCTCTACTGCAGCATAGTTCATTTCTCAATGACTAGGTAATGAGTTCTTCAGGATACATGTATATATAATTCCACAGCAGAAACTGTCTGAAATTGCCTTTATGACAGGTCATTATGAGGAAGAATTACGTTCATTTTTAAATGACATACCCACAAAAACATGCAATCCTTTTGAAAATAATGCTTATGAACACTGGTAGGGGATTTATTGAAGCAGTGTAGAGAGGATTTGTCAGGAAAGTACATTTAGTGAATATCCCAGTTTTTTGGTGGTTTCCTGATTTTAAAAAAGAACCATTCCTACACATTTTTGGAGCTAAACTCTTACAGTGTAAATTGCCTGCCATATTGTTCCTTCTTAAAAAAGAAAAAAGAGAGAGAAAGAGAAATGCTAAACTTTGGCAGTGGTCCATTCCCTGCCTCTATATAAAATTGCTGTATCTCCTGTTAGAATTATTAAAGCAATGGAATTCTTTGTCAGACTTTACTTGTCTAGTTGAGTCTTTCTCAGATTACCCTTTACTTTTTACAGATTATTTTATTTGTTTTGAATATGATCCTGTTAATTAAATTATTTTATCTTTTTTTCAGTATCCTTACAGCAATTACTATTAATATGTTCTGTTCTGTCACAGAAAATTGTTTAATATGGCTTTCAAGATAATGATCTTTTTATTATTATTTTGGATAAGGTAATAGGTGATAGCTGTCCTGGAGTATGAGATGTGTGTGTTTATGTGTGTGTATAAGAATAATGAAGTAGTAGAGGAGAAAGTTTATGTATTACAGGAATATGGTGGTTAGCATGGTTGCTTCTAGTCATAACAACAAAGCTGCAGTTGTGTGGACAAAGTGCTGGCATTCATGGTTCTGCTGGCACAGGCAACTGGAAAGAAATGGGAAGTCTTTCTTTTCGGTAGCCTTATGGATGAATGATTTTATTTACTGAAGTAAAGCTTTGTTGTAGACAAGGACCTCTGTGTATACATATTGCATAGTACTTTTTTAAAAAGTTCTTGTTAGAGATCCTTATTTATTTTTACATAGTTACAAGACAAGAAGAAATGTAGGAAGAAATGTCTGTTTGTATCTTTGGATGAGGCGGCTGTGATTGAATAATGCAAAGTATTATTTATGGCTGAGATCCTGCATAGCACACACAGAGCATCATCACTTCATGCATGCAGCTCCGTAACTCATCTTTTCCCAGTCAGCTGCCAAGCTCTTTATGGCTATTAAACAGATGCAGAGGAGAAGGCACAGAGGGAAGAAACCCGGCAGTGGAAATTACCTCTCAATCCTTCTGCAATTTCGCAGAAAGAAGAAGAAGAACAATGCTCCCACTCTTTTTCCTCACTGTCTAGTGAACTGCAGTGGGGATGAGAGTCAGTCCCCCTGCTCCCTTGTCTCCCTCTTCGCCGCCCCCCATGTTTAATGGCCACCCAGGACTTGCCTAGGACAAAGTTTGTATGGATGAAAGAGGGTAGAGAATATTCTTTCCACCCTGTTCAGAACAAAGGTATGCATGTCTAAAGTACACACATGCTATTAGCAGGTTTCTGGCCTATATATTGTAAAATAGTGATGAATATTGATAAGGTATAATGACTGAATATCAGAGTGTAAAAGCTGCTAATAAGATGTGAAACATTTGAGACTGTTTCCAAACACCATTTCTGGGTTTCTGTTGATCATTTCATATGCCTTTCTTAGTAGGCTACTTGCCACATCTTGCTCTGTTTGTTCCATCAGAAGACAAAAAGGACACATTCTATTGTTCAGGAGTAAAGGGGTTCAGTCAGCCAGCTTTCAGTTCTTGTTCCATTTTCCTCCACTCTCTTTTTTCTGTAAACGTAATTCAAATAGTCCAGATAAGGTGGAAAGGCAGTCTATCCCACGAAAGATACCAATAAACCCACAGCTCAGTGAATTGGATAGAGAAAAGAAAAGAAGACAATGAGAATACATATTCGTGTGCGAACACACACATGCACACACAACACACACATGGGAAATCAGTTCCAAATCCACAGAGAAAATGTGACAGTGAAGTAAACTATGTATGTAGCCAGCTTATGTCAGGAGTCTCTTATGTAACACCTTACTTGGCCAGGATGATCATGTGACAAAGGGGGCTTTTACCAGATATTTATGCAGTTTTTAGTCAAGATGATTCTGAGTGTCAACTTTACTCCTTTGGCCAATGATGCATATAGGCAGGAGATGTCTCATGGAGAGGGTTATCAGAGCTACCAGCTGGGTGGATATGAGAGCCCAGCAGGAAGGATGCTAGCTTTCCAGTCAGGCTGTTTTTGTATTTCAAGATGTTGTGGAATGGCATGTACCAGGATGGCCAGTGCTAAAGGAGGCTGTTTCCCATCCACTGTAGGGAACAGTAATGGAACAAATGAATGAGGTCTGGGTCGTCAAGGTGTTGTGACTAATTGAAAGTTTTCAAAGAAATAACTGTTCTAGTTTCTTTTAGCTTAAAAAGGAGGAAGGGAAGGGGAAGCAAAAAGGGAATATAGCGGCACCTTAGTCTTCAACTGGATAATGCTGGACTGCTCTTAAATGGATAACACTGGAATGATCCTGGTGAGTGTATGCATTGTGTAACATGTAAAAGGCCAATGGGTTGAACTATAGTTTTCACAAACTGTAGTTTGTGAAACTGGCTGACACTGGCCAAATCTGGCTGACACTTCCAATATTAACAAAATGGGAAGAACTAAATAGTGTGCTTTTCGCTCTCCCCATTTTTTGAATGATGGTTTTTAGTCATGGTTTTATTCCTCCATACTCTTTATCCTAATATTTGTACCTACCTAAATTAAGAGGCATTTGGCAGGATTCTGTGATCAGATACCTCATAGTTTGTTTCAGAATGAAATAAACACTAATTTAAAAACATCACCTGGAATTATCTGTTTAGTTGTCGAGACAATTCTAGGCAGCTATTAGGTACAGCCAAAAAGAGCTATAAAGGGAAAATGTTACTCTTATGAATATAGCAAGTGATGTATTTTAATGATGATTTAGTACACTTGGCTTCCTGATGTTGGATCTCTGATTTTTAAAATATAAAAATACTATACAGTCTTACCAGCAGGTAGTTATTTGGGTCTGAGAACACAAGTCATGTTCCTGCTAGAGGAGAAATGGGAGTGAATCTGAAAAGGAACAGAAGGTCCCCCCCATTTTTTTAAGCAGATAATTCAGAGGACATGATTTACCCCAAATCTGGATGTCTGTAGTTGAACTACACCTGACACAACTAAAGTTAAAGCACTTGTAGAATCAAGAGTATAAATACTTAAATTTTAAATTGTTTTGCAGATTTATCTCTGTGTTGTTTTAATTGTGCTTTTATGCGTTCTTACCGTATGGTATTTTGAATAGACACTATTACATTCATTTTATCAAACAGATCAATATTTCAATACCAAACCTTTATAGAAGTAACCAAGTTAGAGTAGAAATAGTTTCCAAAGGTGCAGAACACCTTTATGATAACATGAGCTTTCATGGACTATGAGCCACTTGGTCAGACATATAGTGTTATCCAGAACTTAAGATATATTTCAGTAAACATGCTTGAGGATGAGAGCAGAGACAAAGCAGTCAGAGGGAGATTAAGTGCAGAAAGTATTGACAGTTGGAGTTACATTATTAATACTATCCATTCACAGAATTGTTGCTGATAAACATCTTGGCACGAGATAAG
This sequence comes from Iguana delicatissima, assembly GCA_948472985.1. Taxonomy (NCBI): domain Eukaryota; kingdom Metazoa; phylum Chordata; class Lepidosauria; order Squamata; family Iguanidae; genus Iguana; species Iguana delicatissima. The sequence goes on from CAOKZL010000441.1 coordinate 265,482, forward strand.
CCAGTTAATATGTTGTGGGATGAGTATGCATTATATTTATTCATAACTCATGATAGGATTGGAACATCCTAATATCTTGTCTTTCGGTGCTCCGATTTCCCTCTGAAGTTTATTTCCACAGCAGGCTTTGTTGATGTCAGTGTCACAGTGCCCGGGGAAGCTACTGTTCTCCCACTGGTTTTTAAATACTGCTATTTCTGTTGTTAGATTTGGTTCCATTTACTTGGTTGCAGCGAGACCAGCTAGTTTGTCCTGCAGAGAATGCAAAACGATATTGATAACTCAAGGTCACACACAGTGTTTGGGAAGATGAGTAACAATATATATAGATAACATTGCTAGATCCTGTAATAGTGTTGGCAGAATAGCTATAAGGACGTCTGGGGTTTTAACAGGGTCTTATGCCTCCGTTTGCTCTTTTGTTATGCAGCCTGCTGTTGCTAGCGAGTAGTTGTTCAAGGTTTTATATTTTTGTGTTACTATGCCCAGGCTCACTGCCCAAGTCTGTGAGATGGTAATCTCATTGGCCTGGATGATTATACTCATTGATGATACATTTGAGTGGCTTCAGCTAAGACCTGTAGATAACAATAGGTTGTGTTCTATGCCTTTTTACTTTGAATCTTTCCTGTATTAATTTATTTTTGTTTTAGGGGGTACCAGTCTGGTCTTGTCAGTCTTTTTCCTCCCACAGTTATTGGGTAGATATTGAAGTTTGAGAAGTGCCTGTCATAAATCATAGTAGTATATAAAACCATTGCACTTTATTTGTTAGCTGATGATACATGAAGCATACTTTCAAAGCAATTGTGGACCACACTAGATGTGACATCAAATGTGTTCTTGCATTTGATGTGTTATGTGGTTTAGAGGCAAATAGCCACCATGGGGAATTAGAGGTTTGGGGCAGAGAGAAGTTTAATTCTTTTTCTCTTGTTGGTGATCCTGATGACAGCCACTTTGTTGCTGCTGTTGCAGCACTTCTGTTTGGGTGCTGAGGAAGGCTACCACTGTCATTAATGGGAATGCATATGATACCATTAGAATAGGCAGTATGTTAAATTTAAATTACATTTAACTTCATGTCTAGTTTGGCCCTTAGAAGATGATTGATTTGTGGGGATTACTGTTATTTGAGCAAAACGTTATAGAGTGAAACAAACTTTATAGCTGTGGTAGTATGGAAATATATAAGTTCGAGTTATTGGATTGCCCTTTAGATGGGATGGGGGACATCATGGAGTGAGTAGGCCTCACGTAAGTCAAATTTGCCTTTTTTGTGAAGAGAAGAACACAGAGGAGAACATTTTGGTGCAGAACAGATTCTGTGCCCACGTCTATAAGATGCATTCTGCCCCACCTATAGATTCACTAGTAGGAGAAGGAACTCTGTTTTTCTTTTCCTCCTTTTAGAAGTAACTGTGGAATTTCATCCTTTTGGACATATTCCTCCTAGGTACTTGAGTGGGCAGAGATACTTGTAGAATCCCATTGTTACTTTCTCACTTCAGTCCGTGTTTGTTCCCCATAGGGAATGAGGGTGAGGCAGAGGAAATCACGCTTTTGTCTCCAATCTGAGATTGGAGAGAACAGCAGGATTTCTCCCCTCACCCGCTACCTGGCTTCCCAACTGGAATAAAAACAATTCCAGACAGTGAAGACTTGGAGAAAGGAATCATTTAGACCATCTTCACAGATTTTGTTTGTTTATATATTATTAAAAATAACAGATGCCTTGAATGGATAAAACAATGATATGTTGATAGTTCATGCTTCCATTGCAAGGGATTTTTTTTTTGGTAGTTTTGTCTCCCTTCCCCCCTCCAACGTTTGAGGTCTTAATGTCAGGACAACTAATGAAGAATGGCACTCAAAGGAATATTATCTATTCATACATTGAATCTTCATTATACAGATTATAGCTGAATGCTAAATTCCATGGAAACAAATTGTTGTAGGTGGTTACAGTAGATGTGGAGGCTGTTTCCAGAGAATAGTTCTACCATTGGCAACCAATGAAGGATTACCAAAAAAGCCAAATCTGGGTTTAGGCTATATGAAGAACTGTATCTTCCTATATGTCCCTGCGTGGGCTCTAAGATCTTCAGGGGAGGCCCTTCTTTCAGTCCCACCACATTTTCAGTCACGTTTGATAGGGACAAGAGAGACTGACTTCTTGATGTTTGCTTATAGGCTTTGGAGTACCATTCTAGGGAGGGTAGAATGTCTCCTTCCTTGTTGCCTTTCTGCTAGCAAGTGAAAGCTATGCTATTCTGGCAGACTTTAGGAACAGACAGCAATGAGCTTTTAATGGTGTCCTGTCATGTTGATTTTCTCTTCTGTCTTCAGTAGGATCTAAATGGTTTTGAGTTTATAGATTATTTCAAAAAGCACTTTTCTGTAGTTTGACCTCTGTAATTGTGTGAATTATAATCTGTATTTTTTATTGTAAGTAGTCTGAGTCTCAGTATTGGGGAAAATTTGAGATATAAATGAATACATAATAGCAATATAAATCTTAGATATAGTAGATTTTCAAGATGCTTAGAAACAGATTCCGTTTATACGTGCTTCTCTTTAGCTGCCTAAGGCTAGAATCATTGTGGTGCTGTGTTGGCATAACTGTGCTACTGTTAGAGGCAGTACAGCAGCAGCAGAGAAGAAAGGAAGAGGAAGCAGCAGCAGCTGTGAGGGAATGCAAGGAAACTTACCTTGACCATCATTGGGAAGAAAAAGCTACTGGCTCTGAGTGACTTCTTCCTCTGGGACCTAGTTTCTGAACAGTGGTGGTGTCAGCGTTTGGGGCAATGAATCTTCTCTGGGCTTCGATGTCAATTTTAAAGGAAGTGTCCAAGGTGCTGAACCTGTTGTAGAGATAGGGGACAGCCATGTCTTTTAAAGTTCAGACTAAAACCTGGAATGGATTCATGGCCTACTATTTGCCAGTGCTTCCAAGTGAGTCCTTAGAACCATTAGGTTCTAGAAAGGCTGCCTTGGGGCAGGCAGTTTCTCAAGACAGCTTTCTCAGTACAACTGGAAGTGAAGCACTGGCAAAATAGGATGTGAAGAGCTAGAAGCCTTATAGTCACAGTGACAATGGAGATTTTTTGTTTTTTGTCTTCCTTCATAGCAGCTGCATGATCATGCAAAAAAAAAAGTGTTGCATTAGCATAACATTTCTTTTTTTACCACAGTGTTCCAACAGGATTTTGGCCTTATAGTATTTCTTCTGGATACCCCTCATGTGTTTTGAGTTTAGTATTCTTGGATCTGTGGCTTTCGCAGTGTGATAAACTAAAAATATCTTCAGACTTTATACCAGATCCCTGCCTAAGATTTAAGGTCCAGGGGAAAGATGGAGAAAATCAACAGCAATATTGTTTTCTGAGGATGATGCTTTTTTCCAAAAAAAAAAAATGGAAGAATTGGAAAAAATGGATTATGAAATGTTTTATTTAGAATGATGAGTAACATGTTCAAAACAGGCTATTTACATATCACTCACTAGCTTTTATCATCCGAAACAATACCTAAACACACTTAAGGCCTAATGCTAGAAAAAAACTTTCAAATTTTGCAAAATACAGACTAATGTCAATATTTTTTCAGAAATGAAGTTCAGGATTGTGCCAAGCATATTTATCCTTCAGCATAATAACAAGGCTTTTGCCTAACATAGCTCTGACTGAGTTGCTTCTTTACTGTTTCAGATTGCTCCATCCATGCTTGGAAATAGTCTTCTCCAAATGAAGAGATAAACTGATGTGTTAAAAGGGCAGAGAGACTTATCAATCTCGCAGACCTTCAGGTTTTTTTGGTATATGTTGAGATGATAAAAATGAACGGTCAGAAAAAACTAAACTGCTGATAGCTAGAGTTCAGAAAATGAAACTGATAAAAGTTTCGTGTAGCAAAAATAGTATCTCCCCTACGTGCTTTTCTCTTCTTCCAGTGCTGCTGGCTGAATTTTTTTGTGGTGTCAGTGAGGGCCAAACTAAATGGGACATTAATTGTGTGAATGCATTTTACATGCCTGTTTTGATGCCTAAGTGCAAGGAACTTTCGCTGCTGCCCTGTGTTGATAACTATATGCAATTGGCCCTCCACTTTCAAAAGGGTTAGGGCGCAAGACCCTCATGAAAGTGGAAAAAAACACAAATATCTTCCCTTTGCCTTCCTGAGTGAGAGAGAGAGAGAAAGCACATGTGTCCATTCCTTCTTCCACTACCCATCATGTCTCCTTGTCCCTCGCCGCCCACCCAAGAGAGTGAATGAGGGAACATGTATATGACCACCTCCCCTCACCCCCATTCCATCCCCTTGTCTCCCGCCCACCCACCTGAGCACAAAGGAACACAGGCATTGCGCCTTTCCTCCTTCTGTTCCCCCATCCCATCGCTTTGTCCCCTGCCCACGTGCCTGAGTGCATGTGTGCACCTTCACTCTTCCTGCTCTCCCTGTCCCATCTGCTTGTCCTCTGCTCACCCACCTGAATGAGCAAGCAAGGGAATGCACATGCATGCCTTGCCTCCTCCTGCTCCCCTGCCTGCAGAGAAATGTTTAGGGTGGGACAAATAGGGCATATATCCTGGGCGCCAAAGCCAAGGGGGCGCAAAAAAACCGTGCTGGAAGATTTAGCAGAGGAGGAGGGGGAGGGGGAGGAATCATTGTCCGAAGGAGATGGATGCACAGGGGGCTGGAACTTTCTCTTTGGGGGAAGAGTTGGCAGAGTAGGAATGTCAAGGAGCTTCGAGTGGCTTCTTCCCCCCTCCCTTTTTTGGGGAGAAGAGCTAAAGAGTTATCTTTAAAAGAAAGAAGCAAATTGAAGGTTAAAAACGGAAGAAGACTCAGTGACATTTTGCAGTCTGGGCCTGTTCCCTTTGTGTGTGGGGGGGTGGCTGCTAGGTGTGTGTGATTAAGTGCCTTTCAGTCGCCTGTTGACTTACAGCAGCCCCTGATTTTTTTCAGATGTTGTTCTTAGACAGGGTATCTCAGAGGTGGTTCTACCAGTTTCTTCCTCTGAAACAGAGCCTGTAGCACCCCTTTTTATTGGTGGTCTTCTATCTGAAAGATTAACCAGGGCCGACCTTGCTTAGCTTCCAAGACAGGATCTGATGATGCTTTTAGAGTATTTGGGAGGAGCAGAATTTTTCTTGTTGGGAGAACAAAGCCCTCATTTGGTTTGTGCCCTCCTCTCCCAGCTGCACCCCTGCTTTTGGGCACCCTGATCCACCTCCTCTGATCAGTATTTCATCCTCTCTTCTCTTTTCCAATAAGGACAATACTGAGGAGGGGTGGAGTTTCATATTGTGTCTGGTTGTACCTGTGAAAGCCCAGCAAAAAGTGGTAGATTAAGATGCGCACGCACACACACGTGCACACACACCGCAGCAGAGGAGCCTGATAGGGAGGTATTGGGCACAGTCTTTTTTGGAAGAGGGAGGATAGAAATACTTCTGAGATTCTTTTTTTGATTAACCTCTTAATGCCCAGCTACTTCCCAGAACATAGCAAAACAACCTCCCTCCTGTTTCCCAGAGGATCCAACCAAAATCATTCAGCAGCTGAGACAGGACGGAGGCTAGACACCCCTCCTCATGCCAGGAGGTCACCCCTGGTGGAAGTTCCAATCCAAGCAATAAGATGGAACAGAGTCCTGGACATAGGTTTTGTAGGAGGAGGTAGTGAATGCCACAGTGAGCCAGATGGGCAAGGGCTGGGTCCCATGGCTGCCAAGCACTAGGTGGGAGATCAGGATGGTGATGCTGAAAGAAACAGCTGCGGCAGTGTTGTCAGGGAGGATTGGGGCCTACATGTAGGTCCAGTGGTACCCTAAGGACATCAAGTAGTATGTAACAGAGACCGAGGTAGTGAAGCCACTGCCCTGGGCTGCTCAGAGGGTGCCTTTGTGTTGGCTGGTGCAGGGTGGGGGGATAGGGGTAAGAAGGTGGGGGCACAACTTCCACACTTGCTCTAGGTGCTGTTTACACTAGATATGCCCCTGCCTGCCTGCCTGCCTACAAGGAAATCTGCAAGGGAAGCAGAGGTAGCAACAACCAATCTGAATAACCGAATTTGTGAAAGGCAAACTCACAAGCACAGAGGGACAACAGAGGGCTTTCCATAGTATTCCAAAACTAGGAGCCTTTTAGTGTTGAAGAAGTGTCTGGCCATATGAGATATGGATTACATAACTTGGCAACCATAGTGGAATGCAAGTTCTCTGTCTTCTTAGATGTTGTTTATTTTTAGTATCGTAGAATATTGCAGTTTAATGTAGCAGTAGATAACTTTTTATTAGAAATTCCTATTTAAGCGATTAATGTAGAAGGCATTGTGGTAAATAGTGAAGCATTATACACACATTTTGATGGTAAATGTGGTTTTGAGATAGTAGGTTTTTGTAGAAGTTTTTATCATTCTGGGCTGTTCATAATAATCTATTTAGAAACAAAACAAAAACCCCCCCATAGAAAACCTTGTGGAATTGTGCTTGTGTTGCTATTTGGATGTACTGCTTTGGGGTAACTTTAAAATGAATTTGGAATGTTCTTCCTATACATGAGCACATCTTTTAGTATCCTCAGTAAAGACTGAGAATGCCTTTCTTCCAAGGGAAGTCAATAAGGAGAAAATATTTTCAGCTTGCTTTCTATAAAGAAATCATTAAATATGTCTCTTGTGCTTGTTACGATTATAGTATCATCCAGTCTGTTGCATTTTAAGTGGATAAAAGTACAATATGGTAGTTTGCACATTTTTTGTGCATGCTGAATTATATAGCATGATTGTGTTTGAGGAGTAATTTAATGTCTTATACAGACTGTTTTTATCACTCCCTCCCTTTTTAATAGGAAACTGAAATTATTAATGCCATTATATTGAAAAGAATGTCCGTGAGACATTTATTTAAAGTGTCCATAATGAAATTGTTTAAATGTAGTGTTTTTTGGCCTTAGCTCACTTCCCCAGGCAAATATTCTAGTTCTTTGTTATAGTGCAGTGTAACTCATAATTTGATATTCTGAATTTTTATGCCTCAGTTGCTATGTAAATGCAAAAGATCTGTAAATGTGGATAGATGTAGGAGAGGTAGCAGGAAGAGACTGGAATGCACTTGTTCTGCATACAGCAAGAGCTCTTGAATTGTTTTTCAAAATAGTCCGTGTCTAACAGAGCATCCAAATTCTATAAAGGAAGTGAGATACATTGTCTCCCTCATACAGTGGTGTATGCATAGTGTGTGTGTAGTGTGTGTACCCTTCTTTACAACCCTCAAATTGCATTCAGATTGGAAATGAGGGAAATGGCTAATGACTATGCTGGTGGAGATGAGTCTACCTGTTGACAGGGTGATGGACATATTTAGATTCCGCAGCAGTGTCATCCCCAAGTGCAGTACTTCTCACTGCGAGAATGAATTCATTAACTTACATACCAAAAACATATGCAACCAAATGTTTTCAGAATGAGAGCTAGAACTGTTCCATATTTCCAGAGACTCCAGCAATTAAAAATCAGATTTGCTCCTATTACATCTCTGTTCTCTGGCTTCTGTACTTTGGCTTGTTGCAGAATATAGCTGTGTGTGAGGAAATAAATTTTTCAAATTGTCTATTGATATGATGACCTGTGTATGGGCTTTAACATTATTAACACTATCTCTTTAACATTTTATGTCCTACACTTCTAGCTTACCAGCTGGTGGCCCTAGAGGTGCAAGTGAGATAGGGAAGCTGTCCAAGTTGGAAGGAAAAACTTTGAGGCCCATGTCCAGCATATGATTGCTGAAACAGCATGGGTGCTATCCACACGACATTGGATAAGACAAGTATTTCACATGACAGGCAGCAAAGGAGAATTCTTCTTGTAGAACTTGCAGTGTCATTCTTCCTGATCTCCCACTGGAGTCCTTAACCCTAGTAGTACTTAGGTATCAGTATTGTCCTCAGCAGCATGGTTTGGTAAGAAAGCCTTCATACTGCAATACTGCATGCAGGGGCATCGGTTTTTTTTAATAATGGCTTCATTCTGGGTTTCTTGTAATTCTTTTTCAGAATTTGCAGTGACTTTTGGGATTCAAGTGTGTAGAATGGTACATAAAAGAGGACCAGACTGAGATGAGGTGTAAAGATGGGATGTCCTTTATAATGGCTTCAGTAGCCAGGGCAAGGGGTTAACTTTTAGCTCTCTGAATAAGATGGGCAGAGTGATTCAGCTTCTGAGAGGGCCTAATCTGTACTGGGATTTGGCAACTGGCAGGCCCTGCCATCCTGCTACTTATTCGTATTGAAACTTTCTGGTTTTGCTTAAGATGAGCCTGTTTATAATTTGCACTTTCTTTTTCGATAACCAAAACCACAGTTTTGTAATTTATGACTTGAAGGCTTCTTGAAAGTGTTGTAGCTCAACCTCTTGCTAGAGAGGGTCTGAAGGTTAGCAGGTGAAATAATACTTATCCTGTGAGCATTGTTATGTTAGTTAATTTTAGTCCAGACAGCAGGGAATCCTGGACAAGTAGACCAGGAGTAAATTGTTTTTAGGGCAATATAGGCCATGGTTTTGTCTCCACCATTATGGCTGAATGGGACCCCCAAAGTACTTCCTATAAAAAAGAAGCCAAGGGAAGAATTGGATCTGAAAATGATTGGATGCCCACTTCCAGTTTTGTTTTTTGCATGAGAAGTAGGAGTGGGAACATGCCCTCTGACATGGAGCACGACGTCTAGGAGAGGCACAACTTGCTTTGCTCACAAAGATGATTTTCTGGCATTTAGGGGATTTGGGACCACTGACCACAGAAGAGGTCTTGGAGGCTACAGGTAGCCCTCTGTCCATCTCTGCACCGGAGAAATAAATTTATTGTGCTATATAACTTTGTATGTTTGTTTATGTATTTATGGCATGTATGCTTGTGTTTACTTTGATTTTGGTCCCCTGGGATTTTCTGTGACTTGTTTTGGTAGATGCGGATTAAAGCTGTTGCGGCACAAGGAGACATTTTCTGTCCTTTAACTGGAAGAATTTTTGTTGCAGAAGGGTAGTACCTGCTGTCTTTAACTTACAGAGGTCTTTATTTGCTTTGGTAAAATTTATTAGAGAAAGTCTAGATTTAATTTTATGGACATTTTTTCTATAAACAATTAAAAACTGGGTTGGCATTTGTTTGTCAAAAACATTTGACAAGACTACTGTGAAGCAAGAAACCTTTTCATGGGAAGCAGATCTTCTTGGGGGCAGAGAGATGAAATTAAGTCTAGCAGGATTTTATTTTTAGGAGGATGGTTTGTTGTTAAGGAATGTATTTACAAGTTGTTTTTCCAAATTGAATTTTTTGACTATTAGAATCCAAGGCACTGCTTGTCTGTTTGATTATAAAGTGATATTTTGAGTTTGTCTAAACAAAGTTTTGTTATTATAAAAGGAATTCAGAAAGTTTAATAAGATTAATATGTGGCTTACAAGACAAAATGGTTGTTGATTTTTGTTCTGACTTAGGTATATATCCTGAAATTTAAAAGTAATGATTTTATGGTTTTAGAAAGTGATATTTTGATCTTTTTAGACTTATGATTTATGAAGATGTGTAATTTTAAAGAAAAATTTAAAAGCAAAACAAGATATCTAAGGTGTTTCTCTTTTTACCTGTTCTATATTATGTATTTAATTATAGCAAGGGAAGTAACTATGACTAAGAGATGGGATTTTTATAAGCTGTTTAATGATACTAAGGCAATATTAATCAATGTAATACTTAGAGCTAAAGAACTGAATAGGTTATTAAAATTGTGTGTTAAATTATTAGAATATTTTAATCTATAATTACAATTTAATAGTAGTTATGATAGAAGTGATATTCAGACGTTAGATATTATTAATTACTCAATTTAGATAAGTTTAGAGTAACAGCTTACTTTAAATTACATAATATTTTGGAGTAGTTTAAGTAGAATTACTAACATTGCTTGCTGCATGCAACTGAGGTGGGAACTCACTTTTTAATTAGTATTTGTTTATTTTAGTCTTTTGTTATGTTTGTTGCTTGTGTGTCTAGGTTAGGTTGTTGCTTTATTGTAGTGGATTGCTTGTTTGTACTAGATTTGCTTTTCTTTTTCTGTGTTCCTTTTGCTTCTGTTTATTTTGTTTATTATTCATGTTATAGCTTATAATAATAAAAAAGGGTGTAGTAAAAAAAATGACAAGTTATCAAATAATTACTAATTTAGAATATTATTTTATTAGGACAAGAATGCCAAGTTGCAATACTTACCAAATTGTGTTGTCATGGATACTTTACAGGTGTGGTCATTTTGCAACACCATGCCAGGTCACAAGAAGGCTCATGTTTACCATAGTAAATACCACAGACCCAGTGATATTCCTGATTCTTGGGTGCTGTTAACATAATGCAAGATTGCTTATTGTTCCCAGCAGTTCTGGTATATCATGCTGAGTATCTGAGCTTGTGCAGTGTTCCTTTGCAAGGGGAAAAGGTCTTGAAAAGAACATGCAGGTAAAATTCTTTTTACCTTTTTGTGAACACTGAAATCTGTCCATAGCTGCCCCACCGATTGTTCACTGCCTCATAAATCGGCACAGGCTCTGGTGGTTGACACCCATGTGAGCTCAGGCTAGTGCGTGTGATATCTGAGATACAGGGCTTTACAGATTGCACATGGCAAAATGGCATCAGCCATTAATATGATCCTCTTGTTAATTGATAGAGCTATGCAGAACAACACAGTGATTGTCTTCATAGCACAAAGCCTTTGATAACATACTGTATTTGTTGGCATATAAGATGCACCCATGTATAAGATGTACCCCATTTATACACTGGTGTGTAACACGCACTCCATTTTGAAACAGTATTTTTCAGGAAAAAGTGAGTCTTATATGCAGCAAATATGGTATATGTGCTTTACTGCTACTGCAGCAGCTACCAGCAGCATCTCCCGTGTGTAAAATCCTACTGTAGATCTGTGCCATGATTAATTATGTATACTTGCTTGGGTCTTCCTCCTGAAACATGTCTGTGCCAAATTAGAGATAGGAAATATGAAGACTTGCCGAGGGGAGAGGGAAAATTCAGGATCTTTTTTTCTATCACACTTGAACACTTACTTTTCCAGAAAAGATGAGAAAATTTGAATTATGGAATATTTTCTTCTAGAATGACAAATAAAATGCTTAAGAGAAGATGTTCATAGATTTATTTTTACTACATTTTTTTAAACACTATACAGCAGATAGACTTTTATATAAAATTATATACCGTGTGTCTACTCACAGCAGTGGTCTAAGGAACAGTGCCAATGTGTGAGCCACTGGCTTGCAGTCCATAGCAAATTTCTAGGAAGGAAATAACAGCTGAAGCCAATGAGTACATGTATGTTAGTGGTCTCTGGCACATGAGGGATAAAAAGCCAGTTCATCTACATCAGATAGCCTGAGAAGAATTGATGGTCGCAATTCATGGTCCTAGTAATTGTAACCATTGTAATTGTCTTGGTTTTCCTTTCTCAGTTCTTTTTATGAGAATCTCTACTTTTTGTCTGCTTGACACAATTGAGGACTAGTAGAGACAAAATAGTTTTCTTTAATAAAGTTGAAGGTTTCTTCTGTTCTTCTGTTTTTAACCCTTTAATTCTCATTTAAAAAAAAGCAAAACCAAAGAGGTATTTTTTTACAGTTCAGGAACTTCTCAGTTTGTAAACAAACAAACATAAATAAATATTTTTTAAAAATGCAGTTTCAATTTTTTTCTGAATCATGTACTTTCAGTTTACCAAACAGGATAATTTTATGCCAAACGAAATTACATATAATACATTTTATGTTCCTAAAGTAACAAAGTGACTTTCAGTGTGAAAAGGGATGGTAACATTGGATTTTTCCATTATTCAAAAAAAAAAAAAGAGAGATTTTAAAAAACCCCATTCCCCTGGCTTCAAAATTTCTGGAAATTTTACATCTCTGTCGGAAATATCAGTAATTAAACAAACAGCAAGCAGGAGAAGCTAAGTAATGGAGACTGTATGGAATAAGTTTAATAGACTCCTGGCTATGAACTAGATACAGCCTGTTGGCTTGTTAACTTCCCAGTTTTCCTTACCTCTGATCAGTGATAAAAGAGAAAGGATTTCCCTTTCTCCCTCCTACACTGCAGTTAAGCTTTGAAAATAAAAGCTTTGGTGTGAGTAGATGTTTTCTTAAGAATTTGAGGTCACCTTTAAAAAAATTGTCCTTTCATGCAGTGAAATTTCTTAAGGCATTACTTGTGTGTGCTCTGTGTGTGTGTGTGTGAGAGAGAGAGAGAGCGAGAGAGCAAAAGCAAGAGAGTAACGCATTGGGAATGGGAGTGTGAGATGTGGGGAGTTACATCATTGGCCCCATTGATTCTGGTATATGGCCTCCAGTGTGCTTGCCCAAAACCAGTTTGTCTCTTAGGCTGAAAAAGGTCTCTCAACCATGGTTTAGAAGAAGCTTGAAGGCAGAGCTGTAGTGTCTGATGGGCATGGTACAGAAATGTTGATACTGGCATCTGTAGGACTGGGAGCAGACCACTTGCATTTCCGTCATCCCAGTACAGTGACCCTGTAACAGAATAAGACGGTAGCCTGCTATTCATACAGCAATGGTCTTGGCTTCAAGGAATAGGTGATGAGGTTAAAATTTGGATGACCCCTAATGGTTTAGTTGGCAGTGTTTGACTGGCTAGTAACCTGGCCATCCAACATTAAACTGGGATGTTGAGCATATTTTTCTTTGTTCTTTATTTAACTTAATATGAATGTAAAGTTCTTTTTTCTTTTTTTCAACAGCATAAAATGACTACTGTATAAATGCCACAGAATAAATGGCGTCAAAAGTAACAGATGCTATAGTCTGGTACCAGAAGAAGGTAAGGTATTTTAAGATAAATAATCTATAGTTTGAGTATTCCTTGCCAAAGAAACCCCTGTGAAATTAATGGTGTCAGCTGGCAACTGGAAGGCACATACATGAACACACACACATAGAATATGTAAAACATGTATTTCAGTTTAGTCTGATTATTTGGTAGTACTGCATTAAATTCTTAAGAGCGCTTGCTTACTATTTCCTCTTTATGCTTGTACTCCAACAGCCTTCTTATTTGTTTTGATCCTTCTTTCCTCACTGCCACAAGGTCTATGTTTCCTCTTGTAACATTGAGCACTCTTGAGAGTGTAGGAGGAGAAAGACTCTGTCTGAAGTTTAATCTTTGGATTGCATGCAGAAGAGCCTGTATGTTATGGTAGTTTGAGCATTGAACTAGGACTCTGAATCCCCACTCAATCTTGAAAACCCACTGGGTGACCTTGGGTTTCTTCTCTCAGTCTCAGAGGAAGGCAAAGGTGAACCCCCTCTGGACAGATCTTGCCAAGAAAACCCCATGGTAGGTTTGGTTTAGGGTTGCCATAAGTCAGAAATGACTTGAATTCACACAGCAACAAATGACGTATACAGAGTACGTGCAAAGGATGTCTGTCTTGTCAGGTTTAGGGGAGAGTCCATCTCTGTAGAGCAGTGGTTTTCAACCTGTGGGTCCCCAGATGTTTGTGGACTCCAGCTCCCAGAAGCCCTGAGCATTGGCCATAGTGGCTGGGGCTTCTGGGAGCTGAAGTCCACGAACATCTGGGGACCCACAGGTTGAGAACCACTGCTGTAGAGTTTCTGTGACACAGTGGTTTAAACAGAATGGAAGTATTGAAACTCTATCTTTCTTTGCTTTAGGTATTTAAAGAATAAGAAGGAAGTGAGAAAGCTACTCTTCTATCCTTAGAACAAAGGGAACTCCATTGGTTACCTAGAAATTTTATATTCAGAAGGTCTTGGTTCATTTTCTGGCATATCATTTGAAGGAGTTTGAACCACAAGACTGGGAGAGGCCTCCAAGACTTTACAGTCAGAGGTTCATAGTACAAAGCTAAAATGACTGTTTCTCACTGTAAGGCTCCTTTACTAGCCAAATTTGAACAGCCAAGTGGCTAATTGTACACCTGTCATTTCTAAATCTGTTTTGTAATTTCAGGGAAATTCAGCTAAAAATTGATAAAACTGAAAGTCCAGCGTTTGGTGTAAAAAGATTTGAGAAGAGACATTATTTCTTTATTTTTAGTATGGTTTGTTTTGCAATGATTTTGTGAATAATCTGCAGTGAGTAAGAGCTACTTGGTTTTTCTGTAGATGCCACTTCTCTATACACCTAATCTTTGAATGGCTGCATCTTTCAAGATTACATGTTGATACTTTTGTATGTGATAGAAAGTTAACAGAAACATTATTGAAAAACAGACTGAAGATTTACCTTTCTTTTTGACAATGGAAGTAATGTAGTGAGTCTGAAGTGAGATTATTCTAATATGATAATGCTTTTGTTAGCTATATAGTTAGATACAAATAATGCACTCTGTGTATGTGTACATTTGTTGTGGTCTGTGAGCTGTCATCAAGGGGAGGTCAGCTTTAGGCATAAGAAAGGTACAGCTGGGTCGTACCAAAGTCTAACATCTTGTTTGGAACCACAGCCAGTCTAAATACTTCTAGGAAGCTCCTGAAATGGAAGTTAACTAATTAAATAATTAATTTTCCAGCTTTGTCCCCATATAGGGGCCATATTGCTTCCTCTGATTCTGTAGTAGTCACTGAAAACTGTTTCATTGGAAACTTGCTGAGAGGAAGAGAGGCATGTGACAGCAAGTGCATATTTTTTTTAAATTATGTACACCATCTTCGTTATTATAATAGCTAATTTTTACTCTCTGTCCTCAACAACTGGTGTAAAAAGTCATGCTACCAATGACTGCAGATAGTATGTATTTTCATGAGTTGTACTGACTGAAAGCTCTGCCAGTAGAAATTTGCTAGGAGGGAGAGCAGAGGAAACTGCAGCATGTGCTATTTTTAAAAAATTACAATATGTTTATGAACAATGTAGCTTAAGGGTAATCTAGCAGGTAAACATAACTGATGTCAACTCATAGCTGTAAAACAGGCTACAGTTGATATTGTCTTGGGGCTTTAAAATGGAATATACTTACGCTTTCAACATGCTTCTTTGTTACTAGTCTTCATCTTTATGTGTTCTCAAAACCTGTTATAATCAAGATAGAAACTTGTTTGAGTATTCTCAGGGACAGTGAACTGAATTTTTTTGAAATTTTCCACATTGATATTTTGCAACATAGGATTGGGATGATATTTTCCTTCATAAGTTAGGATGAACATCTAGAATGGTAGATGTTTGCTCTATTTATTTTCAACAACAATAGTAAGCATGGCTTTGTGTTGCACAAGGAGGAAATGAGGGAGTAAAGGACAGAACATTTTTCTGCTTGATAGAATTGAGATAAACACTGAAGATAAAGAAAGTTCATTAATATTTAATGAATATCTACATACATATCTAATGATGAATGCAAGTGTTTAGGGGAGAGTGTGTGTGTGTGTGTGTAATCTTTCCCATGACATTTGCATTTAGAGATAGAAGCACATTAATCCAAATAAAAGCATGTGTATGGATATTTAAATGTTTGGAATACCTCACAATCATTATTTGAGTAAACTGTACAGCAGAGGCGAGCAAAGTGTGCCCCCCCAAACTTTCTCATTAAAAAAAATAGTGTGATTTTCAGGCAATTTTTGCCATAAACCCATGCAAAAAACCCCTCAAATGCATGAAAATATGTTAAACAATCCCAGGCACCCGAGAATCTCCGAGCACCCCACATTCCTCCATGTTCTTCAGCCAGACGAGGCACACTTTCACTTCTTGTCACCATTTTAAGAAGGTCTACAGAGAAAATCGTGTGTAATACCTCTCAAAATAGCAACAGGAGATGAGTCTTTTCCTGTCGCCATTTCAAGGGTGCCTGCAAAAGAAAATAGAGATATTCGGACTTGGGATGTATGTGGGGAAGGAGGTGCAGCCCACGAAGGAGCCTAGCAACTAAAATTGATCAATGGTCCCTATGCAGCTGTTCATTCCTGTCTTAACAGCAGCAACCCTGTAAGGTACCCTAGTGCTGATATCCTAATATAGCAGCTGAGAAGAGGAAACTGAAAGAGAATGACTTGCGTAAGACTAATTGTATAAAACTGGATATACTGTTCAGTTTCTTTGCCCCTAGTCTCTAAAACACCATTTTCCATTTTAAGAAGTTTAAATGGTAGTTTGTGGGAAAAATGGGAATATCCACTATTGTATTTGATCGTTAACAAATCTTTATATTGCATGAAATTCCAATAGTCTTTGGAAGGTAGTGGATCCTCTAGGTGACAATGGCAGTATGTCATCCTGGCACAGAAACTAGCTGCATTTGTGGCCTCACCCACACAATCTGCATCTTTCAAACATCACTGGAGAGGCTTGCAAACCTAGACCCCAAGTGCCTTGGCTGTGACTGCTGATAAAGTATGGGTTCAGCCTTTGTCTCCTGCTTGTTGTGTGTGCAGATTGCTTGACATTGTTCTTAGGCAGTAAGCACAAAGACACCTTTTTGAAGAACAGATTTCAGAGATGAGCAACTTCTTTGTTATCCTCAGGTGCTGCATAAGGTTGACTCAGTGTTCAGGTCATTGAACATTACTTCAGGTGAGCAGATGTCAGATAAAGACTTAGCTGCATGCATAGTTGTGGTTATATTCACTGTTCATTTTTAAGGAACTCCACATGGTACTCCTTGGATACAAAGCCTTTTTGCACAAACAGAAAGCCATTCTGCTTGTCCAAGGCAATCTGGCTAAGTTCTGTCAATTTCCCTTTGTTACTACAGCATCCCATGCTGTTCCCAGGGCTCCTTGATTCTCAGGAGTAGCTTTGAAGTGAGAGAGAGATGCTAGCAAAGGCTCCTTGTGCAAAGAGAGTTACTCTTGCTGTCCTCTGGATACTCTGTCTTTGAAAGATTGATCTTTTTCCTCATCTGGATGCATTCTTGCATGGGTTGTGCATATACACACACAAAGAATTCCTGTATAGAACAAGCAGTCGTTTTCTCAAACCAATGGCAGTAGTTACCGACGATGCTGTTAGTTGTGTCTAGTACCCCATGCATTTGGTGACAGTAAGCAGAGCTGAGGTAAAACCATAGTGTAATCTCTTTATGATTTACTAAAAAGTGTGCAAGTCTTTAACAGCAGAAATCATTTTGAACAGTTTCCTCCAGGTAAACACAAATTTCTGCGTATAAGTGACTGAGCTTTATTTTCAGGATAGTTATATAAACAATCCAAATTCAAGTGTATTTAAAGACAAAAATACTTGTATAAATGCCACTTCATTTGTTTCTGTACTGTTCATTTAATTAGAATCAATCCAGAAGTATATTCTCATTTCACTTGGAATGTGTGTAGTTTTTTTCAGTTACAATGTTTAATTTGCATTGCAGTGCCTAATTTACATTTAGACTTTTTGTTAAGTTGTGGTGTAATTTCTTTAAAAAATTTTGTTGTTAAAAGACTGTCACATTGATTAAATGACGTTTTTGCTTTGGATTATCATCTTGAAGCATGGACATCCTCTTGGACATGAATTATATATGTCTGCTGAAATATTTATTGTTTCTATTAGAAACACCAGGGTTGGTGAGTATTGGACTACACAGTGATACTATCACAGCCTATGCTTGAAGTGAATACCAGCTTCTACCACAAACCTCAGGTTTAATCCTGGAAATGATGCATATTATTGTTTCCACAAGAAAACTGCTGGAAAGAAATTATCATAGGTTTAGTTAAAGCCCTAATTTTAGAAATTCTTTGTGTTTGAAGCTTTGAAACAGATCCGCTCTTTAAAATAAAACTATAGGTTGCCACTTTTTCAGAATAAAATTCTAACTCAGGGATGTTTAGGTGCTGTGACTTACTCCTTTTTATTTTTGTTATATTCAAGTGCACTCCTGTCATAGATGTGTTGAATTTCACTGTCTAATGTTTGTGAGAGACCTTCTATGATGCTGAACCTATTGTAAAAATGAGCAGAATAATATGACAGTAATAAGTGAGTTTCTTAAGATTTTATATTAGATCTGAAGCATAGGGAGTAATAGCAACAGGCAGCATACTTTTTTGTGTGTGAACATGAACTCTTGTGACTATAATTCCCGCATTCCAGAGTTTGCTGAATTACTGTAACTGAAATAATTTGAAAAAACACAAACTGCAGGCACACATTTTTCATAGTTGTGTTGTGTTTTTCAACCCCCTCTAAACAAACATTAGCAAGATAAGTTAGAGAAAGACAGGAAGACATGAATATGGAATAGCAGTAATATGTCTGTATAATTTATAGAGGGTTGCTAAGTAGTTGAAGGTTGATATAGAGGGTTGAAAGGAAGCTCCAGACCATGATCTATGACTTGCTAATGTATTCCACATAACTTATATAATGTTACATTTTTAACTAAAGAGAGATAAGGAAAGAAAGAAGAGGAAAAACATAATAAAAGGTACTGAGCCAAGTCAAAATGCTATGTCCTGGTGTAGCTTTATGTGTGTGAATGCTAAGCTCATGACCTCCCTTATTGTCCTCTGGGGCAGCTGTAAGGAGAAGACTGAAAGTGTTGCTTACCAAAATTTAAACTTGAATTCAGTGGAAATCTGCTTAGTTTAGGCCAGGGTGAGCAAAATGCAGCACACAGGCCACATGTGGATCCCATGGCTGTTTTTGCACCCCCATTTTTAACTCCAAAATACCGTCAAATGACCTCTGGTGTTGTTGAGGGCATTTCCACCATGTTTGGAGCCCCTCCTCCTGGCCTCCCAGAGGTCAAAAAATGCAGTTGTGTAGGGGCGGGGGGAGCTATTCGCCCCGGGTGGCAATGTTTTGGGGGCATCCCGGCTACGCCTTGTGCACCCTGGCCATGCCCCCACGCACCACAGCCATGCCCCCAATGGTGGCCATGCCCCCTCATGCCATAGCCCTGCCCCCTCCATCCCCCACACATGCTCCAAGGTCTGCCACTGAAAAAGTGCAAAACCTTTTTTTAAAAATTCACCCAAATACCCGCAGAAGGAAGGTTCCAAAACATGGTATGAGTGTGCCTCCATTTCCCCAAGAAGATATTTGGGGGGAAAAAGTGATGCATGTGTGGGTGAATGGGTGTGGTGGCAGATGTAGCCCTCCAAGTCTTGGGGGTGTGTGAATGCAGCCCCCCAGCCTTCCACTGTATTTTTTTTTCTAAATAAGTATAATAAAATGCAGTTTGATGTTGGATTTTTGAATAAACCATGGTATAAATTAAGCAGAGTTCAGATGAGTTTGGATGTACCTATGAGGGAGCTGGGTAACTTAAAATAGGAAGCAGTTGCCCTTACAGCCACGCTTGAGGACAGAAGCGGTTTGAGTTGTTATCAGATGTTCTCTACAAAGAAAAATCAAATTTTTCTATGTCTGTGTATTTAATGCCTTATTTGATTTTCTTCCCCTCCCTCCCTCTCTCTCTTTGGCTCAAGCAATTGGACTAAAGAAATAATTTTCAGAGTGCTTGCCTGCATTGTGTTTTAATTCCAGCACAAAGCTAAAATGGTCTTCTGCCTTTATTTGTACTGTACAGCCTTTATGTTATTTCTTTAAAAAGCTTTCAGACCATAGAAATGCAAATATTCTTTTCAGCAGAAGTTTTGCTCAAACAAGGAGCCCTGAAGGTGGGAATGAACAAAAGGCACACAATATCATTTTTCTTTGCTCCCAGCAGCTGGCTGGCTATTCTTGAAACAAATCATTTTGATCTGACTCATTAGTGTTTTTGCCTTCTTGGCATAAATGCGTGGTCACTAGGATTCTTTAGGAGTGAATCACAAATTAGGAAGATGATAATATTTACAGAGCAAGTATTTTTGTCACTTAGCAATAGTCATTTCAGCAGTCTATCAGTTTAAACCAGTACATACTTGTGCTTTAAGGTCAACTCCACGCCCCTTTCACATGTCATACTCAACTGTGAAGAATGAGTTATACTCACTGTTGGGTTCGGGTATTTGCCGCGCCCACCTCTCTTGGGGTGACTGTACGTATTTTGAAAGCTTTCATTTTATCTCTGCTTAATTACAGCTTGTTTTGTCATCTAAACTGACAAACTATATTTACATTTAACTATGGGTTTTGAAGCTGAGTTGTTTCAAACAAATCGTAGTTAACATTAATCACAGTTTGTTGTTCTGGGAAATGCTGAAACCTGTGATTAAGCAGAATAGTCTTCTGTAGTCTTCTTGGTGTGGCAGAAGAAGAAGGAGTATGTGAACTGAGGGTTTACTGTGGGTGAATCATGAGATGCTCAACTGGAGTAGTAAAACAGAATAACAGTGTCTGGGCTGCCTTTTGTACCAAGGGTTTGAAATAAAAGATTTCCAACTGCTACAATTGCTAGCTAAATTCTATAGCATATGGAGACATTTTACAATATGCAGAGAAGCTATCCTTTCTTCTTCCCCATTTATACCTTATATGGCTCTAGAAAAGACCAACTTGAACTCCTCTCATATTGCCAGATTTTGATAGCTTCTGCCTGTCATGGCTCTGTGATGCTTCCCCAAAGTTGTTTCGGAGGGTTGATGGAGTGTCTGGAATAGCAGTGGGTGTGTCAGGAGTGGGATGGACAATAGGGTGGTAGCTATGGTTGAATGGAAAAATTGGAAGAATTTGTCGGGGCTACCATGAGCAGGTAGAAGTGCCTTTTCTTTCACTAAAGATAACTTTCAGTACAAACCAGTGTTTGCTGTAATGAAATGAATTCTTAGCGACAGGCTTCTAACTTGGTGTCATTTGAGGTTCTCAAAGTCATAGAGCAGTTTCCCCCAACAAAATGTTTTGGATTGCAATTCTCAACATCCCTTATTAACACTGCCACTAGTTAGGATCCTACGCTGGTCCAAAACAGTTGAGAAATGCCGGATTGAAAAGGATATTATAAAGCAGTAAGCATAGCTAAATCCAAAACATATAACATAATGTTATTTATGTACTGTATGTCATTTTTAAAATTCTGGTTTGGACCAGTAAGTGTCCCACTATATTGTTGTATTCTGAGTTGGAGATTTTATTTATTTTAAAGATGAATATCTGCTCGGGTTGTGTGATAAGGAAGAAAAAGGTTCTACCATAGATTGGGCAGTTTGGGAAGTAAATAGAATTGAAGAACATTTTTGACAGTATAATAGCCCATTTCCTAGGTTGTTTGTAAAAATGGATAGGAATGAGTCTTCTACTTTTTGTTTTGCATTGGTATATTAGCTCTTGTGTGAAGGTCTCTGGATACTTATTCTCAGTGTATGATAACAGATGTAGTTTCTTTTTTGATGAATAAATTTTGGTGAACTTCCAGACCTGTGTCACTGACTTCCTGTGTCAAATGCAAGCGTGTATTATTCATGATCAAATCATGCGTCTGAAGTAGACTGGATTAACAGTACAAAAACAATTCTGACTCTATATTCAACGAAGGTATTAGATTGATCAACCTATTCCTGTTTTTCTACATTCACCTTCTGTACTAACAAAGACCCACTGAAGATGCAAACATTTAGTTGAAAGAACAACATTATGCAAGAGGCTTGTACTTTACCGTAGTTAATTTCCTGTTATGATAAAAAGCATTAATTTGATGACTAAACTGTTGTAGTGGTTTATTCATTCAGGTTTTCAAATTAAATGGCAAGTAAATGAAGTACTGAAAAATATAAGTTTAGTCTGAGTGATCCCTTATTAATGGTGATGGCTACTTGCTTTGTTAAGCTTCTTTCTTAACCTGTGTCTTCAGTACTAGCAGACTCCCTCAGCACATTTCCAGTACTAGAGTGCCTGCTAATTCCTTTTGTCTTGTCTTTTCCAGCTATCCTTTGTGTTGCTTTAGTTTGAATTAGTGAGTTACAGTAAAACGTGCTGCTGATTTTAGTCAAAGTCTGACACCTTTACGTTGCACTATAGGTAAGAGAATTGAGTAGTAATCCTAATTTAATCCAAGGTTCTCTTCAGTCACTTTAAAAAAAGAAAGAACAATCTCCTAATCACTGTATACTGTAAATTTTGATTCAAGCAATAGGTTGAAGTTATTGGCAAATTTAGGCTTCTTCCATCACTTCTCTGTTGTCATCTACATTCCAAACACTGTTTAATGTTTCATATTGCTGAGTACTGGGAGTTCATTTAGTTGCACTCTAAAACGAAGCCTAGCAAGAGAGGCAGGAACAAATGTTCTAAGATTGTCTCAGTCTCAGGGCCCACAAAATTCTGGATGTGGGCCTGGAAAATATACTTAATCATGCTAACAGAAAAAGATTCAGGTTCAGCTGTGCATGCTTTTTCAGTTCTTGTTCCGTTTTACATTTTTCTTTCTGTAATTGTGAAGCTTTGATGCTTGTATATTACTATGCAGTTTTTTGGGGAATCAGTTACTGCTGTACTTCATTCATCTAAATTACTGACAAGCAGTCAGATTTTGAGCCTCCTTTTCTTTTGTCTCGAACATTAGTTGATATACAATATTTAATTGCCAATACAGTTTGTCTTTATCTGGTTTTGTAGTTTTATGTTGGGGAGGTGTAGTGAATATACAATGTATAGTCTACAGAGGCAGTTTATTTTGGAATTCTATCTGAAAGAAACAGGTGTGGACTTTGGGTCTTTGCTGTGTAGGGGAGCCACACTATTACACATTTTGACTTCCTTCACCCCACCTGATTACAGTTTGCAAGTATTGTTAGGAGTGATAATGGTGGGTGACTGCAGGCCTGGTACTTCATTTTATGGCACACAGAACTTTATGGCTAACCCAG
Source organism: Iguana delicatissima (assembly GCA_948472985.1). Lineage (NCBI taxonomy): Eukaryota > Metazoa > Chordata > Lepidosauria > Squamata > Iguanidae > Iguana > Iguana delicatissima. Next base: position 288,276 of record CAOKZL010000441.1, read on the forward strand.
GATGTGCAACAGTGGCCATCCATATATTTTGGACTTTGTTGTTGTTTGCTGTCATGTTGACTTCAGCTTACAGCGCCCTATGAATGGGCGTCCTCCATAAGCTCACATTGTCAGCTTCCCTGCTCATGTCTTCCAGACTCAGAGTCATTGGTTGAATTACTCAATCTGTTTTCCTCTTTCCTGCTGCTTTCCACATTATTTTTGTTCTCTTTTCCAGTTAGTCTTATTGTTTCATGATATGTCCTAAGTATGACTGCTTCTTTGCTTCTAGTAAAAGTTCAGGTTTGATTTGCTCTAAGACCCAATCATTTGTCTTTTTAGCAGTCCATGGTATCCATAGGACTCTTCTCCAGAAGCATATTTCAAATGAATTGATCTTCCAGTCAGGTTTTTTCGTGATCTTGCTTTCAAAACCGTGCATAGGAATCAGAAATACAATGGCCTGGATAATTCTGACTTTGATATTTAATAATATGCCTTTATACCTGTGGCCTTTATCTAGTTACCTTATTGCTGCCTTTCTAAGTCTTAGGCCATTTCTGCCCCTCCCTAAACTGCAAACCCCAGGATTCCATAGGGTGTTAAAAGTGGAATAATCATACTATCACAATCTGGTGCGGAAATGGCCTAAGTTGTTTTCTGATTTCTTCTCTTCACTTTCCATTTTGATTAATGACTGAGCCAAGGTATAGGAAATCTTTAACTATTTCAATATTTTCGTTAATCAGTTTAAATTGTGTAAGCAAACTGTGGTCATTATTTCTGTCTTCTTAATATTCAGCTATAACTCCTTTTGCATTTCCTTCCTCAACTTTCATCAGTAGCCATTCCAAGTCTCTTATCTTCATTTTGCTATCTTAAATTGTTGATGTTCCTTCCTCCTGTTTTCACATCTGTTTCCTCTGAGTCTAATCTTCGTTTTGATATGACATATTCTACATGTCAATTAAACAGATAAGGTGATATAATGCAGCCATGTTTGACTCCTTGCAAATGGGAGACCATTCTGTTTTTTCGTGTTGTGCCCTGAGAGTGGTCTCTTGTCCAGAGTATAGGTTATGCATCAGGATTTTGGACTACAGAATATAAGTTACACATTTTGGATGGCAACCGCATAGTCCTTCACCATTGCTTATTCTGGTTAGAGTTTATGGAAATTGCAGACTTAAAATCTCTTGAGGTTGGCAGTCTCAGCACTAAGAGTGGACCCTTTTAGATTACAGAATTGTATCACTATGATTCCACTTCAGCTGCCATAATTCTGGCCTGTAGAGCTCTGAGATTTGCAGTTCAAGGAGGGGCACTTAGAATTCTTAGCCAGAGAGCTCTAATGCAGTGGTTCTTGACTTATGGGGCTGTGGAGCCTTTTGCTGGTGATAACATTTTGTACAGTTTTATTAAAAAGTTTCATTATCTTAAACTGTTCAAATGTTGATGGCAAAAAATGTACTCAACACTTGCTACTTCTGCGCGCAATGAGAACATGCAAGTAAATGATGCTGACTGGCTGAGAGAAAGCAGGTGATATTTCTTGCTGCCACATATACAGCCAGAAGTTGCCTTGAATTAAGTATTGGTGGTCTGCAGCAACAAAAGATATTTAAAAGGGGCACATGATAAAGAAAAGTTCAAAAACTATTGCCCTGGTGCAGTGGTTCTCAACACTTGATCCATCAGCTGATTTGGACTTCAGCTCCCAGAATCTCTGACCATTAACCATTTTGGCTGGGGCTTTGAGGAGCTGAAGTCCAAAATATCTGACTGAAAAACACTGCTCTAGTGTCATACAAAGCCACAGATCCTAGGATTCAATAATCTATTGCCATGGCAGTTAAAAGTGGAATATAGTGTTACAACTGTGTGTGAAAGCGCCCAGTAGAATGTAAAGAAAGTTCTAAATAGTTTGGTCTTTTAAATTCAGCTTTTACTGACGCTGCAAGCTTATATTTGTTTTCATAGAACCAAGTAAAAATGAATTCAGTATGGCTTATTTGTAGGTGAGTATAGAACTGCAGTCTTAAAGTGCTTCAGAATACTTCTGTATCTATAGGTGTGATTTTGTTTTAAGTGTTACAGTCATTCTTCTTTCAGTGCACAATCTCTGCACTTTCCTAAGGGCTGTTAACCTTGAGAGCAACATACGTCCTGTACAAAACATCTTCTGGCGCTATTTAGAAGCTTTGCAGACAGCAGTTGCTTCATAGTATGATGGAATTACCTTAAGCACCTGTAACTGTATCTGCAAATGGAATTTAAGTAGGCAGAGTGTATGCCAAAACTAGGTTTAGCCAGCAAGAAGAGGCTTAAAATACTGTAAGATTTTGTAGATAAAAAGCTGAACCTGCTTTTTTGGGAGGAAGATTAGACTTCTTATCTGTCCCCTTATTTTGTGCTATGTGTTTGCATTTTTCAGAGAAGTATGACTTTTATTGTCTATGTTTAAGTTCTTGACTGTTGAAAATGTGCTTCCTTCAAAATGTATTTTATTTATCTTTTACATTTTCATATTAGGAATGTTTATGTAGAGTGGGTTATGATAATCTTCTAAGGTTTGATTAGGCTGAAAGATATAAACATATCAGAGACTTCAGTCTGTTGTCCTTGAACCAGCATTTTAATCTCTATGTCTATTAATAACAACAACATATTTTTATTTGTTACTCACCTCTCCCCAAGGCTCAAGGTGGGGTACAACATAGATACAATTAAAAACAAATTATGACTAAAATATCCTAAAAACAGAAAACCATTTAAAATACAAATACAGTTTTCCCTCCACATTTCGGAGTGTGACCTTCACGAATTTGATTATTCACAAGGTACGTGCTTGCCTTCTCCCATTTTCCTCCTCCCATCCCTTGTATCCTTACTCCAGACTTGCAAGGCTTGTGTGTAAAATTGGTGTTTTTCCCTTTGGGTGAGCAAAGCCCCCTCCTGCTACTGAAGGCATGGCCTCTCTACCATTTGGTTGCACGTTCTGCTGTATATTGTCTGCTGATTGGTTAGGTGTTCCTTTCTCAAGATGGCCACCGGAAGTAATTAGAAGTAATTATTACTCCAGAACTGCCCTCTTCTCTGTCTGAGGGGAAAGTACTGGTAAGCCTTTTAAAGTTTTTTTTTCTCTCCCCACCCAAGGCAGGGGCCAAAGGTAAAGGAATGGGAGGGGGATAGCTCTGGAGGAGAGTGGGAGGGGAATCGTGGGGGGAATTATTTGTGGTTTTTCCACTTTTGCAAGAGTTCTGTGCCCCAAACCCTCAGAAATGTGGAGGGGTTCTGTATATCTTGATCAAAATATACCCTAATTAAAAGTACAGTTAAAAGTACAAATACAATTAAAACTACAATTAAAAGTACAATCAAAAGGATACTTAAAAATAGACTGGGTAGGCCTGCCAGAAGAGATCATTCTTTAGCACATTTTTGAATTCAGGTAGCATATTTTGCTGTCAAATCTCTTCTGGCAGGTCGTTCCAGTCTAGGGGCGGCCAACAAGAAGGTCCTCTGGGTGACCATTGCTAGTCTAGTCCTGGCTGGTTTAAGTAAATGGCCCCCAGAGGACCTGAGTATATGGGGCAGATTGTATGGGAGGAAGCGATCCTGCGGGTAACTTGGACCCAAACCATGTAGGGCTTTAAAGGTAATAACCACCACTTTATACTTTGCCCTGAAACTAGTTGGCAGCCAGTGGAGTGATTTTAATATTGGTGTGGTATGTTCACTCCTTGCTGTATCTGTAATCAGTCTGGCTGCCATACTTTGGACCAGCTGGAGTTTCTGAACTTGGTACAAAAGTAGCCCAATGTACAGCATGTTGCAGAAGTCCAAGCTCGAGGTTACCAGCATATGCACTACCACCTTTAGATTGTCCAATTCTAGGAAGGACTGCAGTTGGCATATCAGCCAGAGCTGATAATAAGCACTCCTGATTGTCACATCTATCTGAGTTGACATTTTGAGGGATGGATCCAAGAGCATTCCCAAGCTGCAGACACAGTCTTTCAGGGGGAGTGTGACCCTGTCCATAACTGGTTGACACACCTCGAACCCCAGAGTAGGACCCTTAATAGTAAGCACCTCTATCTTGTCTGGATTTGTTTTTCTTCATCCAGTCCATTACCTCCTTCAAGCATTCATTCATTCACTATCATTAGTAGAAGCTGTTTTTGAAGGCATGGAAAAATATGTTTGGGAGTCATCAGCATATTGATAGCAGTAATGTAAGAAGGATTCTGTTCAGGCTTCCTGTTACTGAGTGTGCCTTCCTGTAATATCCTATAAGTTGTAGGGATCTCAAGAAGGCTATTGTACCTAGAGTTTTCTCTTCTTTTCCAAACCACATTTAACAACCCATGGCTATTGAGCAAGCATAATCCTTTTTGGTGGAATGGTGCAGGTTTTTCAGTCCTCTAGTGTTTATTCAATTTTTTTTAAATGCTTCTGCAAATCTTGGTGTTTCTCTGAGCATACTGATACCTCTGTCTTGTTTCTGAAATGTAATGGAATGAAACTATACTATTTCTCTATGTGACAAGAATGTAATTCGAGAATCTGAGGTTTTGCTTGTAGTGACCATGCTTCAGCATAACAACAGAATGGCACATTAATGCTTCCACTGGCATTGTGAGAGCATCCTTATCATTCATCTTTCTCTCCCATCCAGTCAGTACAGGCAGAGTCCAGAAGCTTTCTCCATCTAATATCTCGCACTTGTGGGATGATATTCTTCAGTCCCAGTCCTTGTCAAAGAATACAGTGCCCTTTCCTTACATACATTCCAGAAACCTCCGTGTAAAACAAAATAAGTGAATGTTCAAAGGACACAGTGTTTGCATGCCTATAGCAGTGTGGACACATGCTTGTCACATCCATTGATGATAATGGATGCAATGCTTTGCATGACCTCAGATTTGTGTGTGCCAAGGTCACATCACAAGAGGTTGCAGAGTACAAACAGAAACATTTCTTGGTGGAATAATGTGGCAAAATCTGAGCAAGGTCTGGTAGGAATCTGGGACCAGAGCGACAGAACAAATCCCTGCTAGTGTTACGTAGATTCTGAGTTGGCATTTGTGCATGTGTGCTTTTTAAAGAGCTATTCTTGTAAATAATCTTAGTGCCAAATAATTTGTAATGAAAATGACTGTCAGTCTGCAACTTAACGAGAAATTATTTTTATTTTGATGGCATTTGCTATATTCATTGGAGCAGATTCTTGGAATGAAGATATTTAAGTCATCACAGGCCTTTTCACTATAGCACAGCAAACTATATTTCTTCTGAATACTATCTGGTTCTGGATAATGCTAAGATAAATTTTTATATTATTTCTTTTCCACTAGTGTTTATAGTGCACTGTCACATTTCTAACTCAGTCCTTTTATTGTGTATTCTGAAGCTGTGTATTTTGACTTCAGCTGGACTTCTAGTTTTGATTGTCTAATACTACTCCTAGTATTATGGGTTCTTACATTGTCTTCACAAGCACAGAAAGATTATTATTTTGTTATAATTCTCAGTATTATATAATTTGTATAGTGGCCACATATCAGAGTGTTTTAGTGCAGTTGAACTGGAAATGCACTGTTGCACACCAGGAAGCCTGTTTAATCAAATATAGTATTTACAGATGATACATGATTAGAGTGGGATTCCTGCTAAGTAGACTCTTAATGCTAAAAAGACATTAAAATTAATCAAAGCTCTATACTGTGCCATCTCTTGATTGATTTTTGTACTTGATGATTTGAAGCTTGTTTCTGTATTGTTTTTGACATCATTCTGATTTTCTGTGAAAAAAATGCTGTATCATGTAATTCTGTTCTACAACCCTATTTTAATACTGACTTTCCTTTTTCCTTCTTAGATTGGTGCATATGACCAACAAATATGGGAAAAATCTGTAGAACAAAGAGAAATCAAGGTAAAGTTTTAGCCATCCTTATTGTTTTATAGTAGTGCATTTCAGACCTCTTTATCTTCAATGAACTCATTCTGCATTTGTTAGTTTGTGTGGAATTTCTGTTCATGGGATTCAGGAGTTCACTGTTGCAAAATATGAGCAAACTTAAACTTAGTTCTTTTATGGAAGCAGTGTGTACCCAAGAATTTTCCAACACTCTCTTTCCAAATTTTACTGTAGGGGAAAGATGGTAAGAATAGATACATTTTTGTTTAGCTTCCTTTCTACCACTTGTCCTTTTGAAGAAACCCATTAATTACTGAGAAGCCTTATGATTTAAATGGATGCAGTTTGAAAACCATTGATTCCTTTGCATGGGAATTCAGAATTTACATTGAAAAATACATATCAATGGTAGATTGGATCCAGACTTAATCATATTTAGAATAGATTCAGTGAAATATATGGGAATTGTTAGTCATGACTGATTTATGTTCCATTTACTTTGACTTAGCCTGTAGACATGACAGTTACAAATTCATACTCATTTTGTTTCTTGTAATAGTAATATTTTGTTAGTTCTTTCAAACCTGCAGGTGGTTCTGAACCAGTTCTTATTCTTCTTTTGAAATTAAAAACTTGCACAAGATCAGGGTGGGATGCTAGAGGATTGTTTGGGAAATCTTTATCTTATGGTGGTATGAATAAATTATGAGTTATATGGGTCTCGACTCTTTGCTAAATTCGTGTGTAGATGTTGGCTAATACATTGAAGAACCTGCCTTTAAGAGCAGGGAATGGACTATCTTTTGGGGAAGGTAAATAAAATGTTTTAGTTGGCATTGTATTAAATTGTGCTTGCCATCTGCCATAGCATAGTATGCTTCCCCTTATGTGTTTATGTGAGTTTTATCAGATGTTACTGGCTTTTCACATGGTTACCTTTATAGTTCCAGTTTACTTTTCCTCCTTTTTCATCCTGTCATTGTTTTGAACAGTTTATTAAATTGGTAAGTACTTGATGATGGAAATTTGTGTTAAACAAAGCAGCTTTTGTAGATTAACTGTGTTTTTGCATCTCACTGTGACTAACAAAACCCCATTAGTATCTGGTAAACTAGGGGCTACCACAAAAGGATCTGAATGTTTTAGCGTCCTTTCTATAAAAGAGGCTTAGGCTGCTGTCCTATACATACTGTGTGATATTAAGCTCGTTGCACCTAGTGATTGACATCTGAGTAGACATGCACTGAGTAAGTGCACTTTCAGGATCCATACAGTCTTCTAAAGACACTGCAGAATATAATTATGATCTTATAATTGACAGTGATTGTTGTAGAAAACAAAAGGCATTCTGGAAGTACTTCTAGATGTTGATCATTTATTATGTTTCTGATATTGTAATTTCATATATTGCATATATTTTGCAGATATCATACTCCATATCTGCTTCATAAGCTCGGTTTTCCAAACTACATCTGTTTAGTTTTCAGGGAAGAAATAGGAAGAAGTCGTTAGATTTTCAAAGGGCTGTACTGGTAAAAAATAAATTTTAAAAAATCATGTATGTAACTTCATTCCCAGTGAGTTAGGTGTTATGAGCAAACTGTTAGAAGGCTTCTTTTACAAGTACCAGAGTGAGACTTTTTGTTAATGGACATCAAGACATTTTTGTAACTTGCTGCTAACCTTTTAACACTTGTCTCTGCGAAAGCAAATATTTAGCTATTGGACCTGCCTACTCATTTCTTCTTTTGTTGCTTACATGCATGCACCTTTTTCAGCATGAGGCTGGCAGCCACCACTGTATTTGTGACACTATATGGTGCAACAGAACTGGCCAACTGAACTTTTATGTGCGCCTTAATTCTTCTAGCAGAGAGATTGTGAGAGAGAGATTGAGAAAGAGAGAGAGAGAGAGAGAATGAGACAAGCCTAATTGAATGCTGTGCCTCCTGCATGTGCATCCATTTTCTCTCGTGGCAAAAGAAAGAATGCACAGTACTGGTGGAATTGGGAGTGAGAGAAAATTGACAACTGGAGTAGTGAATGGGCATGTTGATGTTTCAGTATTTATTAGCAAGGATGTAATATGGCTCATTAATAATATGTTCCTGTTGAAATGTACATCTAGTCAGGCTCTGTTGTTAGTGGTTGAACAGATATCCCTCAGAAGCAGAGTTTGGTAGAGATACTCCTCCCCACTCCTGTTACCTGTCTGGTAATCAGGAGTACACTATTTCCACATACAGATCTTTCATTTTCACTGTTATGTTACATGAGGCAAGGTGAGAAGAATAACATTTCTATCCTGATTTTTTTTTAAAAAAATGATTTTCCATTGAAATGCAAAAAAGAGAGAGAGAGAGAGATAAAGAAAAGGGAGAAGTACAAAGGATATAGCTACAGACTAGGTACTTGCATCAATATCAGCTGACTGAATGTCCAAAACAAGTAAACAAACCTGCCTGAACAAGAAATGCATGTCTGGAAGGTACACCTATTCAACTTCACATTCATGCTTTGGTAAAGCAGTATGAACCTCTGGCTATTGAACAATGGATAGTGAGTTTTTGTATTCCCAACCTTGGAAAGTAAATCTTTTTGTTACAGTACCCAGCATCACACTACACTGATCATCAGTAAGCTCCAGGTTTCAGAAATATAATTTAAAGGTACATCTGTGTCTACAAATATGAAACATTAATACAGTGTAAATATGCTATAGTACATCCATCCAGAAAGGAGAATCAGTGGGGACAATGATGTCATATACCAAAGAGAAGTGTTACCAATGCTACATTGTGAAACAATTAGCTAAACCGACTTTCTCTTCATAAGGAGATATGCTGGTGTCCAATATACGCAAAACACAATTTTAAATCTAGAGAAACTTTAGATAATAGAGCTGGAACAATTCCCCCTTTTCTTATTTATATGGGGTGGTCCCTTCAGTAGCATCAAATTTAGGACAATGATTTAAAACTTTAGAATAAATGCTAATAAACTATAGTTTCTACTTTCCCTCCCCTCGAGGATACAATTAATGCCCCCAGCACAGCAAGTGCTGATGGAACACATAGACTGTATATAGACAGCAGAAAGTGTTGTAATTGTTGATTTTGCCACTGAACACCAGAAGATAAATGAAATATAGATTGCAGTACTGAAAATGATGGAAATTCTTCATCTGATACTAGAAACTGCTGTATAAACCCCAAAGTTATCTATTGCTTTCAGAAAAAGGACTGACTCTACTACCAATAAGTTTAAACTTGCGTAAAATGGTGGAGTATATAAATGTGGAGATTTCTGTACTTTCCTCACTTTGCAATATGTTTTTGACTAGAACTAGGGAAAGTCCTCCCTGTGGACATGGTAACATCTTTATAACATGAGAGGATAATCTCACTGTTTTTATACTTTTTGAAATAAACTTGTTATTTTTTATTGTAATACTAACATATTCATTGAATTTTCCACTGTGCTTCCTAGTTTATTGTTAGCCAGCTCAGAACATGCCAACAGATGAGAGAGAGAGAGAGAGATGGGTTTTAAATGTGTGTCATTCTGTTGTTTGTTTACCTTGCGTGTTGTGTGAAATTATTTTCTTATATTATTTGAATTGCAAGTTTTCAGCTATATTAAAATTCTAAAACTACACGAAAAAGGAAAAAGAGAGAAAAGGAAAAAAAGAAAGAAAGAAAAGATTTTTAAAAATAACTTCCATTCCATGTAACATTCAGGTCATTTCAAACCTCCCTAAATAATAACACAGCAGTTCCCTTTTCATTCCCCATTACATTATCTCTTAACAGCCAACAATATTTTCCTTCTTCCCAGGGTTGACATATCTCATGTTAAAATATCAACGGATATTTTTTATACTTCATATTACATAATGATAAATAATACTCCATTTTTCTCACTTTTAGTGCTAACATTTTATTGACAAATTCTATAATACCAAATCTTACTAAATGTAACTATAATAAACTCTTATATAATGCTAAAATTTCCATTATACTTAAACTCTCATACTTCTGTCATATTTCTTCATATAAAGCCTTCTTAAAATCATGTCCGCTTCCACATCTCATTACCTTATATCTATAATCAGATCTCATAACCTTATTTCAACTAGACGTTATGTTCTTTTTCATTTTAAATTTAACTCTTGCTCTCCTCTCTTCTGCTATTATGTTGTCCTGTTGTGAAATCTGGAAATATCCTTTCTCAGCTGCAGTGTGCGCTTTAGAGCTATTTCCTGAATAGTTTAGTGACTGTTCTTCTTCGTGGTCTCTGTGCCACATACATTAGGAGCTTTCGCGCCTGCGCGGTAGTGTTCGGAAGATTCTAGAGCTCAGTAGCTTGGCGGGAACCCCTCCCCCATGCCGGTACTGCGCATGCTCAGCCTGCTGAGCAATGGTCAGTCCTCAGTTCTTTCTTGTCCACTGTTGTGAACAGAAGGTTCCTCCAGTTGCTTGCGCTTTCTTGGCTTTCTTGGCTTTTCGACTCAGTTTTTTCGGCTTTTAGACTACGGTTTTCAGATTTCGGATTGGCTTTGGTGTTTGGCTTCTGGTTTTTCGACCCGGCTTTTGGCTTGACTAACAGTTTTTGGATCTTGGACTGGTTCCTTCGATTTCAAACCCCCGTTCTTCCCCCACTCTTCTCTGCTTACTGGACTTGGTCTATGTCAGCGCTGTTCAAAAGCTGCGTCTCCTGTGGACGGAAGGTTGTGCTTTCAGACAAACATTGTGAGTGCCTTTTCTGTTTGGGCAAGGGCCATAACGTCCAGGCCTGCCCCATGTGTAGGCAGTTCACCCACCAGACCATCCGCAACTGCTCGGCAGGACTGAAGTCTCATTGTTGGGAGGAGTCCCTGCATGCACAACAACAGACCGAGGCCCACAGAAAAATCGACTTGTCTGGCGACTACTTCATCGGCGCCGGTGGCTGTACCGTCCACCTCATCGGTACCAGGCTCGGTACCGACCCTAAAGCTCCCGAGGATCCTGAAGGTATTGGCTCCTCCGGCTTGTGAGGACCCTGCAGGCTCGCAGACCTCCACCTTCTCTAAGCCCCTAACACCAGCACAAAAGAAGTGTCCTCTGACTCAGGACACCAGAAAAGAGAAGGAAAAGAAGAAGAGGAGGAAGGAAAAGAGGCATTCCCCTCAGAAGGAGACTCGCCTCCCGACACCTTCACCCTCTCAGCTCTCTGGGGACCCAGAAGAGCTTCCAGACGACCAAGAGGTCCTTGAGGTGTCTGAAGAGGAGCAGACCGTGGAGGCCCTGCCCTCGGAACCGCCCAAGTCGATGGCTGCGATTACCCCGCTGAGTCACCGTCCATTGGTTGACCTCCGGGAGGAGGCTGTGGTCCGACATCGGCCCTTGCGTAGCCACAGGCCAATCTCTAGACGGAGCGAGTCCCACTCTCCTGACCAGAGAGCCAGGCCTCCATCCTCGCGACATCAGGAGATGTGCCTGGAGAGAGCCTACTCTGGGGACTCCGTCTACACCTCTGCTTCCTACCTCGGTAGGTACGGTCAGGAGCACCTCTGGCGCGAGCCCCTGGGGTCGTATTACTCATACTCCCCATCGTATAAGGACCAGTACCACCCGGACGTACGGTACTGGTCACCACGACATCGGTCTTGCTCGCCCTCCAGGGAAGCCATCACTCCTAATACGAGAGGCTGCCAAGCCGATCACCTCGCCGGTCCGACTCTCCGCGTCATCGGAGGTTTAGGGAGCCCTCACCCCACTACAGGGCAGTGTCACCTCCCCCGAGGACAACGTCGACCGCGACGCGTGCTGTGCCCCAAGCTACTGTGGTACAAGCGACGTGAGTGATGACGTCGACAACACGGGCCGTCCACTGCCCTCAGCCTTCAGTGGTGCCCCTCCAGGTCACGTCGATCCTGACCACGACATCGTCCTTGGTACTGGTGAAGTCTACTTCTCCGACGGTGACCCTGGCTCTCCCTACCCGCAAGCCATCTCAAGAGAGCAACAGAAAGATCTCCGACTCCGTCTTCGGAGTCATATGAGTCGGACTCTGACTCCGCGGACTCGACTCTGTCATCCCACGAGTCGCCTCCGTTGGCGTTTAGAGAACCAGGACCGGAGTCAGCACCGGAGGACGTGCGGCAGTTCTCCGCGATCCTCCTCCGTATTGCCACGGCCCTAGGCCTGCAGGTTGCGGAACCGGCCCCAGCGGTGCAAGACTCCAGTAGCTGGAGACGTGCCCGCCATCCACTGCGCCACTGCCTTTTCTGCCGACATTGCTGGATGCCATGAAGCAACCATGGGCGAAGCCGGCTTTAGCTCAGCCGATCCCGCACAGGCTTGAGCACCTATACAAGACTCAGCGGGAGGACACAGAGTTCCTCTTTAGTCATCTGGTCCCGAACTCCATCGAGGTCGAGTCGGCCCAGACTAAGGGTGGAAACCGAGCACATACGACCCCGCCGGACCATGAAGGTCGGAAGCTCGATACCTTCGGCAGGCATTTCTACTCTGCTTCTTCCTTTTAGGTCAGGACCCTGAACACAAAGGCTTGCCTCGTGGCATACCATCGGAACATCCTGGACCGGCTCGCCCCGCTCCTCGCAAACCTGCCGGAGGACTCCCGTGCTACCGCCACACAGCTCTTTGGCGAGGCTGTTGCGTTCGCTAACCAGCCCTCCTCAAGGCACGCCATGGAGGCTACCTCGAGGGTGATGGTGGGCGCGGTAGCCCTTCGACGACATGCATGGTTGCGTTCGTCAGGGCTCCAGGAGGATCGAAGACCCCACATTTGAAGGTCAGGGACTCTTCCATACGTCGACAGATGAGGCCATGGACCATCTTGTCAAGGCCCGACTAACGGCGAAGAAGATGGGAATTAATCAACTGTCCCAGTCCTGCTGTAGCTTCGGCTCCAGACCATCGTGGCGGAGATCCTCCTCCTCCTCCACATACCAACCGCGGTCACCACGATCAACTGTGTCCTGGCCATCCCCTTCATCTGCCACACGGAGACCTCTTCAAAGACGCCCATCTTCTTCTTCCAAGAAGTCTTCGTCCGGGATGAAGTCTCAGTTTTGATGTGTTGCGCAGGTCTCCACCGACGCCAATCTTCACCCTTCCAGCAAACCTTCGAGATCAACCAAGCTTGGCCAGACACTTCGCCGAGTGGCGGAAAATCACTACGAACTCCTGGGTACTTACTATCGTCCGCCTGGGCTACGCCATAGAGTTCCAGGATATTCCGCCGTGAGGGGTCTACTACTCCACCCCGGCCAGCTCGGTATTGCTGGGAGAGATCCAGTCCCTTCTACAAAAGGAAGTGATCGAGGAACTTCCGTTGTCAGCCAAGACCACTGACTTCTTCTCAAGGTACTTCACCGTACCGAAGACGGACGGAACCTTTCGGCCTATCCTAGACCTCAGAGGGGTGAACGACTACATCTGCCCCAAGAGGTTCAAGATGATCACACTATCCTCGATCCTGCCTTTCCTTCGACGAGGGGACTGGTTCGCCTCCATCGATCTTCGGGACGCCTACTTCCACATCTCCATTTGCCCGTAGCACAGACGATACCTGCGGTTCGCGGTTGATGGTACTTGCTACCAGTACCGGGTGCTGCCATTCGGCCTCTCGACCACGCCATGCGTTTTCACCAAGTGCATGGCCCCCGTGGTGTCGTTTCTGCGGACGAAAGGCGTCTCGATCTACCCCTACCTCGATGATTGGCTCTTGGTGGCTCCCTGCGAACAAAAACTTTACAAGGACATACACCGGACTCTGACTCTTCTCACCCGGCTCGGACTCCGGGTCAACCCAAAGAAGTCCCATCTTGAACCCACAAGGGTTCTCAACTTTATCGGGGCGACCCTTGACGCAGTATCGGCAAGGGCGTACTTACCACTGGTCAGGGCACGGATGCTTCGGAGGGCAGCATCTGCCATCTTCCATGCTCCGACAGTGACAGCCAGGAGAATCCAACAGCTCCTCGGCTACATGGCCTCGACGACTGCCGTGACCTACCTCTCCAGACTTCCCACATGGCCACTTCAGCACTGGTTTGTCCGAGTCTTCGACCCACTCTGGGACGACCAGACACACTGCTACCAGCTTCCTCAGCAGGTGTGCCAATCCCTGCTGTGGTGGCAGTCTTACAGCCACCTCCTGTCGGGCATGCTGTTCCGGGAGCAGAACCCCAAGGTCACGGTGATGACAGATGCTTCCCTCTTCGGCTGGGGAGCAACTGTGGTGACCTCAGAGTCCGCGACCGGTGGATCGGTCATGAGACTACCCTCCACATCAATGCCCTCGAGCTACTTGCCATCTCCAAAGCTCTGCGGGCGTTTCATCACCTCGTCGCAGGCCGCATAGTGTTGATCCTCACAGACAACACGACGGCAGCCTGCTACGTCAACAGACAAGGAGGGACTCACTCGACCACTCTTCTCAACATCGCCCTCGACCTCTGGGACTGGTGCATCTCGCTCCGGATCCATCCGGTGGCAGTTCACCTGGCCAGGCAGGAGACCACCACAGCGGATGCCCTCAGCAGGGACACCTCATGCCACCATGAGTGGTCCCTCTCCAGCGAGGCCTTCCAGATGGTTTGGGACCGATGGGACGAGCCGACGATCGACTTCTTCGCCACCAACGAGAACGCGAAGTGTCATCGGTACTGCTCGAGGGCCGGCCACAATCGCCACTCCTCTATGCGTTCCCTCCGTTTCCCCTCATGGGCTGTGTGAAATCGAAGATCCTCATGGACCGAGCAGATGTCGTTCTCGTGGCACCGTACTGGCCGAGGCAGCACTGGTTCGAGCCCCTGTTCGAGGCTGCCCGGGGACAGATCCTCCGGTTCCCGACAACACTGGATCTCCTCTCCCACTCCAACGGTCTCGTGCTTCACCCGCACCTGCTGCTCTTGGCCCTCCATGCATGGAGGATATTGCCTTAGACAACCCCATCATTGGCAACGTCCTGACCACGGCCAGGAAGGAATTGACACGCCGCAACTACCATTACAAATGGCGGCGTTTCATTGCCTTTGCTGAAGAACAACGGGAGCCAGTATCGCCTGTCAACCTGCCTACCGTGCTCCACTTTCTCCTGCACCTTCGACAGCAGGGCTTGGCCTTCCCGTCGCTGAAATTCTATCTTGCCGCTATCTTGGCATACCAACCACCACAATCTCCATCGGCGGCGCTCTTCTGTCACAGTACCGTGAAGCAGTTTCTGAAGGGCCTCCAGCACCTCTACCCGCCGGTATCGCCGCCGCTACCGCTGGGGTCGCTATCGCTGGTGCTGTCACAGCTGACGAGACCGCCCTTCAAACCTATGGCGACTGCAGATGACAGGCTGCTCACCATGAAAACTGCCTTCTTGGTGGCTGTCACCTCTACTAGAAGGACAGGAGAGCTGACAGCTCTACGATCTGATGAGCTATACCTCGTCTTTCACAGAGACAAGGTGGTCCTTCGGCCTGACATTTCTTTCCTGCCGTAAGGTGGTGTCCAAGTTCCACCTGAGCCAGGACATCATCCTGCCCACCTTCTACCTGGACCCGACTACACCTTTGGAGCGGTCCCTTCACTCTTTAGATGTTCGTCGGGCTTTGGCGTTCTACAAAGACAGGACTACCTCTTATAGAGAGACCCCGCACCTTTTTGTGTGCTATGGCATGCGTCGAAGAGGCCACAAGGTGTCCACCCAGCGTTTCTCCAAGTGAGTGGCCCAGATTATCCAGCTGGCTTATGAGCTCACCAAGAGACCCCCGCCAGACTTTCTTTGGGCTCATTCCACAAGAGCCGTGGCGACATCTGCAGCCCTCCTGTGAGGAGTCGACCTGCATGAACTCTGCCGTGTGGCGACCTGGTCCAAGCCATCGACCTTCGTGCGCCACTACAGGCTAGACTGCTGGTCCCGTCGAGATGCTCGTTTCGGACGTGCTGTGCTGGCTTCTGTTCTGTAGGACGTGACCCACCATCCTACTGGTAAGCTACACAGTCTCCTAATGTATGAGACACAGAGACCACGAAGAAGAAGAACAGGTTGCTTACCTGTAACTGTAGTTCTTCGAGTGGTCGTCTGTGCCCTCATACGTGCCCACCCAACCGTCCCCTCTTTTGCAGGTCCCTTTCTTCTCGGCGGACCAAGAACTGAAGAGTGACCGTTGCTCGGCGGGCTGAGCATGCGCAGTACCGGCATGGGGGAGGGGTTCCCACCAAGCTACTGAGCTCTAGAATATTCCGAATGCTACCTCGCAGGCACAAAAGCTCCTAATGTATGAGGGCACAGATGACCACTCGAAGAACTACAGTTACAGGTAAGCAACCTGTTCTTTCAGAATCTTTTCATATAAACTGCAGCAAGTAGAAAGGCTCACAGTAACTGGTATCTGTATACCAAAGTTACCATGTATTCATACACTCTGTATTCCTACCTTCCTTTGTTTAAAAAAAACGTTCTGATAAGACTCTGCCTACCGTGGGGCAGGATGAAGCAGCAGATGCTGGGGTGAGGGGAGCAATAGCTGCCTCTTCTTACTTCTCCTGTTAGAAAACAGAGCTGTGAATGTCAAAGAGCTCCTTCTGGGTTCTAAACTAATTTCTTGCCTCAGCTGTAGTGGAGGCTGCTATCCAGTCACCATTATTAAAGTGAGATTTATCTGAGAGTCCACTAGCTTCTCTGTTTCCTCAGGTACCTAAATATCTTGTGTCAGCTCTAAAAGGACCTGTTCCATGACATACTTCAGTGTAGATGTTTTATTTTAATTATATCATTCTAAACTTTTTAAAGATCTTGCAGGAAATGCCACTTTTCTTTGGTGAAATGCTATCCCCCAGTCTACTTCATCCTCTTACCATATTTTGATATAGACATTAAGATGTTCTGCTGGAAAATTAAATATCTACTGTGCATGTGTTTCAGTTTCACTGACTTTTCTTTCTTCTTCTTCTTCTTCTTCTTCTTCTTCTTCTTCTTCTTCTTCTTCTTCTTCTTCTTCTTTTTGCAACTTTGCTACTTCTTTTGAGTTCTCAGTGTGTATCTTTGTCATCCAGTGGTATCTTGACATATGTTGAGTGTGCTTTCCTGCTGGTGGTGTTCATTTTTATTTCACTATGAAGCTGATAATAATGTTACTTCTTGACTGTTATTATCAACTTTAATTTCACTATGTGTTTTTTCTGTGTGTTGTTTTACAGGAGGTAGTCATTATGTCAGTTTACTGTTGTTTAACTGAGAATTATTTTAAGTTGCTTTTTCTTTAGTGGTACAGTTGGCCCTACACATTGACAGGTTTCGCTTTTACGGATTTGATTCTTTGTGCGTTTTTCCAACCTCTGCCCCACTCCCCACCTCAAGTACTTCTTTTCCAGGACTGGAAGGAACCTCTCCTCTTGGTGGCTCCAATCAGGCTTTGCAACCCTTTAAAAAAATGCCCCTGGTCTTCTTCCTCCTCTCCCAGACACTCTCTGGCCAGCTTACGATATCCCACAGCTCAATTTTTCAGCACCCCAATCCCTTTCCCAATGCCCCCACACACTCTCAAGGAAAGAGATGGTCAAGAGAAAGGAAATATAAGACCATCAAGCCAACCCATTCCCTTTCCCTCTCCTTTCCTCTCCTTTTCATGCCTCAGCCCCCTTCCCACAGACCCCCACGCACATTTTTATATTTCCAGTTTTTCCAATTTTGTGAGGGTCCTGTGCCCCTGAATCTAGTAAATGTAGAGGGCCAACTACATTTGTTTACCTGAACTTTTATCATTTTAAATAACCTCCATAGGGACTTGATTCTTCTACTAGTGCTTTTCAACTTCCTGTTAATTATAAGTGGATCATAGAATCATAGAAATGTAGAATTGGAAGAGACCACACGGGCCATCCAGTCCAACCCCCTGCCATGCAGGAACACCCTCAAAGAACTCCCAACAGATGGCCATCCAGCCTCTGCTTAAAAACCTCTTGTGATGATATGTAGAAACAGAAGAAACACGTGTAGAGAAGGAATTAACAATCAAGAGGGAAGGGGTCAGCGTGAAGCAATTAGCCTCTGGTGTCATGATTAGGGTATGGAGATGAAATATAGAATGGTTATCTGAATAGTGCAGCCGTTCTCAAGCAGCTAAGTGTTTTGGGCCAGCTTGGGGCAAAGTGCTCAGCCACCCTATGTCTGCTGTTTCTGTATTGCTGTTTGACTCCTGCTGGGTGGGACTAGTTTTGGATTCGTGCTTGGGGAAATCTTGTCAAATTGGCTGGCAATTTTTGGAGAGTGAGGGAATTGGTATGCAGGAGAAGGAATAAGCTCCACTGCTATATTTGTTTTACAAGGAAAACATTGAGTTGAGGACTCAGCTTTCTCATTATTCACAGTTTCTTCCTCTCACTTCCCCACCTTGAGTATTGTATTATTTGAGGGTTCATTTTGACATTGATTAGTTGAACTAATCTGATGGCATAGAATGTTGTATGGAAACATTCCAGTTGCTCAGAGAAGCAAAGCTTGCAACATTAGCAGGCTTTGTTTACTTTGGGGCGGGGGCTTTTTTTTATTTGAGACATTTTTGCCCTGAGTTTACACGAGCTGAATAACGCAGCTGAACACCAGGGCTCTTGGAGATCTCTTCTTCACAGAGTTGCCATGAGGCAGAGTCAATTTGATAGCATATAACAAGGAGCATTGTGCTGTTGGCAGGAAGAAAATAGATTTTAAAAAGACTGTGAGGTAGGACGCCAAGTGGGAATGAGGTTATTAAGTCTTTTCTTAACAATGAAGAGTTGTGATTTGGCAATTCCAAGAATAATAATCTAGAGAGAATATTTCACATACTAATTTGAGCAATTTAAACTATTATTTGTTTGTGAGGTTCTATTGTGATTATGCTGGACTTCCATGATCATTTCCAGTTCAGCTGTGTGTTGGAATTTGGTAGCATTCTGTCTACTGTTTCTAAACAGTCTGATAGTACATTTTTTAAATTTGCTATCCAGTAGAATTCCCTTAGTGATTTGTGTGAAAAGAAAATACATACAATACTATAGTTTGCGTTAGAGCCTGATTAGGATTAACGCAAGAATTGTCTCTTGCATTACTGTATGAACTGGACAAACTGATATTCTGACCTGAGTAGCTGGCAGTGTCTGTGGAAAATACCAGTGGATTTTCCAAGCGTCTTACTGAAAAGGATATAAACTGGTAACTGAAAACAATTAAATGTTTTAGATGGGCCGGTATGATCTTGTACTGGTTTTTCCATGACTCCATTGGTTATGACAGACATGTGTTTTTTTCTGTTCAGGAGAGAATGATAATCAAGGTTTTTTTCTGCAGCTGAATACTTGGTCAATGTGGTTTCTCTCCATTGCTTCAACTTAGGTCTGTCTCTGTGTATGTGCCTTCAAGTTGCCTATTGAATCATGGCAACCCCATGAATTTCAAAGAATTTTCTTAAGCAAGGAGTACTCAGAAGTTTGTTCCTCTGAAATACAGCTTACAGCACCTGGTATTTGTTGGCCATCACCTGTCCAAGTACTAACCAGGATTGACCCTGCTTAGCTTCCAAAATCAGACAGGTTCTGGTGCTTTTAGGGTATTGAAACCTTACTGTAGATTTTTTTAAACAGTGTAGTGCATTTATACAACTATCCATTTTTTAAAAAATTTTTATTTATAAAATAAAAAAAATGAATAAAAGTCGTACATCTCTTCTATAGGAATGTTTCCAATTGCCATTTACATGCTTTCATTGTACCAATTTATACAAATACAATCCAATATCCAAAATAAATAATATAGTTGCATGTCTTAAGCAATTCTTGAACATCTATACATATACAAAAACTAGCATGTAGCGTCGCTTGCCATATCTCTGATATATCTTTTCATGCTTTATATATACACCCTTTTCTTTTGGAATTTCATACATTCTCTTCTTTCTCCTATTCTAGTTTAGTGCACTTTTCTTTTACTACTCTTTAGTGTCATTACCTTGTCTTATTCACTCATTGGTATTATTATGTAGGAACTTACTTGTCTTCCATTACGAATCCCTTCCCTTCATCTAATTCCTCCACTCTTCTTTTATCTGTTTAGTATTGTCTATCTGCTCTCCGGCGTTTCCGGCTTTACTTTTTACTTAATTTACTTAATTTTTTAAAATTTTTTTATCAGAATGATTATCTTATACCTTTTATCTTCAGACTTTAACGTTCCATCTATTATTAATATAGCTAATCACCTGTTCCCAATCCTTTTCCACTTCTTTAATTGATTTACCCTTAATATAATGAGAAAATAAATTGAATTCATTAAGTTCAATGATTTTAAAAAAAACATTGCTCTAAATTCAGTTTTTCTGGATTTTTCCACATGTTAGCAAAATTTAATCTTGCTGCTGTGACCAAATTCAGTAGAATCCTGTTATTTTTACAGACAAAGCTCTTTTCAAACATATATGTCATGTTTAACAAAAAGAATTCTGGAACCATTGGGAATGTGACTTTAAAGATTTCTTTTATCACGTCATATACCTTCTTCCAATATCTTTTAGAAATTTCACAGGACCACCAAAGATGATGATAAGATCCTATTTTCTCCTTACACTTCCAACATTTATTATTCCCAGAATGATGGATTTTATCTATTCTTTCAGGGGTAAGATGGTATCTGTACCTCATCTTCATGAAATTTTCCTTCAGATCTTGTGAACTTGTAAATTTGTTGGTATCTTTCCCTGCTGTTTCCCAGTATTTTAACAGAATCTCATGCTGCACATTTTGGGCCCACTTTATCATTGGCCTTTTTCGCACGTGGGGGGGGCCGAAACGGGGCGGCGCACGCAGAGGCGGAGCTTACCTGTTAGCGTTTTGCTCCGTGTCTGCTCCGTCCCTGTGGGGAGCGCGGTTCCACCGCTTCAGACGGCACCGAATTTCGGCAGTGTTTGGCGATGCCCAAAATGGCGGCCGGCGGCTTCCGGCGGTGCTCCGCCAATCAGGGCAGTGCGCCAGCTGGAAGCCCACCCCCGGGCAGATCTGCAGAGACGCACTACCGTGTCTCTGCAGATCCTCACCGGGAGCTGCCACAGATTAGCGCGGGCGAGTTTCATAAAAACCACCTGGGAAGGTGGTTTTTATAAAACTCGCAGCGCCACACCTGCGGCTGTGCTAGAGCGGTTGGAGGTGTGGCGCCTCACCTTTTCCAACTGCACTAACGCACCCCGCGGTGAGAACGACCTCCGTGCCCGGTCATCGCACCGCAGGGTTTTACCCCCGTGTAAAAATGGCCATTGTTTCTTTTATGGCTTCATCTTCCAGTTGCCGAGTTAAAAAATATTTGTAATATTGAGAAATCTTATGTTTTGCTTTTGTAAAAATAATAGTTTCAAATTCATTATATTTCTTTTGTGTGACAAATCCTTCTAATTTTAAATCCATTTTAAATCTTTCTTTTACCTGTAAATATGGGAACCAATTTAATTCTATTCCTTGTTGGCCGAGCTCTTCACGCGATCTAAACCTAGTCTCATTGTTGTCAAGGGCAATTAAGTTTTCATATTTAATCCAATCTCCTTTGTGTTCTACCCATCTTCCGAAGAATGCCTCCTGTGGGGAAATCCAAAACGGTATTTTGTTGAAAGTATTTTTCTTAATAACAAGCCAGATTTTCAACAGTGACTTTCTTCAAAAACTATCCATTTTTGAAGATGTATATATTTACAGGAGCTGTAACTTGGAAGTGAAAGATATAATTCCTGATTTAAAATCTTTCCATGCTTCTTAAGGTACATACCTCATCCTAAAGAGGAACCTAGTCTGTCACAAAGATTCATACTCTTCACAGTGGAGAGGAGGCATATGATTACTCAACGTCTGTTACTGTGCCAAAGTTCAAATATCAAAGTCTGTTCAATGATGCTGCTTTAAAAATTAAAAGACAAAATTAAATAGATATCAGAAGAAGTATCATACTAATTCTGGAAGCATGTGTGTGTAGAATGTGGCTGCATAACTGAACTGAATTAACACCTTTAGATGTTTTAAAGATTATATCAAAAGGAGCAGTAATTTTCATTATTTCAGTTCCTGATAATCAGTTTAAAAAGGCAGTTGTTGCTGTACAACAAAATTTAGTAATGATCAAATGTGCTGCATCCAGGGCTCCCCTTCCTGAGGAGATAGCACTCCTTGAATGCTCAGAATGTTCTGGCCAGTGGGAGGAGGTTGGGTAAAATTCTCTCCCTCCCTCTGCAGCTGCCAATGCCATGGCTTCTGCAGTTTTGGAATGCAGGAAAGAAGGAAATGGTGAGGTTATCTCCTCTTCTACTTAGACATTGGAAATGCTTGATAGGATGAAAAATTCCCATAGAGAGAAGGAGACTTTGTGTCCACAGAAAGCAGATTCTGGATTCAAGTCATTTTAAATGGGAATGTTTCTTAAACTGGACTTCAGAGTAATACATATGACATGTTTGGAGGAAAAAGAATGTGGAAATTCAGGTTCAGCCCAATTACTGTCCTCTCTTCCCATTTTAAACGTGTTTCTTTCAGTTTAATAGTTGTGGTTTTTTGCATATTGCAGGGTTTGAGGAACAAGCCAAAGAAAACTGGACATGTAAAGCCTGATCTCATAGATGTTGATCTTGTAAGAGGTAAAGATGGATCCTGCAATGCTGATCAATATGAAGGGATTTAGTTTACAAATTTGAACTTTCCTAATGCAAGCTTTTTGGGGGCGGGGGAATATGTCTGTTTTTCATAGGAAAGAACAGTATACCCACAGTGGAGGATAATCAGTCAAGATATCTTGGAGCTGATGTTTGAATAGAGGATGTCCACTAGCCTAGTTATATATCCTTTAATGCAACTTAGTAAGGTGTGGGTAACAAATTGAGAAATTTCATGGGCTGATTCTTTTGTACGTTGTGATAGAGAACTTGGATACTACTCAAATGCACATACTTGGATTTCTGAAAAAGATCACGAGTAACTTGGATTGAAACTTCTGAACAGTAGCTTTCTGTTGCAGTTTCATCACAGTGCTAGCCTTGTATCAGTGTAGTTACTTATTCCTTGCAGTTTATTCATTGCTCTTGGTTATGCTGGCTAGGTCTTATGGGACTTGCAATTGAACAACATCTGGAGGGCCACATGATTTCCCCCACTACTGTAAATAGAATTATAATCAGTCACTTTAAATGGATTAGTGTAAAATTAATGATTCAGTTTGTCAATAAAAAGCTGGTCTCATGCAAGTCTCCAGTATTTGCAAGATCAGAAAAAAGGCATGCACACTCCAGTCTTGCTATAGAAGAGAGGCAATCATAATTTCCCTGTTACTTATGGAAGGGGAGATTTTTATCCTTCATTTTATTCTCTTGTTCTGTTTCTATAGAACATGGGCAGAGAATGTGTTCCTTCATGGTTAATCTTCTAGCCCCATGCCTGCCCAGCCTCTTCCCATCCAGGATTATGCTTCCATGCTGGCTGATGAAAAGGATCTTTCTTTTCTTAGTACAGCACTTCTTCCTTTACAGAAAGCTTGTCATTGGGTTCTTTGATATTTGAAATATTTGAAAATTTAAGATTGCACCGTAGACATATGGTAGCTAGAAATTGTCTGTCTTGCTAAATAAATGAATAATTAATTTTTTTCTGTTTAGGCTCTGCTTTTGCTAAGGCTAAACCGGAAAGTCCATGGACCTCCCTGACTCGAAAAGGAATTGTTAGAGTTGTTTTCTTCCCCTTCTTCTTCAGGTGGTGGCTACAAGTGACATCAAAGGTTATTTTCTTCTGGCTCCTTGTCCTTTATCTTCTTCAAGGTACAGCTGAAAGAGATCCTGTGTCAAATGCATACCTTAATAAGCACTGAACTTCACCTTCCTGAGTTCCAGTGGACATTTTCTTTCTTTAAAATGTAAATTATGTGAAAAATTGAAAATATGGTTAAGAGGATAAATTACATTCATTCAAGCAGTAGTATAGATTGAACTTTGACAGTGTTAAAAAGGGAAGTTGAGAGAATAAAATTTTACCACTCTCAATAATATTGGGGCTTGAATCTAGTTGCTAGTCCCAGCTAGTCACTGAATAGTAGAATTTACATTACCTCTCAGCAGTTAATTGAATGGGCCTACTCTGGTATGCCCTAGCAATTGGATTTAAACCCAGCAGAGCGATATTAAACAGAAAGTTTAAAGAAGGCTTGAGGTTAGAAGGGATTCAGATCATTAAATAATTAGTTTACCTGTTTTTTGTTTTTTTGTTTTGGCACTAATAACTTCCTTGCCACTAGTTATTTGACATGGTAGAATTGTGAGAATTGGAGAGCCTTGCTGGATCCAACCAAAGGCCTATTTTGTCCAGTATTCTGTTCTCAGTGGTCAACCAGTTGAGCAAGATAGCACCCTCCCACTCATGTTCTCTAGTAACTGGTATGTAGAAGCATGCTGTCTCTGCTACAGGATCTAATACCTAAGCATGATGGGGAGAAGCCATAGATATCCTTATGCCCCGTATTGATAGTGTTCTATCATGACTAATATTTCTTTTTCAGAGAACAATAATACCTTTATAGCAAAGTTTCCATTTAATATTTCATTTAACCATGGTGCAGCACTTCATTACACCACATGTATTAATAGGTGAGAGCCAGTGTGATTTGGATGTTGGACTAGAGTCCTGGAGACCTGCATACAAATCCCATTCATCTGTGGAAACCCACTGGGTGACCATGGGCTAGTCACACCCTCTGAGCCTCAGAGGAAGGCAAAGGCAAACCATTTTCTATATGTTTAATTTGGAATTATGTTCATTTCTTACTAAATGGCCTCCAGTAATAACAGGGAAAAAATCTTCAACTGGAGAATGTCTGTATTTGTTTAATTATGAATTACTTCTGCAGACTGAATATTTCACTGTCTCCTCTTTTATTTCTTTTAAAAGTTGCCGCAGTAGTATTGTTCTGTACGATAGAAGGCCCACATAATATACCTCTGACTGAAGTAATAGGGCCTGTATGGCTCATGTTGCTCCTTGGAACAGTGCATTGTCAGATTGTGTCAACAAGAACACCTAAACCACCTCCAAGTACAGGAGGGAGAAGGCGAAGGTACAGTTTGTGCTAACATTGTGGATCCCTTACAAGCAATTGCACTAATTTACTTTTGAATCTAAAATATTTTTGAAATACTTTGACTAAAATCTGATATTATTGCATTTTTAAAAATTGCATTGTGTCAATGTTTTTCCTGACTTACAAAAATTTTTAAAATTTGTATTGTGCTTCTTACATCATAGCATCTAAATGTGGGAGTGGTTACCCTATAAATACAGTGGAGCCTTCATATCTGCAGGGGTTTCCATTCCAGGACCCCCTGGGAATGGTGAAAAACGTGAATGCTTACATCCCGTATTATTAAATGGCAGTAATATGTGCATGGATGTGTTCACATCATCACCATTTTATGTATAGGACCTGACATTCTGCAATCACTAGAATTTGCAGGTCCAGAGGTCACATATATGGAGGGTCCACTGTACTGCTGCGTAATTTTATTAAGCTGCACACAATATGTATTAAGATTTTGTAAAGATAACAAAATAAAATACCTAAAAGGTGCAGCTTTAAACATTGGCTCTAAACCCATCAGAACTAAAATGATTAGCCAAAACTTAACATCAATAATGGAGACTAAACCGAAGTCCTTGTGTTTCTTTTCTTATGCGATGGTTATAGGGAAACTTTCTGTACATAGGGTGGCAGCGAAAATTTAATTTCTATCATGTACAATAGAAAAGCATTTTAAACCAATGTGATGGCAGGATTTAAAGCACGTGTTGCATGCTTACAAGAACGCTGATCATATATTAGTGTTAGTGAATGACACTTATGAGATACCTTCCACTTTTGATCTCTTCTGATGAAGGAAATTAAGGAAAGCAGCACATTTGGAAGTACATAGGGAAGGAGATGGCTCTAGTACCACAGATAACACACAGGAAGGAACAGTGCAGAACTACGGTACAAGCACCTCTTACAGTATTGGCGCTGTCTTCAGAGATATCTGGCATGCCGCTTTCTTATTATCAGGGTTGGTATTTTATTCAAGCCTATGTCTGTCTTGAAGATGCACTATCCCCTTTCTGACATTTTTTTCCAACATACCTCTGTACTTCCAGCTACGTCAGTGGTTCTAAAATGTTGGTCCTACAGGTATTTTGGACTTCAGCTCCCAGAATTCCTCATTCTTGGCCAAGCTGGTTGGGGTTTCTGGGAGTTAAAATCCAAAAAACCTGGCAGAATGGAGCATGGGAACCACAGAGCTAAGTGTTCCCGATCCATGATTTATTACTTTCTCTTTAATGTAGTCTGTAAGAATTTTGGTGCTTGAGAATATATTATCCCTACTTTAGGCAGAGAAAAATTATCTTGATAGTTTAGATGATTTTTAAAAAAAACAAAAGTCAAAGAAAAACCAATGGAGATCCTTTTCTTCTCAATCTTATTGTCTTGTAGTGCAGTTTTCCTTATTCTTCTTAAGAGATGATACTTCCAGTTCATCAATGCAGTCAGGTTTAACTTGTCCATATCAAGGACTCTTCTGTAATCTCAGCCTGCAATACAAAGTCCATTTTTAGTTCTTTCCTTCAATTTTTTTTGAAAAATTATGACAACAGGACATTCAGTATTATTTAGTCTGTGTCAGATGGTTTACACTGAAAACAAATGCTTATTTAATTAATTCAGAAGCTGAGGGCAGCAGAACAAGATAGTCTGGAATCTGGATCTCAAAGGATGAATCACTGGGAGGGACAGCATATAGAATTGAGGATTGTCTGCCATTGTGTAGGAGAAAAAAGATGGAATGTGCATGGACCTTTCAGGATCTGTTGGGAAGGATCTCTACCTGACTCGCATGCCATTGCTCAGATGGTTCATTGGGATATTCCTTATAGTAAAAATTTACCCAGAATTTTTTTTTTTAAAAAAGCATTTGATCTAGGTACAGAGTGACCCCTAAGTCATGTACCACTCAAAGACATTTTTGAGAGCCCCCCTTTGAAATTTTTAGTTTTTTAAACTAAAAATGCTTCCCACATCTCCTATGGCAAGGATGGGGAAACTGCAGCCCACATGCTCCAAGGCCAAAATTTCATTTTTTTCTGGAAAAAAATATATTTTGACTTCAAATACCTTCAAGCCTTCTAGGTGGCATGGGGGACAGTTTTGCCACAATTGTTGCCAAGGAGAGGTGTTTTTTTCCAATAGGTGATGATTGAAGGATTAAAGGTGGTGCCTTCCAGGGTCCTCTGGGGAGCTGTGTAGCTTCCTAATCCTTTACAGTTGCCTGCCTTTGTCCTAGGGGATGTGGGGAGCAATGTTGCCATGCTTTTGCCCTTCTCCAGGCTGTTTTAAGCCCAGAAGAGACCTTTATTTAACCATCAAGTAAGTCACACATCAGCTTGGAAAGATTATTAAAAAGAGAAATGTCTGCCTCTGTTTACTTGCTTGAAACTAAGAATTCTATTGGATTGGCCACTGTTTTAAAAAGGAAATGAAAATACCTAGATTTAGATGTTTTTACTTTTTATTGTTGTTGTTTAATAACAGCCAATGCAGTAGAATCTTCAGTTTCAGGCAAGCAATCAGCAATTATCCTTTTAAAAAATGATCCTAATGCTGTCTAAGAGAAGAGAGAAAGAGGAAGAGTTAGAGAGACCTTGTACTTCAAACTGTTAGTTACCCCTACATCAGGGAGAGTTTACTTATTTTTTGTTTAACTGTGACAGTAGCATTACTGTGAATCAGTTTAGGAGTGTGGATTGACAGATGGGTGGATTGTGTCCATTAAAGAACAGTGAAATAGTGAGCCGAAATAGTTCAGCAATGCATTTTATGATTGGCTGGCAATTGATGTAACATACAAAGATATTTGCTATTGTTAGAATTCAAATCAAGCCAAGATTTGGATATTAGTGTAGGCTCTGTAACATTAAAAGTGAATATGAAACCTACAGAGGAACATCATCTTGCACTTGATTTTTAAAATATAAACCTGATCAAACAATATTTTCTTCAAATTTTGGTTCATTTGTTTCAGAAAAGATCTGAACATTCATGCTGTATACTAATGTACTTCTATTTTTACAATATCAGGAAAGGGGATAGTGCAGTTTACTGATTAATACATTTTATACCTGTTACACTAATGTGTGTCATACTGTACTCCTAGATGACTGTGATGTTAACTAAAATTGTTGCATTTTTGTTGCTTTCACCAAAGGCATTCTTGGTTTTCTCCCATTTTAGTTTTGCATAAATTCCCTAATTTTCATTCTATAAAATCTTTGAAAGGCATAAAAATACCATATTTAAAGATGGTTTGACTGAGTAATCTTCAGAGCAATGAGAGTCTGGTAATACGCTCTGCTTTCACTGTGATAACAAACATCATCTGCTATGTAAAAGTAGACTCTGGAAAATTCAGCTTTTCTTTTTTGTCAACAGGATGCTTAGAAGCATGGGCCATTTCTACACTGGACTGTTACAGCGCTATTATTCCACTTTCAACATCCTATGGAATCCTGGGATTTGCAATTTGGGAAGGGGTCTTCGAGGATTCCATTGGATGTTGAAAATGGAATAAAGCGCTTTAACAGTCTAGTGCAGAAATGGCCATGGACAAAATCTTTATAAGAAAGCTGAATAATATGAAATGTATTTGATATATGACATAGCTTTAACACCCTAATAGAGGAAATTCCAAGTTTAATCTTTGTAAGATTTATTACAAAACACTGTGGTTTTTACTATTAAAAGCCATATATGTTGTATTTGCAAATTTTCTGTGTAAGGCATAATAAACTTGGATCAGGCGTGGGGGATTTTTTTTAGAACATGTGATTTCATGTAGAACTTTAAAGATATCACCGTAAAGCCCATTCTTAGTCATAATTACAGTAGGCTCATTGAATCAATTAAATTTACCTATGTTTTCTCACCATTAAACAATTGATTCAGTGGGTCTGCTGTAGTTTGGGCTAGCCAACAGGCTTTCAGCCAGCCTTTTAAAAAAATGTCATGCAAAAGGCATTAGAATGTGATATGGGGGTTCTATTTTGAGTTAAGAGGTGGTAGACAGATTTTTTAAAAATAAATATAATAAACAGAGAAGGTATGATTCCTTATAAGGAAAAAGATAATCATGCAGATTTAGAATTCTTACTTACCAGTACTGATACAATAAGGTTAGACTGGTGAAGCAATAGTGACTGTTCTTCTTAAAGTCAAAATGATTTAAATGAGGCTTTGTTTAATTTCAAATATGGCAATGCATTGATACATTGATTCTTTTCCATTCCCTTTATCGAAAGAGTCTACTTAACGCTGTAGTTTGCAATGGAACTTAACTGTTGTGAAGCTTCATACTATTACTGTATTATTTTTCTAATAGAAATGCTAATGCAGAAAATTCTGCTTCCATATTTGGTGTTAGTATTGAACAATCAGCTTTAATTTGATTTTCTCATACATCACTGGAATTTTTACATATTTTCTCCAGTTTTTGTACTAATGGTACAAGGGAACTGTTTCCATCTGTTTATACTTTGTTGTTGTTGTTTTTTTTCCTAAACACACATGCCCGTCTCTTGATGTGGCTTTGAACTCTACATTACTGTACAATGCTAGGTCATGTTCAGTAACTATTCCTGTTTTTAAAGAAATAAAAGATAAAAGATAAAAAATATTATTGGGTATTAAGCTGTTGAACATATTTTTTTAAAAAAAATTTCTAAAGAGATTAGTAAATATGACAACTCTGGGAGATTTTTTCAGCAAGTAGCAAAGATAAAAATGCTCTTTACCATAGGTAGCAGGGAAATAGTGATTGACAGTTGGAACTAGTACTTTAATATTACGTATATTCAGGGCATTTCAAGGACTATCACCATTATGATCACTGGCCCAGGGTGAGATTCAGTGTATATCTGTATTTGTGAGGTGCTTCGCTAGAGAAATGATTAAAAAATTTTATTCTCTTCTTTTGAGAAATGCACATGGAACATTCCTGACACATGGGAAAATGTATAATAATGCTTGTGTCCGTAACAGGTTGTATGTCTTAATTGCTATTTGTGTGCTGAATTGCATCTGTGTTTTAAAATGTAGTGATGTGCATGCTTTGCTTCCACACATGGTGAGAAGTGCTGCGGGCACCATGGTTATTTTAGTTTGGTTTCCTTGAGAAGGTGGAATCCCAAGAAATGTATGGTATTGATATAATATTTCCACATCTGCAAGGTGGGCACTGACGCAAATACAGCTTAATCCTACAAAGAGCAAATGCTGCTCCTCCATATTAGATCTCCAGAGACGTAGCCCCTCTCTGGAAACTTTGCTCAGTTCAAAGGCAGCTGTTTTCCTTAAGTTTCATTCAAAAACTGCAGTTGGTCTTCTTCTCACACATACTTAGAGAATTGCTACTGAAGAGAAAAACAAATTTATTTGGATTCCAGAATAGCTTAAACACACCAAAGACGACTGTTTGGATTTTGTACAGGGTGTTGTATAATCCCTCAGTTTTGCAAGTTATACCACTTCATTTTCCCAATTGGTGTGGCTTCTCTTGCAGTTCATTGACCAACAGGTATGAACACATCAAGAGTGTAAATATGTCTCATTGTATTCATGTGTTCTGATTTCGATTGCATCACATTTGTTGACTGGCAATAAAGAATCTTGTTAGAGTGAATATTTTATAAAGGTACAGGTGGCTTTCCTTCTTAGAATCTCTTCTGTAGATAAACACAGATTAGCATATATTTTAAAAGGTGTAGTTGTCCCAGAGCTTGAAAATAACAAATAGATTAATTGTATCCAGTTATCAGCTTGTTAGATTTTACAATCAGTGTATCTTTGCCAGATTTCTGTGCTGAATCCTGTGCTTTCATATGCCAGTTATTTTTGGGACATTAGCGTTAATTAAAATGGATAGTTCTTCCTCTGGTAGATTCAGAAAGACTTAGGGAGAAAAAGGAGTAGAACTGGAGTAAATGCATCACATGATTGCATGGCTGGGCAACAGAAAAGAGTAGAAGAATAGCCAGGACACAGTTGAAGAGGTGAGATTAGGGTCCAGTTGAAGAATAATGTAAAGGAAGGGAAAAGAGTAATGTATAGAATGGGGATGATTTGTTTGCTCAATCCTCAAGCAGCTTTAGATCTTACTAAGTGTCAGGCACTTCAGAGTCTTGGTCTGCCCTCTCAGTCTGTGTGCCCTTGTGGGATTTTATGGATGTTGTGAATTTCTTCCATCTCTTCCCCATTTATTATGGTTTCTGTTGTATATTATTGTAAAATTGAACTCCTTAGTAAGCCTTTAGAGTGTTTATTGTTGTAGACACTGTGCCAAGCATGTGGACAATTTCATGAAAAGTTTTCTTCAATCCCAGTTCTGTTTCCTCCTCTCTTGTTTTCACCATTTCTTTCCCTCTAATCTGCTTTCTGCTACCCCGTGATTCAGTGGTTTGAGGGTTTTGGTGAGGTCTGAGCTAATAATTGGGATCCAAAAATTAATTTAGCTTAACCAAAATTAAAATATAGCTCCTTTGTTGAGGCAGCTTCAGTGGCTACTGTTCCATTTACTCACAGAATTCAAAATGCTGGTGATGGTCTGTAAAGCCCTAAACAGTCCAGTCTGTGTGAAAGACCGTATTTCCCTATATGAATCTATCAGTTTTAAGATCTTTGGAGAAGGCTCTTTCATGGTCTCACTACCATCACAGGTGCATCTGGTGAGGACTTGGGAGAGAGCCTTCTCAGTGGCTGTTCCCAGATTATGAATCTCTCTTCTGAGTGAGGCTCATATGCTGCCTCCCACCTTGGAATTGTTTTGCTGGCAGGCAAAGACATTCTTATTTAAACTGGCCTTCAGCTTTTAACTGGTTGGGGTAGTGCAACGTGTGTGCTGTTTCTTAATATGTTTTAATGTGTTTTTGCCTGTTTGCAATTTTTAAAGTGGATTGTTCTTGAATGCTTTTAAAATTGTTGTATTACATGTTGTTTTTACTATTTTGTTTTAATGTACAATGTAAGCTACTTTAGATTCCATTTGGAGAATAACAGGATATATAAATAAATAATCTTCTTCTGTCTACACAGAAGGCTATCCCAATTAACTTCTTTGTAATATTTTGTAACATTAAGTTTATTGTTATTCACACAGTGCTGGATACTTAGAGAATTAAATGGAAATTTTTCTTATCCCCCTCTTCCCATTTCCTTCATTCTTGGCTTTTCCCTCTCTTTCTTCCCTCCTTCTGCTGTATTTCCCCACACTTAGTGGATCACACACTTAAGTTTTTGGTAAGGTTGGGCTCTCAGCCAGAAGATATAATTAAATTTTTACCTTTCCACCCCTGCCTTTGTCTTTCCTTTTAAAAACATCTACAAAGTAAACACCTTTGAGTTTTTCACTGATCTTTGCTTACTCTTGGGGACAGGAAAGGCTGAGAGCATGCAGTGATTCTGTGGGGCAGAAATTTATTTTATATGTGCTCAGAGGCACTCTAAAGATTTCCGAGTAAGAATTCTCCATCCTTGATTCCCTAGCCACTTATTACAGAAGTGGATCAGCATCTTCTAGCTGAACTTAACACATTATTAACTGATTATTGTATCGCTTCTTAGTAATCTTCAATAAATGAAGTATTTGATGGGCAAGTAAACTATGTACATGTTGATGAAGGTGGAAGGGAACAGGAAATAAAAAAGGAGAGGAACAGATCAGTGACAAAATGTTACTGAACAAGTAAGATGAGATCCCATATTTTAGGACAACCTTTTCCAATGAGACAGTTTCCAGACATTTTGAAGACTCGCCGTCTCCTGATGACAGCTGTGGGATGGGCTTTGCATTCTGTCTTGGGGAGAAAAACAGGTTGGAGTTTTCTACTTTTGAAGGTCCAATAGCAAAATGTGTCCCTAGGATCAATGAGGACAACATCCAAGCAATTCTCTGCAAATTTTATAGCCAGATAATTTATACTTATATATACACACACATTGAATCAATCAATAATTTTCAGATATAAATTGAGATTGTCCTTGGAAGCCTCATCGACTTCCAACTGTTTTTTTTCTTTTCTTTTTTTCTCCAGCTCTTTCAGACACAAATAAGCTAATATTGGTTTACTTTTTTCTTTTGCTGATGCCTGCATTTCACCTTTTCCTTGATTTTGTCATCTTTCTCCCTATTTAATGAGGATACCCTTCTGTACTGGGCCCAATAGGTTGGAATTAAAAGTTGATTGACAAACAAGTAGAATTTGGTTAGAAGTTTCAGTTCTCAACTTCCTTATTCTTAATTCTTTTCCTTTTGTTCAGCTGGGGTAGGGGGCATATGAAGTCCAAACCTGCTCTTGTTCACAGGGGCTGAAACAAGAATCCAGAGGCTTGTTTGACTCATTCTGCCGGAAAATGTGGGGGGGGGGCCAAAGGAGTGGCTTTCTGTTCTAGTATGTCTTGTCAGCAGTGTTGCTTGCTATTGTTGTCAGAGCTGGCTTTAGCTCATGATGAGCCAGTGTTATGTGCAGGCATGCTTTAGCCTATAATTTCTAACCTACTACTTAGGCCGTACAGAACGGTTTCTTGTGGCAGATTACTAATTATTAAATAGGAATAATATGCAGTGAAGATCAATGAAGTACTAACAGAATAAGCAAACAAAACTGACTTAACCAGTATTATGTAAGCAGTGTGTTCCAGCCACCTGCTTGGATTACATACTGCTATGTTTCTTACTGTTTCTTCTGATACAAATACACATCATCATATTTAATAAGTGCTTAAGTAAGCAATGGTTTCAGTTTTTTTAAGATCAGAAAACTTCTCGTATGATAAATGAAGAAGCTTGTGTGAGCATGCATGCATGCGTTAGTGTTCTAATGAACTGTAAACAGCGTCTGTAACTAGGAATTCACGTGAATTAACTGGAAAAACATTACTGTAAGAACTAATGCATTGTTTGGTAGTATTCAAACTTTTCTCCACTCTGTGATTTATCCATCCCATTCACATACCCCATATCTATCTATCTATCTACCTACCTACCTACCTACGTCTACAACAGCATTTCTGGATTCTTTGTACTTACTCACTTTCTTTGATTTTACAGCCAGAGAGAAATCATCGTCTAACCTTCTGTTGAATTTCTGCTATTTAGAGGCCTTCCTAATCTACTGTTACTTTAAATGTTACATAGAAATATATCTGAAGAAAAGTAAGGCACTAATTCAGCATTTTCTGTTTTTGTTGGGAAACCATGGCCTTTGTCGCTGCTGTTTTGCTTTGACCATACAGAATTAAGGAACTGCTGTATTTCAGGAGACATGGCTAAATCTTTGTTATCAGAAAACACTGCCTTCAAGAAAAGCAGCTGACTTTGACAATTATACTATATATCCAGAATCATTCATTATTTAGGGTCATTTTGTAGATTAAATCACAACATTAATATACCACACATTAAATTTAGTTGGCATGCTCCTTCTGCTGCATAGCAGTTGGAGAAACTGGAAAAGGAGAAATCTGTAGCATAAAAAGTAACTCTTAATTTCATGTATGTGTTTCTCTAGAGTGAAGAAAATGAAGAATTCTATAGATAAGTCTACAGAGACTGACAATGGGTATGTCTCCCTTGATGGGAAAAAAACAGGTAAAGGCAACGAAGATGTTTTACACTCTCCTGAGTCACACTCTGAAATGATCAGATCAGAAGAGACGTGCTGGAGCACAGGAACAATCAGAAATGCGTACAGTAATCCAAATCATCACAAAGTGAGTGTATCATTTCTTACAGACTGTTTTCTTTGCTCACTGTCAGTATTTTCATATTTTGACAATATAAGAATTGCCATGATAGGTCACAGTGTGGCGAACTTTCTGTCTCTTATAGCTAAGACTTACGTCATGTCAAAAGGTTTGAATATCTAGGCTCTAGTTTCATTGAAATGGCCTTTTATCTGGAGGATCATCACTGTTCTGGAAACCTTTAGCCTACCCAAAATATGGAGGCTGTAAGCAGCTGTTAGCAGTTCTTTCTCCAAACTGTGGGACCCAGCCCAATCTACTTTCTCCCTCTGCCCAGCTATCAGCCAGTGATTTGGAGGCAGGATTTATAGGGTGCTGCAGAGAACATTGTTCATGAGGATCACTGTGATGGGACAGAGACATTTTACTCTCTACTGTGTCAGTATTTCTCATACAGATATCTTTCCTCACAGCAGTAAGTGAACAAAACAGTGATCTGGAATTCCCTCCCTATTGATTTCATCAGATAAAGAACAGAGGTATAAATATTCCCATTCATGTGTGCTCGGGGGTAGGAGTGCATCACATGTATATGGTTCTTGACCTACCACCTAGTGCTGCACATTGCCTTAGGCCCAAAAATTAAGCATGTACATTTAAAGAGATAAAAGACTGAAGTCATGACAATTCCTGTTAGGAAAATAAAGGAAAACGTTATGGCTGTACTGCTATTTTCACATTCCATTTCCTTGTTTCTAATATTGGCAACTTAATATACTGAGAGAAGAACACATTTTTCTAAAAGAAGTTGCGTTTATGTTTGAAAAGAAGTCACTTTTTTGTTCAGTTGAAAACAGTGTTTTCAGCACTTGGAAAAGAGACAGCTTAAATTTAGAAGGATATTGCAACGTTTTTGCACTATTTTCAACAGAAGTAGGAATATAGAAA
The DNA here is from genome assembly GCA_948472985.1 of Iguana delicatissima. Classification (NCBI taxonomy): domain Eukaryota; kingdom Metazoa; phylum Chordata; class Lepidosauria; order Squamata; family Iguanidae; genus Iguana; species Iguana delicatissima. The sequence continues at coordinate 323,941 of CAOKZL010000441.1, forward strand.
AAGCACAAGTAGATGGTCCCCCCTTTTTTCCTTTTTGAGTGTGTGCACTTAAAGCAATTAGTGTTGATTAGGTGCACTCTATAGAGCTGTTGTTTCTAGTGGTAAAAGACAATTGAGCCTGTTGTTCATAAGTTAAAAGTTTTTAATAGGACAGTGCTTTCTTTTGACTTTAATCCATCTTCTGATGCTAAAACCTGAGTTAATATTAGCTGTTAAAACTTTTTTAAAAAAATATGAATTTAGATTATATTTTTAGCACTGTTTTCAGCAGGGCTTCTTTATCTAGGGTCTATGCACCACAGGGGATCTGTGGGAAAACTAAGGGATCAGTGAACTCACTGAAAAAAGTATTATTTCCCCTTTGAGTTCCTTCATGTTACTTTGATTTTTTCCCCCTTTCCAGTTAATTTTATGGTAAACAAATTAGTCGTTTCAAATATTCATTGTAATTTTGTTGGCCCAGACTAGTTTGATGATGATAAACTTCCAATGCAATAAAGTAATTTGTAGGTATGTTTAAATATGTCTTTTGGATGAGGAAGTCTATAGCTTTCATCTGATTTTAAAAGGGTCTATGACCCAGAAGAGGTTAAGAACCTCTAGGAAATTATTTTAAGATTGCTCCTGAAGCGCTTTATAATTTAATGTAGCATCAGTTATGCCAAATACTGTATCTTTGCTGTAATTAAAACTGTATCTTTGCTGTAATTTACAGGTTGAAGTGTTCCACAGGAAGAAAATAATTATGATTACTCAGGGTTAAGAGATATTGATTCCTAGAACAAGTGATACATTACTTGCATCTATTAACAGACCATCTCTAATAGATTATTATTGCTAGTTATTGCTGTTTTAGTAGTATTTGATGGAATGCAATGAACTCGAAAAGAATCTGAGATCTCGTTTGCTGGAACATACCAAATTTTTAAAAAGTGTGTCAAGGATTTTCACCTCTCCTGTGGCTGTTGTTGGCTCTTCTTTATCTTTATTTAAATATCCTAACAACTGAAAACATCTGGTGTAGTTATTGTTCTCAAATTTAAGTATGTATGGTCTAAAAAAGGAGAGAATTCATAAACACTTCCGCCCTAGTCTTCTTTCAGGGAAGGTGTAATGGAAAAGTAACAAATTGGATAAAATTACTTCCAAGGTGGAGGGAAACCCCATACTTCAGAACATCATAACTGCATGAAACAGCATGACTACTCCATAGTTGAGTTTGCCTTAGAATAATAATACTTAAGAGGAATAACAATCCCAATTATGTACATTATTTTAAAGTTTTGACTAATTGTATTGTCATTCCCTGTTCCCCAAGCTTTTGTAGCTTCTGGTCTGCCCTATTGAGGAAACGCTGCGGCTGCTAATGTATGAAAGAGAATTGCTGTTTCTCTTGTTTGTTTGCCATCTAACTGGCTTTAGTAAGAGTACCATCCATGTCAAGAATTTCTCACCTATGTTTGGTTTTGCTTTTGGGTGTGCTTAGTGTATATATTCTTTCTCAATGCTCAGTAAAAACAATATCAAAAATAGAATTATATAAACAGAATTACTTGCATTTCTAGTATCTTTTTATACATATTTGAACTGAAAATAAGGCCAAAAATGAGTGCCTGCAGTTTCTCTAGCCAGAGAAGAAATAATGTGGCTGTATTCCCACTGCTTTCTCTCCCTTACCCCTTTCAAGTTTTCTGTTAAATTTGCTGTTGATATGTACTGAGGATTTTATAGAAACAACACAGAATTAAGTTATATTTGAAGTAAAAGCAATGTTTGTTTTGCTAATAGCCAATTCTTAATTGGACTAGGATAATCACAGAACAGTGACAAATGTTTCTGATGAAGTTTCAAGTGAGGAGGGGCCAGAAACTGGATATACCCTGCGCCGTAATGCAGAACGTGCTTCCAGTGACTGTGCATTTCGAAACAGGAAACCCCATCATTATAAGAAACATTATCCTGTGGAGGTATGCCCATATACTGATCCTCTCAATCTATAAACTATCTCCATCCATCTCTGTGTATCCATGTATCTGTCAAAAGTATTGAATCCTCTTTTTTTCTTTATGATTATGCCTGTCAGCCTCATGTTCATTAGCCCTTCCTTCACTGAGCGGCTGTCAGAGACAGAGCTTTCCTAGTGGTAACATCCAGGCTGCAAAATTATCTTCCTACAGACATTTTATCAGCACCAAGTCTAACACTTTATTGCCAGAGTAATACTTGGTGTTTTTTTTAAGGATATAATAGTAGCATGGTGATTGTTTGCTGTTTCAAATCTGTTGCTATTTTTGCTGCTGTTCTTATTTATTAACAAGTTATTTTAATCAGTGCAAAATTTTGTCTTGAATTAGCAGTTGACAGGAAATGGGGAAACTATTTTCTTTCCTCTCTATTTTCAGTATGTCTCACATTTTGGGAGTTGAGTAGCTCCCTATAATAGGATTGAAGTATCATCTCAGTATGGAATTGATTTCCTCATAATGTTCCCCCTTGAAATTTGCCACTTTGAAATTGGCCTCCATATGTGCACACATCCTCTCCAGCCTTAAATCTTGTAGTCTGAAAAGAGAGAGTAAGGGCACAGCTTGTCCTTTCCTCAGTCATTGCCTAGTGCTCTGCTTCCTCTCCCATAGTCAGAGCCCCTACCTGGAAAGAGGACTGTTTGCTGGGAAGGGAATGCATCAGCTGCCTAAAAACTGCATCAGCTGCCTTGCTGTTCTCAACAGCTTTGTATGGTAGTTATTGTGGAGATTTTGGGGGAAAGGGGCCCTCCTTCCTCTCAATGCTGACAGGCCTTGAATAGGAACTAGGAGTTTCCCCCAAATTCTCTTAATTTTTCACCGCCACCACCCACTGATTTAGCCCCCTCTACAGCAACACAGTGGGGCATTGCTTGGGAATTCACAATCTCTAAGTTCAAAGGTCCCTTTCCTTCCCTCACCTCTCCCTCTGAGTGAGAGAAATCCTATCCACACATGGGCTGAGGAATGCGTGGGAATGGAAGGGAAACAGATGCTTTACAGAACAATATTTATTTTAAACATGCAAGGTAAACAAGAAAATAATATTCATGAAAGGGCTCCCCCCTCAGATTCGCTTGATAGTTATAAGTTGTTATAAGCACAGACAGATAATACAGTTTTAACATAGCTAACTAGACCCATTCTAAACTACTCACAGCAGTGGGTCATTTCTGAGATGGTATGTTGGAGAGGGCCAGAAGGCAACCTCTCCCAGCTCTCACCCTCCTCATGGTCTCTTGAGGATTTTCTAGAAGCTTCTCTTCTGCCCCCACCCCAGTTGGCAAACTATATCATGTGACCTATCTCATGTAATCTCCAATCAGTGTAACCTAACCTTAGCAGTCCATTAACCCTTTATAGGCATGAGGGGGAACTATCTCCCTTAAGCTTTATTGCCTAGATAATGGGGAAACCCCATTATCACAGTTATTCTAAATCCTAAAAGAAAATCCAGAAGAGACTTGGAACAGAGAACCCTATGTTGGAGGTTCTCTGTTCTATGTTTATTGCCTAGATAATGGGAAACCCCTTTATTCTAAATCCTAAAAGAAAATCCAGAAGAGACTTGGAACAGAGAACCCTATGTTGGAGGTCTTCACAGGTGTGAGGGTAACTGTTCACTCTTCATTAGGAAACCCAGTGTTTGACTGACATGCATCCCTGTTTTTTGAACATTGCATGCATTGAAATCAGTTGGTTTTTTTTTTTGAGGCCAGATTCAACATGGTAGTCTAGTTCTTTGCTTCCAGTATTGTCTACTCAGCTGATAGAATGTCTTGTCTTATCCTACCTTAGCTTAGTAACAATTTCACCCATTGTACATGTACCTGTACATCATATATAACTTAGAATTGTAATTTGTTAATGCTGAGAGCTTGGTTTGTTCCAAGATTGAATGAGAAGCATTTGTTTAGAACACTGGTGTGGAAGCCATAGTACGAAGTGTTTGGTGGGGAAAGAACTGAATAACAGTATTAAAGAAAAAAAATAACTGTCATTTTGATAGATGTGCTATATCTGGTGCTCATTTTAAAGTTTATAATAGAAAATTGAGTACATCTTTTAGCAGACCTGAAACAACAAAATCTGTAGAAGGCATGTTCTTTTGGCCATATATATGCTAGACTTCTGGGAATTATAATGCAAAAAGTAAATTACATTCAACAGTAGTTCAAAAGTTGTTGTGTGCCTTCAAATTCTTTCTGGCCTGTTGTGACCCTAAGGTGACCCTATCACAGGGCTTTCTTGGCAAGATTTGTTCACAGGTATGACATAGACTGGGGGTGGGGCTAGCAGAGCAGCGCTAGTGACAGGTGGTCATATGACCAGATTGGCTCTGTCTGACTAGAACCCAGCCCTAGTAAGAGGGAGGGGCTGTGAGTGAGACAGCAAAAGGCATATATACAGGGAGCATGAATTGGATTCTAGCTTCCTTCAGTGAGATTCTTAGAGAGAACTTTAAGTCAGAGCCTTCAGTCAACCAAAGGGATTGCCTGGAAAGAGGGCTGTCTTCTCAGTGGCCTAGGGTGAGGCAGAGAAGAAACCAAACCATTTCTGCGTAGTTCAGAAAGTAGGAAATTACACCTTTGTGCTAAGGGAAGCCAAAAGTGTGTGTGTGTGTGTGTGTGTCTGTGTGTGTGTGTGTGTGAAAGCTCTGTTCTTGAATTCTGTGTGTTTTGAAGAAATTAGTTAAACGTCTTTGGTGTAGTGTTATTTTGTTTGAATATTCTTGAAATACCCAATACTTTTTTCTCTGTTTGTTATTTTAATAAAGATGACATTCTATTTTTATAATTTCTGCCTCAACAGAGTTTTCCTTAGCTTTACCTTCATAAGAACATGCTACCACAGGCCATGAATCCTCTTTGAATAACCATTGATAAGCTTTGCCCTTTGTCCACTGAGGTGATGGTTTTAAAGGAAAAGCAGTGTTGAATAAATGGAAAGGAGGGAGCCAGGGTGCTATAGCAGGATTAAAGGGATGCTGCTATTCCAGTTAGGGAGAAAGAAAAGCAGGCCTGGTCTGTTGGCCCTCCCTCCACAACAGGTTTTTTTTTGCCTTTGTCCTCCTCTGAGGCTGAGAGAATATGACCTGCTCATAGGCCCCAGTGGGTTTCATGGCTGAGTGGAAATTCATACCCTGGTCTCTCAGAGTCATTAGTCCAGTGCTCAAACCACTTCCCTACACTGCACCTCTTGTTCTGAAGTACTTCTAGTGATTTTTGTGTACCAGAAAACATTTCATTTTGTCAAAAGGGCCTCTAAGTATGTTTTTGATTATAAATTGTTAATTACTGATTACAAAATAGAACCATGTGGGCTTTAATGTTTACCTAATGTATACTTTTAGGATGTCCCTAAGTCTGGAACGAGTTGCAGTTCACGATGTTCAAGTTCTAGACAAGATTCTGAGAGCACAAGACCAGAGTCTGAGACAGAAGATGTATTGTGGGAGGATCTTCTGCACTGTGCAGAGTGTCGCTCATCCTGTACCAGTGAGACAGATGTGGAGAACTCTCAAGTCAATTCATGTATGAAAAAAGAGTATAGAGATGACCCCTTTCATCAGGTTAGTGTGAGTGTATTTGACCATATCATGAGTTAAAATTGTGGTAATTGATGAGTTAATAGCATGAAATACAGTTAACTGTGATAACAGTGTAGTGCTCAGCAATGATGAATTAGTGTTGAATAGGCTAAGCAATCTCTCTCCCACATCTCCCCTCCCTTACTTTTTCTTTTCAGAGCCATTTGCCCTGGTTTCATAGTTCTAATCCTGGCCTAGAAAAAGTGAGCGCAATAGTTTGGGAAGGTAATGACTGTAAAAAGGCTGATATGTCGGTGCTTGAGATCAGTGGCATGATCATGAACCGGGTGAGCACTTTAACCATATTTGGATTTATGTAACGTTCTTAGTTTAAGTTAAAGATGTTATGTGTTTCTTAGAGAAGTCATCATGAGCCTTGTTATACTATTTTAGGTTTTAATTGGTTTGTTCGTTTGTAATAAAACTGGACATGAAACAGTAGTTTTCACAGCAATTAGGGCAAGCATATCTATTATGTGCCTTGCCTGCTTGGAACAGCATATAATTTGTTCAGTGCATCCAATGACTATCAGTCCTTATAAAAACTATGAAATATATCTTAAGTTGTGGGTTGTATCTATTAGAACAGTAATGTTTAGATAAGTAGCTTATTCAGTCTGTTTGACAAAGCTGCGGGTCCATCCTGAACAGTTTTTCAAACATACTGTGTCAGTTATAGAAACTAGGGGAAGAGGACTGTCTTTTTGTTGATCACTGTCTCTAGCTGTAGGCCTTCCCCATGCTATATCCCATTCTCTGGAGGCAGCTGAGAAGTAATCCACAATCACATAGGTTACTGTATATTCTCATGTGACAGCTTCCAAGGTCAGAATCCCAAGTTCTTTTTCACTTACATCTGTTCACTGTATCTCTCCCCTTCAATTTTTCAGTGGTTTTGGCAGGAATGAAAAAGGCCACAAACTCCCTTTCTTTGGGAGAATTGTGCTTGATGTTCTTAGGATTGAAACTATTACCCTTTTTGAACGTCTAGCAGTTCACCAGCTAGGCATAATAATCCTACAAAATTTCTAAATATTGTAGGGTTATTATTTAAATCATGATGATTCTTTCTCTTCTTTTGTTGACTTCTGATTTGCATTTTAGCAAACATATTTAAATATATGTGTATTTTGAAAATAACCACTTGCATAGAGCAAATTTAAACAGGATTTAATAACATATTTTATCTTATAGTGCTAGAGCTTTTGTTTTGTTTTCTCATCTTTAGGTAAACAGCTATGTACCAGGAATAGGCTATCAGATATTTGGAAATGTTGTGTCTATAATCCTGGGTTTAACACCATTCGTATTTCGACTTTCCCAAGCTAAGGATCTGGAGCATTTAGCAACACATTCTGCTACTGAACTTTATACTATTGCTTTTGGGTCAAATGGAGACATCATGGTCCTTTCCATGGTTATAGTATGCTTTATTGTTCGTGTTTCTCTTGTCTGGATTTTCTTCTTCCTGTTATGTGTGGCTGAGAGAACCTATAAACAGGTAGGCATTAGCATTAAACCTTTTACACTTGAGAAAGAAAACTAATATGTTCTCATCTGAATGTACTGTTCTATTGTAATAGTGTTTCTAATGTGCTTTGTTTTGGACATTTATAATGTTTTCTTTATTTTTAGAATCCTGCCTTTTAAAAATATTATTTTCCAGAATAGCTTTTACCATTGCAAAAGAAAACACTATTTACTAAAATACACAAATTGGTGTGTATTGCTGTGCATTAAATTGGTGGTGGTGGGTGCTATTCATTATTGTAACAACAATAGTAACAATTCTTGCTTTCTCCCTTCCTTTCAATAATTTTCCTCTTTCCTTACATCCTGGTAAAAGTAGTATAGAGTTATAAAGCAGTCTCAGAACTTTTCAGTCTCTAAATTAATTTAAAATACACTTTGCCTTCCACATTCACTAGGATTAGGAGTGCCAGACCCTCAAAAATGTGGAAGAATCACACTGTGTGTGTGTGTGTGTGTGTGTGTGTGTCTGTGGGAAGAGATCTGAGGCATGATGGCGAGAACAGGCACCCAGGGTCCAAACCAGGTCAAGGAAAGGAGAGGGAAGGGAGGGTTGGCATAGTGGCCCCATACTTCCTCTCTCTCACCCATCTCCTTCCTTGGGTTGTGAGGGGCATCAGGAAACAGTTTGTGGTGTTCAGAAATTGGGCTGAAATCGGGCTGAGAACTCTCCTTAGTTGGCCTGAGAGCAGCTGGAGGAGGAAGAGGACCAGGGGCAGGCTTTTGAAGGACTATGCAGCCTAATAGAACGACCAAGAGGGAAGGTTACCCTGGAAAAGAGGCACCAGGGAGGTGGGTTCAAGAAACTTGCAACTAATCAAATCTGTGAAAGTCAAACCTGCAAATGTGGAGGGCTGACCATAACTTTTCTTTTTCAGAGGCTACTGTTTGCAAAACTCTTTGGTCATTTAACATCTGCAAGAAGAGCACGAAAATCAGAGGTTCCTCATTTCCGGTTAAAGAAGGTGCAGAATATTAAAATGTGGCTTTCCCTTCGCTCCTATCTTAAGGTTGGTTGGCAATTACTTTTTTTGCCGACATTTTACAGTGCAGTCCTAGCTATGTTTACTCAGAAGTAAGTCTCATTGAGTTCATTGCATTTTAATTCCAGGTCTGAGGGTATGTAAATGCTCTCAACACAAGTTTATGCTACGTTAATAACTCTGACTTTGAACATTCAACATTTCTCTCTTTTGAATCTTATTTTTTTTTAAAATGTTGTGCTTCAGACTAGTAGACCAGTAGTTTTCACTAAGAAAAAGATTTGTTTCTTTGTATTACTGTCCTAGTTTCTTTTAGTATGGTGGGTTTACAGTGTAAGTTAATAGGAAATACAGGTAGACACTTTATAGAAAATTTTTTTTAAAAAAAAAATAACCCTTTTTTTAAACCCCTTTAATTTTTAAAACAATTTAAAAGCATTTAAAACATAAAAAATAATATGAAAAACAAATTTTGCGGGGTTTGACTTTGGATTTTGGAGCCCAGGAACCCGGGGCTCGGGCCCCCCACTTCCAGGGAAAACCCAAGTGGGTAATTTGGGAAAATTGTTTTTCCAATTTTAAAGAAAAATAAAACCTTTTAAAAATTTTAAAAAAACCCCAAAAAAATTGGTTTCCCTTTTTTTCCCATAAATTGGAAATGTTTTAAAGGGCACAATTTAACAAATGAAGTGAAAAAATTTAATGTCATCACTAAATGTTTTCCCAGTTTTATTTTAAAAGGGGGCAATTTTCATAAATTTTTTTATTTCTTTTAAAATTTAAATTTAATTTTTTACTTTCATTTCCAATTTTTCCCAGTTTATAGGCAAGAAGCTACTACATGGACCCTTTTTTTTTATCACCTTCTTTTTTTTCTAAATCTCCTGAGAACTGAATCTTGAATGAGGAATGAAAGTATTAATTTATAATAGCAAGACTTTTTCGTGTTTTCAATTGTGCATTACCTCTTGTCACATTAGTATTGTGGGAAAAAACACTGTTTTTTTTAAAAAGAGAACTGTAGACACTAAATTCACAGTCTGTTTAAGGATACCTCTATGTTTGTTTGTTTTTTTTTTTTTTTTTTAAATATTTATTTTTATTCTTTAAAAGAGAAAGGAGAGCTTAATTATACAATCATATAATGATATCATATATCATATATCATGTGTATCATACAATGATATACCATCATATTATGAAAAAAGGAAACCCCCTTTTATCTCTCACCCAGGTAACCTTTTAAATATTCCTCCCGAAAATAGGCAAACTTTGCATATCTTTTTTTATCCTAATAATTCTTCATACTTAATTTATAAGAAATTAATTTAATTATATATATTATAATTTAATTATATCTAAATATACATATTTAATGTCATACTTTTGCCATTAGTTCTTAATTGCACATTTCACATTTCTAATTACCCCTAGTTTTCAAATAACTTCTCCTTTCCCCCCCCTTCCCCTTTCCCCTTCCCCCCCCATTCTTCAGGAAGTAAGTTCACATATATATACAATTCTTTCTCTAAATTTCAATAAATATATACTTATACATATATAGTTATATTATATCTGTTTTAAATAAATGAATAAATACGCGAAACCATTATTTTCCCTAAGTTCTCCTATATCTAAGTTTTTCCCCCCCATATCCTCTTTTTTTTGCCACCTCAATACTCTATCTTTTCTATAAGTTCCTACTTAATCTAATCATTCATATTTACAACACATTTTTATTTAATATCAATAATAACATTCAACTCTAATTTTTCCAATATTACATATTCCATAATTTGTATTTGTCTTCTTTATTTTTCCACCCCCCAGACCGTTTTTTTCCCCCCATAACTTTTCCCATAAAGGTAATACCAAATTCCATCTATTTTCCCACACTGAGTCGTGGATCTTTCAGTCGTCCAAATTCGAATCCTATATATTCCACCATTTCGTATAACCTTTTACCCAAAACCTTTATCTTTGGGGTTCCTTTTGTTTCCACTGTTGTGCTTTGACTATTCTAGCTGCTGTAATCATATAAAGTAATATCCTCTGGTGTGCTTCATCTAATTTAGATGTTAAATCCAATATGTTTAATAAATACAATTCTGGGTTCAGAGGGAAATCAATTTTAAATATATCCTTATCTCGTGTATCTTTTCCCCATACTCTTAGCTTTTTTGCACGTCCACCATAAATGGTAGAACATGCCTTTAGCCTCACATTTCCAACATTTCTCCTTCTCTCCCCTATACATCCTTGCTAAACGCACCGGTGTTAAATGCCACCTGTAGATCATTTTGTAAAGGTTTTCTTTTAACCCTGTTGCTTGTAGTAATTTCCATGTCCTTGTCCATGACCTAGACCAAGTTTAGTGAAATAGTATGCCCTATATTCCTAGCCCATTTTATCATACATTCTTTTACTGTCTCTTGTTCCATATCTAATTCTAACAATATCTTATAAATCTTTCCCACTTTATGCTCTACCTCTTTATTCATTATTTCATCTATTTTATTTTCCTTCATTTCAACTCCATCTTGTTTCCTCTCAATCTTAAACCTTTCTTTTAACTATCTTATAAGTAACCAGTGGGTATTTAAACCATCCTCTTTTAATTCCTCTCTCGATTTGAATTGTAAATCTCCCTCCTGATTTTTTAAAAGGTCCTTATAGGTAAGCCACTTATCTATTTTAGGTTTCTCTCTTTTATAAAAAGCTTCATGAGTCGAGATCCATAGTGGGGTTTTTAAATAATTTTCCTTTTTTATTTCAACCACCCCCTTTTAGCAACCCTTTTCTTATAAGATGATTAGTGAAATTTTTATCTATTCTATCCTTCCCATACCATAAATAGGCATGCCACCCAAAGTAAATATCCTCTCCCTCTAATTGTAGCAATCTCTGATTTCTTAATTTTACCCATTCCGATATCCACCTTAAACAATTTGCTTCATAATATAATTTTAAATTTGGCAATCCCCACCCTGTTCTTTCTTTTGTATCCATTAATTTTTTTTGTTTAATTCTTGGTTTTTTCTTTTTCCATATAAAATTCATCAAATCTTTATTCCAACTCTTAAAAGGTTTGTCATTTGATAAAATCGGTTTTTGAAATAAGAAGTTCATTTTGGGTAATATATTCATTTTTACTGCCACAATTCTGCCTAATAATGATAACTCTAACTTATCCCATTTCTCTAATTCTATCTTTATCTCTTTCCATTTTTTTCCCCATAATTGTTATCAAAAAGTTCTTTTATTTTGAAAAAAACTTTCCAAGATATCTTGCCTTTTTTATTATACTAAAATTAGTTTTCTTCTTTTTAATTCTTGTTTTTCTGTCTTTGACATTTTTTTAGTTATTATGTACGTCTTATCATTATTGATTTTAAATCCAGATATTTCTCCATATTGATATAAAACATCATTTAGAGTACTAACTTCTTTAAGGGCCCCTCCAATGTTATAGCCAAATCATCAGCAAAAGCTCTAATTTTGTATGTTTGATTTCTAATTTTAATCCCTCGAATTCGTTTCTTTTTCTCGAATTTTTCTATTTAAAATCTCTAATACCATTATAAATAACAAGGACGACAATGGGCACCCTTGCCTTGTTCCTTTTCTTATAGATATAGCTTCCGTTCTCTCTCCGTTTATTATTATATGTGCTTTTTGATTCTTATATATTAGATCAATCCAGTTTATAAAATTATTTCCTATGTTTATCTTTACTAATATTTCTTTCATAAAAATCCAATTAACATTGTCAAATGCCTTTTCCGCATCTAAAAAAATTAACGCAAAATTTTTTCCCCATTATGTTTATGGAAGTATTCTAATATATTTTTTAAATTCTAGTATTTTTTAAGTTGCCTCTTAGGAATAAATCCGTTCTGATCCTCATGTATCCATTCTTGAAGAATTATTTTTAATCTTTCTGCTAATATTGAGACAAAGATTTTATAATCTACATTTAATAAAGATATTGGTCTATAGTTTTTCTTTTTCCCAAAAATTTCTTTTCCCTTTTTTTAAATTCCCAGGGTAATATTCGCTTCTCTCCAAGTTTGGGGTATATTTCTTTTTCTAATTCTTGAATTAATTTATATAATGGGTCTGATATTTGTTCCATAAATGTTTTATAATATAAAGTTTTGTAAAACCATCTGGGCCTGGGGCTTTGTGTAATTTTAATCTTTTTATGGCTTCCATAATTTCTTCTTTGGTTATTGGCTTATTCACTACACTTCTTTGTACCTCTGTAAACTCTGGAATATCACTGTTCTTAGATATTGTTTCATTTTATCTAACCTTTCTTGTGTCATCTCCTCTTCAGAATAAAGTTCTTTATAATAATTTACGAATGCTCCTTTAATTTTTTCTTGATCAATTTGTACCTCTCCCTCTACTTTTATTTCTTAATAATCCTTTTTTTTTCCTTTTTTTTTTAGCTTATACGCCAACCACTTATTTGGTTTATTGGCTTTAAAAAAAAAAATCCTTTGTAAATTTTATTTTATTTGCTATTTTCTCTGTTATCTCTATATCCAATTGTTTTTGTAATATTTTAATTTCTTTCTTGATATATTCATTTTTTGGTTTTTCCTTAAGTTCTTCTTCTATTTTTTTGAATTTCATTTATAATTTTATTTTCTCTTCTAGTTCTGTCCTTTTTCCAAAAAGCATCTTGTTGAATGAAAAATCCTCTCATAAATGCTTTTCCGGCCTCCCAAACTGTTTTTATTTTTGTGCCTTTATCTAAATTATCCTTAAAATAATTTTCTAATTCAGATTTTGCTTTTTTGTACTTTTTTTTCATTTTTTAATAAATTATTTTTTAAAATCTCCATGTTAATTCTTGTCTTCTATCTTCCAGTGTTAATATTATTGGATTATGGTCCGAGATACTCCTTGGGCTTATTTCCATCTTCCTTATTTTTGAAATCAATGTCTTAGATGTTAAAAACATATAAAATTCTTGACCAAAAATTTTATGGTATGGGAGTAATAAGTATAATCATTAGTGGGTTTTTTTAACTTTTTCTCCATACATCTGTCAATGAAAGTATATCCATCATCTGAAAAAACGCTTTAGGTAATTTACCTCTTTTTTTATTTCTTTTCACTTCCCCCTGTTCTATCCTGTTGAGGTTTTTTTCCCCATTAAAATCACCCATCATTATTATTTCATGATAATCCAATCCTGAAATTTTTTGTAATATTTTTTTATAAATTCTTTTTTTTTTCTAGTGGCCCATAAAGTCCTAATATCAAAAATTTTTTATTTAGTATTTTTAACTCTATTCCTACATATCTTCCTTTAAAGGTCATTAAAAACTTTTTCTTTTTTTTTTTTCATATATTTACCCCTTTTTTTTTTCTTCTTTTCTTTCCCAAATAAATCTCCTAATTTTGGATTTATTAATAGCTTTGAATCACCATCTTTAATATGGGTCTCTTGTTAGACAAATGATTCCACATTTTTGTTTCTCTGATAGATGGGGAAAAAAAATTTTTCCCTTTAGGTAAATAATTGAGTTTCTAACATTCCCAAAAGATTATCTTAATCTGCATTCTGTATTTCTACTTGTAAATTTCTTCTTTAGGTATTACTTGACTCCTCCAATATTCCCTCTTCTAGTTCTAGGTCTATCTCTTCTTCTTCTTGTTCCAAAATTTTCCTCTCCTGATTGAGCTGAATCTTCTAATCTATTTGATGCTTCCTCCTTTTTATTTGTTACTTGACCTTTTATTCCTTTTTTTTTTTTGCTCTGTCTTTTCTCCACTCTTATCACTTTCTTTTTCTACCTCTCTTCTCTCTGTTTTTTCCAAATCCTCCTTATTTCTTCTTAGAAATTCTTTAGCTTTCATAACCGAATCCAATGTGTTTTCTTTTTTTATATATTAAGATTATTCCTTCAAATTTTTCCCCTCTATACACAATTCCTCTCCTTTTCAACACTTGAGTTAAAAAACTGTAGTCTTTCATTTTTTTCAATATTTGTGAAGGCACATCTTTGAAAATCTTCAACTCCACTCCATCCAGAATTAAGCAATTATTATAACTTTGTTGAATAAACCAAATCCTTTTTACCCTTTCTCTTACAAAATATACAACAAATTTTGCATGGAAGTTTTCTTTTTCTGGCAATTGGGAAATGTTTTTTGAAGATCCTATCCACTTTGGAAACTAATTGTTCTGTCGGCCAATTGATAAAATTTGGGGTAAAGCTGGGATAAGTTTAGCATATAGGTCCTCCCCTTCACTTTCCTGCCATCCCCTTATCTTTAAGCTCTTCCCTTTGGTATTTAAATTCCATCAATGTTGTTTTTATTTCATTCTTTTCTACTGTTAGTTCAATGTCCTTTGTTTTAGTTTCCAACTTTTTAGTCTTATCTTGGACCCCTTCTATTTTTTCATTCATTTGTTTCAAATCTTTAGTAACTAATTCCAATTTCTTTCCCAAATTTTCTATATCCTTTCTCACTTTCTCTAACTTCTTTCTTCACTTCCGAAGATAATTCCTTCATCTCTGCTTTCGCATCTTCTTTTCATTTTCTTCACTTCAGCTAATAAAAATTTTATATGGATCTTGATTACTTGTCTGCATTTTTAATGAGGGTCTTCTTTGAGTTATAGCCTGTAGTTTGTGTTTGCCCGTGAGTTTTTTTTTCCCGCTGCTGTAGCCATCTCAGTTGTTTTCCCTCTTTTTTCCCCCCATATTTCTATGTAGTTTCCTACCTTTTTTTTTTTTATATATTTGAAAGGGAAAAATTTTAAAAAAGAAAAAAAAAAATCTTTCTCTCTCCCTTATCTTTCCTTCTAGATCACTTTCTATTTATTTACTTATTTATTTATTTTACCTCTATTCGCTCTTTTAAATTTAATTTTTTGCTTTATTTTGAAACTTACTGATCCTCTATTTTCCTCCCCAACCTATCTTAATTATTTCCTATTATTATTTTATTTTATTATTGTTTTATTTTGATTTGTTTTATTTTGTTTTGTTTTTATTTTATTAATTTATTTTATTATATTATTTCTATATTATTGATACTTTAATTCTATATATTGTGTATATATATGTATGTATATATATGTAAGTGTGTGTGTGAGTGTATGTTTTAATTAGTCCTTTTTTCACACTCTAAATTCCCTTTTTAGTTAGGCTAACCTATTCAATTTTATTAATTTATTAATTTATTTTAAAACCTTGTAGTAACTACTTTTGATCACAAAAGATCACCCTGTTTTTTCTTTTACCTTAACTTGTATGTAATATCTCTCACCTTCAGCCTTTTATATATTTCACCTTGAAATCCTTCTTATCTGTTGTTTCTCTTTTTTCTACTGTATTATCTTACCTGTACCCTTTAAGCACTTCTCACTCACACAGCTGTTTGCCCTCCTTTTTCCACAGTGTATTAGAATGCTTTTTTCTTTCCCCTAGTAATTCCAATATTTCAGCCTTTAAAAATTTTTCACTTTAAGCCCACTTTTTAAGTCCCCAAAAAAATAAATTTTTAAAAACTTAAACCCAACCCGTTTCAATTTCCCTAAAACACCTTTTTTTTCACACAATTAAAAATTAAAAAAAAATACATTTTAACAAAAACTAAAACAGTTAGTCTATACATTTCTTATCCCCCTTGTTCCCCTTTCCACCGATCTTTTTTTTCCTTTACTCTTCTCCACTTCTTCCTTCACAGTACGTCCTCTCGTCTGTCTCTTATACGGTGATCTCTTTACTATTTCTTCCTTCTTTCCCTCTTCGTTTACCCACTCTTAGTTCTACTTATTCTGTCTTTAGTTTTAATATCCAATGTCTCTACCTTCTCTCAGCCCCCCGCTTTCTCGGTTCTTTCTTAATCCGACGCTTCTTGAACCATTTCCCTTCCTTTTTAGTAATCTTCCTGCTTAAGCCTCAACAGCTCAGTCTTTCAAAACTTGTAAAGCCAGATGTTGATAAGTTCCAAGCTGATTGTTATGAAAACAAAGTCTCTATTGTTAGTTGTTTTTGCTGATTGATATAATTACTCCTCTTAGTAAAGTTCTCTTATTTCCCTTAATAAAGTTCCATTGTTATATGGTATTTTCTCTCTCACTCTTTTTTTCTCCTTTTTTTTTTTTAAATCTTAAACAGTCTTAACCTCCCCCTTCAGCTTCAGCTTCTGTCTCTTAGCAGCTCCAAGACTCGCTCTGCTTTTCTAGGGTTAGTTTACTTGTTCACTCTGCTCAAACTGGAATCGCCTTTCCGTAGAGAGATTGCCAAACTCCCTTCCTTGAAGAATTATTGTTAAATTTTGTGATTCCCTTCCCCCTTTATGAAAGGGACCAAACAAACTTAATAATAATAATAAAAAAGGCAACCAAACTATGCCCACTTTCGAGCGTAATTGGGGGGGAAAGGTGGCTTTTCCGGGCGTCACTGAAGGCATTCATGTTTCGATCTTTTCCAGCATCCAGCCTTTCCTCCTTCTTTTTTCCTTCTTACCACCTTCGTTTTCCAGACACTAGCCTCCAGTGTCCCCTCTTTTTGCCCCTTCACAATCCCCTTTCCCAAGGGAATTCTTTTTTCCCTTTTTCCTCTGTTTTTTTCCCCCGGGTATTCCCCCCGATCGCCCGCTGTCTCTTCGCAATTGTGCGAAGGACAACCTTCGCCACGCCATTACTCGTCGTCCAATTCACCTCTATGTTTTTTTTGAATCCTGTGTATCCAGCAATAAAATAAAATAAAAATGAACAGCTCTTTGACTAGACACATATTTCTTCATGCCGCTTCTTTTTGCACTTACAAAAGATTTAATGTTGTGTTGATAAAGGGTTTTTGTTGTTCATTTAGCTGCCTTGCAGTCCGGGGGAGCCCCGGGTTTAAAAACCCCGAAAAGATCTTAAAATACTCTGTTCCTCTTCTGTAGAATCTAATAGTAAAGTTTCAAATGTAAATCCTTCCCTTCCATGTCCTATATCAATTTATAATACACATAATTCCACAATGCTACCAGCAGAATATCAGACTGATCTATGATTTAGTTTCTTAAAATAAATTTTGTAAAGCACTTTCATCCTCCAGTTCAAGAGCTGCAACATGTCTTGAGGTATCAAATCTGAGTCATAATATCTTCATAAGCAGTCAGAGCTTCCCTGCAGCCACACCCTTTGGCAAGGCAAAAAACTGAAATAAAGAGACCCCTCCCCAATAAACTATTTCCTTCCTGTACAGTTGAATTTCCCTCTATTTTTCAAGTGGTATGGGGGTGGAGAGGTTGTCTTGTATTTGCTCCTTAATTTTCCCCTATGCTGCATGTTCTGTACTAGCTGCTTTGTTAACTTCGTAGTAGAGATTCAGTTTTTCCATTCATGTTCGGTTTGTTTTGGGGATTTTCACAGGTAAAATTGGGGGCATTGTGATCAAGACAGTCCTATGCCATAGAGATTTTGTCTGTCAATAAGAATGTGTTCCCTCAGTCACCATCTACTGTATGAAGGGCCGAGTTTGTCTGTTTTTGAGCCAGGCAGGTGGGAAAACCTCATATGATTGGCTGGCTGTGAAGTTCCACGGAATCTTGGGCCTGGCAGTTTGGGGGGGGGGTTTAGAATTCTCGGGCCAAAAGCTCTTGACCCTCAGGCTGGTTGCTATGGAGATGAGGCCTACCATCAATAAGGATGCCAGGAAAAAAATTTGGGAGGCATATGTGAGAAAAAATTTAAAAAAACGTACACAACATAGTTACAAGGTCTTCCTTTTCCTCACACAGTAGATTGTATGGGTTATTGTGGGGGAATTTTAAAGTTGAAATTCAAAAAAAAAAAAAAAGTTCCCAAAAAAAAAAACCTTCCCCAAAATTTAACAGAAAGCAAAAAAAAAACAAAACCCAGTACATCAACATCCCAGAGAACACAGATTGGATTGAGGACTATGAGGAAAAGGTTTCAGGTACTGGAATAGGCTGGTTGCTATGAAGATGAAGCCTAGCAGCAAGGAGGAGGAAGTGTATTCCCTCAGGAACCCAACCTCTGTATGTTAACAGCTATGAGTACAGATTGGATTGGGGAATATAGGGATAAGTTACAGGTACTAGAATAGGCCAGTTGCTATGTAGACGAGGCCAAGTAGCAAGGAGGAGAACAGCATATTCCCTCAGAAACCCAAACTGTATATGTAAATAACTCTGAATACAGATTGCATTGGGAAATATGGGAAAAAGTTACAGGTACTGGAAAAGACAGTTAGGTGAGTTCTTAAGAGGAAAATAAAATCCCCAGGTAAATACGTTAATTGTATATAAATATGAGCGTGTTGTCACATTATGATACTGTATCATTAGTTCTCCAGATAGTTATTCAATGCATATCTCCCTTTATTTTCAGCGGCGAGGTCCTCAGCGGTCAGTTGATGTAATAGTCTCATCTGCCTTTTTGTTGACTATTTCTGTTGTGTTCATCTGCTGCGCACAGGTAAGGAAAACATGCCAGATACTGATTTACCTTTTTTTTTTTAAAGTAGAAAAACAGCAGAAGAGGTAGACCCACCCCTACCTGACCAGTAGAACTCTTGAGTCCTCCAACAATCGTGGATCAGGAGCAGATGCAAAACAGAGGCAGGTTCATGTGTTCATCCATTAGATCTAGGAATACCTCCCTGGTTGCGCCTAGTCTTCCAATTCTAAACCTCACAATGCAGACAGATGCCTAAAAGGGAATGACCTGTACAAATAGAGATAATTGTGCAGCATTCAGTAACATTCATTGCCCCTCACAAGTGAATTATCCCCTTACTTCCATCTCCGTGGTCATATAGCTGCTCAGTTTGTTAGGTTGTTGGTCTTTATTGGACATGTATATCTAAAGTTGAGAAATCAACAAGAAATTGAGTTAGTTTTAATTCTTCACATTTGTGTCAGTTTTATTCTGGGTGAGCAATCCATCAGGAGGTGTTCATTTGGCAGGAGACCAAAAGAAATGGAAAGCTGCTCAAAAGCAACATGGAATTCTTATAGAACCCCAGAGTCCTAGGGCTTGAGGAGACCACAAGAGCCAACCCCTTTCCATGCAGGAATGCACGGTTAAAGCACTCCTAAGAGATGGCCATCCAACCTTTGTTTAGAGACCACCACCACCTTCCAAGGCAATCTGTTTCCATCACTTGCACCCACTGCACTCCTTCTGCCATTTCAGTGAAGATTGCCCCGGATAAATTCTCTTTTAGCCTTAGAATCCAATTCTTTCCTTGTCCGCTGAGAAGTAAATCCTGCTCAGTTCAGTTGGATTTACTCTCAAGGAAGTGGTTGATAAGATTTGCAGCACCAGTCTTTTAATTTCTTTAGAAGATCAGTATTTAAAGTATTCACAGTTTCTGGTAAAGTTAAGCCTCCGTGAAGTGAAAGGATTAGAATGTTTCCTACTTCTGAAGTATTAATGCTTCAGTTTTGTTCTTTATTTGTTTTCTTTCAGCTTCTTCATGTACATGAGATCTTCCTTGATTGCCACTATAATTGGGAACTAGTGATATGGTGCATTTCACTAACTTTGTTTCTTTTAAGATTTGTTACACTTGGATCTGAAACGAGTAAAAAATACAGCAATACCTCAATATTACTTACAGAACAGGTGAGAACACTGTTGGAAAGAATGACAGTAGCAGCAGTGATATTTGGCATTTCATCCTGTGTGTGCTCGAGGGGAGTTAGCAAAGATATTTCTTGTCAATGTGAATCCGTACCAGATATTTTACATTCCTGATTGTCAGTTGATCATGTAATGATCTCAGGTAGTTTTAGCTGACTTGTCTGTGTAAACCCAAATGTTATTTATACTTATCACATAACATGCATACATAGAATGATCTACACAGATTGCCAGATTCTTTCCTTGGATTAATGTTTCAGTGAGGAAACGTTAAGATGTCCAAAAATGTTTGGCTATTGAAATAGCACATGGTTGCTATTGCTTGAAGTTCTAATTGATAGATACATTCTTTATAAGCACACAGGAGGCTGTTGTCTGAATATATGATTTTTCAGAGTGTACAGGCGGTCCTCTACATTTGTGGATTAAGCATTTGCGGATTTGATTATCCACGCATTGTGTTGCTGGGAGGAACTAAAACTAGTGGGTTGGCTGGGTCCAGCTGTGCTACGTTCCTTTGCTTACTCACTAAGTGGGAGGGAGAGAGGAATCGGATGGGAGGAGGGAGGATGTAGTCATTCAATCACTCATGTGGGTGGGAGGGGGGAAGAGTATGTAATGGGAGAAGGGTGCTCACATGTGTTTGGTTACTCAGTCGCTCATGTGGGGGAAGGGGATGGTACAGGAGGAGGGTGCACACATTCACTCATATTGGGAGGCAGGGGATGGGACAGGAGGAAGAAAGGTGTGTGCATCCACTTGTGTGGGCAGGAGGGGATGGGATGGGTTGAGGGAAGCCATGCTCATTGGTTCACTCGCATGGATGGGAGGGGGCAAGGAGATGGAATGGGAAGCGGGAGGACATGCACTTTTGCTCACTTGCATGGCTGGAAGGAAGGGAGAGGAAGGGAGGGGATGGGAAGAAAGAGGGAGGGAGTACACATTTGCTCTCATAGTGGGGAAGGGGATAGGATGGGAGGAAGATGCACACATGCGTTCACTCACTCGTGTGGAAGGGAGAAGGGGATGGGATGGGATGGGATGGGATGGGAGGAGGAAAGGCGCATGCATTTGCTCACTTGCACGGGTGGAAGAGGAGAAGAGAATGGATGGGTGTCCCCTTTCTCCCTTCTCCTACTTCCCCTGTGGCATCCACCCTCCTGCTTGCGCAGGTGCATGAGGGAGCAGGTGAACAAGGGAATGCACATTTGGCCAGGCCTAGCTGCCCTGCCAGTACAGGCGTTTTCTTATGTGTGTTAAATACAATGTGGGAGCTTATGACGCTCCTCTCCACTGTGAAAGTGGAGGGCTGACTGTACTTACCTCAAAAAAGCTATCTTGTCCATTTATAATGTTTAGATTTTAAAAATGACAACCATACAGTTTCATTCTGAGATCAGAAAGAGATCATCTTCAAAATGGCTAAAACTGTTCCTCCAAGATGTAATATAACTCTTGTTTGTACAGATACTTAATTTTTGAAGTGTGAATTTTTGTGCAGTCTGCAAGGTAGAATACCTGTTAGTTATTTACATAAAATATGTATATAAAAGGAGAGCCAGATTTTCCAATTTATTTATGCTTATATCTTCCCTAGAACTTCAGATAGATCTCTTAGCATTAATTTCTGTGTATTTATATTTCTTCATTTTTAAAAATCTCTTTACAATATTTATTTAAATATTTGCTGCACAGTGTGACTGTTGAGAGTGAGTATAGAAATTCAGTGGATGCTTAGAACCATTGTTTCTCATATGCGTAAGTCCTGTTTCAGAGAATGCTAAACATTAATATGGCAGCGTGAAGCAAAAGTTAAAAAAAAAAGCAAAAAGCTGTGGCATATAACGATCAATGATTATTTAAATCTAGGAGAAATAAAAACCATTCTGTATGTATTTACTCCTCTGTTAGTTAATTTTCTTGACAGTGAAACTTGTTCTATATTTTTCTGTTAGTGCCGAATCTTTAAATCTTCATAAATCAGCGGTGATTTTACCATTGAAATATATGAAGGATAATAGATTTCTTAGAAAATCTGTATTGTAGCATTGCACTCAAGAAGTGATTTAGAAATTAGATGTTTCTTAAATCTTCAGATTGTACTAGAAGGGACATAATTCTAGGTAGATGTGCATAAGATTGGGATGTTAAATTCTAAGGTAAGATAAATACAAGGTATGTGTAGATAATGCTCTTCTCGACTCTGAATTCACCTTCAGAGTCTCCTGTGTTTGCTGCCTTTTGAACAAGTGGTGAGCAGCAAGAGACCAGCTTTTCTGGCATTAACTTTGGTATCTTTTCAGCACCAGCTTGAGTACTTTTTATGTGTCTAGTCATTAAAGCATATTGTGTGGCAGAGCTTAATTTGCATTTCTGATATTGATTTCTGCTTTCTTCTCTTGTTAATGTACTTTATTTTAATTTTGAAACTTGAGTACTGTCAAATCATAGGCTGGAAGTGAATTCCTCTTTTAAAATTTAACTCTTGTCTTGTTTTTTAGATAAATTTGTACTTGAAAATGGAAAAGAAGCCGAACAAGAAGGAAGAACTGACATTAGTGAACAATGTTTTAAAACTTGCTACAAAATTACTCAAGGTAAATGTACCTACCTTAAAATAGATTGGGCCTAAATACCCTAAAAGCACCAAATCCTTTCTAATCTTGGAAGCTAAGCTGGGTCAGCCCTAGATGGTACTTGGATGGGAGACCACCAATGAATACTAGGTGCTGTAGGCTGTATTTCAGGGGAGGAAACTGGCAAAAACCATCTCTGAGTATTCCTAAGAAAACCCTATGAAATTTACGGGGTCACTATAGGTTAACAAGCAATTTGAAGGCACATATATATTTTTTGGGAGAGGGCAGATATTCTGGCTGGCTGGCTGGCTGGCTGGCTGGCTGGCTGGCTTGCTTCTTTCTTTCTTTCTTTCTTTCTTTCTTTCTTTCTTTCTTTCTTTCTTTCTTTCTTTCTTTCTCCAGCTGATTAATTTCCAGCTTGTATTCAGCTAATTGAAATTATTATTTAAAAATTTATGTCATACAGTTTCTGCCTTCAGCAGTGCCATATGTTTCTAAAAACAAATTAAAAATGTCCTAGCAATCATTTTTTAAAAACTACAAAGAAATATAGAGAGTATTATTTTTACCTGTCCATGATGTAAATAAAATGGGGGAAGGGAAGCAAAATAAATTTTTAAAGTAAATGTTACATAACCAGTAACTATATGAAAAGAGGGCATCCAGACTCATCCCCTGCATTCAGTCCTAAATTTCATTATGTGTGCATGGGGGCTGTTTGGCACAATATCATCAGACAAAAATGGTGAAAGTATTTCTTAAATCCTTTTTTTAAAATGTGAGCTGTTTTCAAACTGTTTAAACTACAGGTGTCATGTAATTTTCACATATGGGAAAGTGATATTACATTTGAAAAAATTCTATTACTTAACTTGCCTAAAATTTTGTCATTGCTAATAATTTCACAAATTATTGTGTGTGTGTTTGTGCAGGACCCTGAAGCATGTATCAGTGTGGAGCATGTTTCTTCAGGGTTCCAGACACTGCATTCCTTCCCCATTACTCCTTCGAACAGTCAGTTGTGATCTGTCAGCCAACATACAGTCCTCATAAGACTTCTTTGCATTACTTTTTTCATTCTTCAGATTCTTTATCATTCTGAAGTCGGTGAGATTACATAGGCATACTTATGTATAGTTCCAACTACATTAAAAATGTAGACTTCTCTGTTGATATCTCTGTTCTTTGACTGTGGTCTTTTTTAAAATAGCTTTTCAGATTAGTTTCAGATGCAGATTTTATCATTCCATTGCATGCATTGCCTCATTCATTGAATTGGAGGAGGGAGCTTTGGATGATGTAGTTCTCCACTTGTAACCCTCCCTTCTTTTTCCACCCCTTCAAACTTTTTCCTCACTGCAGATGATCATTCAAAAGAAGAAGATGGAATAGCTGCACAGTTTCTTTTAATTGCTATCCTGAGGAATCTCCAATTGAACCAAAGAATACTTGTCCAGATAATGAGATGTTTCTTCTGACATTTTAATAATTTCCTTCCTTCCTTCCGTCCTTCCTTCAGTCCTTCCTTCCTTCCTTCCTTGTTCAGCTCGTCTGTTACCTTCACATGCTCACCCACTTGTCAGCTCCCCCTCCCAAAGAGTCAACATGCTTACACCACTGAAGGTCTTATGAGTCTGTTGCTTCCTTGAGGATTTTATGCATCTGAAAAGTGCAGACTTATCTCATGTCTCTTCATGCCTCCATCTTGTCTATATATGGTGGAGTCTTGATGTTAGCTCCTTGAGCACATGAAGATTTGAACTGGAAACAGTGACGAAGATTTCTTTTCTTTGAGGTGCTACCCGGAGCTTCTTACCCCCAGAGCATTTTTTTCATGGTAGCCACAGCAGTCAGAAGGGAGGGGAATTTGTTCAGAGAAGGATCGCTTTTCCTAAAGCCTCAATTCAGGAAATTACCATTGTGGCTTTCCAGAGCTTTTAAAGTGACCCTAGTTATGTCACATTTCATAGGCTTCTGTTTAAATAACTTTTTCTCATTCCTAGGAACTGGACAGTCCCTTCAGGTTATATGGATTGACAATGAATCCTCTGCTTTATAACATCACTCAAGTCGTCATTCTGTCTGCTGTCTCTGGTGTTATCAGTGACTTGCTTGGATTTAATTTAAAGGTAAAATGTAGGCATAGCCATGTGGATCATAAAGCGAAACCAGAGTCCATATGCTTTTATTAGGCTAACCAAAAATATCAGGGCACTAGCATTCAAAACTAAAGTTTCAATATCAGACAAAGAGTTTAAAAAAATATGCTAAAGGAAGATGAGGGAATTAAGATGTGAGAATTAGATAATCTGTATGTTGTCTTCTGATGATATGAAGAAAAGTGTGCAGATTTTGACATAAGCTAATCAGGCACCATCCTCAATGACCCTGAATTTGCTGGGAACAAGAAAAGTAATAAAAACAGAGCAATAAAATATGGTTTTCTTGAAGACTCTTTTTGGATATTTTGTATTCTCAAGTAGAAAACCACATGTAAGAATTTTTGCAGAATCTAAAAACAATATTCCACTGTTTTTGCCTTAATCATTAAATACAGTTTGAAAGCCCCACAGTAATCTTATTTTTAAGAATCAGCTAATGGCTACTGTTTAAAATAATTTCTCTGTTTCTGTCAGTCATACCTATTTGCTCTTTGAATTATATACTATGTAAACTATCAAGCATTATACTGGTTTTGTAAACTTCCCTGAAATTCAAGCTTAAATATTTGCACTGTTAGGTTTGTCTTGGAACTTCAAATTAATAATCCTGGAACAATACTATAATATTGTGGTTAGTGACACTGCACTGTTTTATTGAATATTTATTTGATTTGAATATCGAATTTGTAGTAAAATAACTTGTAATATGAAACTACTGTCTTTAAAAAGATTCATAGTTATCTAGGGAGATGCTAGCATACCTATGAAATATGTTAACATTTAGAAGAAGGCCAAAAAGAGGACATAATGAAATAGTAAAACTGCTGTTGAATGTAAATCTCAACATGTTCACCGCTGCCTTCACTTTCAGCTCTGGAAGATCAAATCCTGACATTTCTCAAAAAGGAAACCAAGGTCAGTACTCTGGAAAGAGAACTGGTTGACTAAGCTGCCTCACTGCAGTTGCTGATTCTGTATTTCAGATGTTACAGTCCCTCCAAGGATATCATTTGAAAAAACTGAAGTGTTTACATCTGACTGTCTTGTGCAATCTTTATATTTATTTTATCTTTTCACTTTTTGTAAACTTTTGTTTTAGCTGACAGTGTATTTTATTTTGAAGTATTAATATGTATTCGTTATTGAAAGGGTAAAAAGTGGCTATCCAGATACTTGGGGTCCTGGTAATTGGTCACATTAAATTACTGAAATATGCTTCATCTGTTACGAAAGATGATGCCCTAATGCTAGGCTTTCATACTTCAGAACTTCTCAACACAACGTCATACTGAAGTCACTTTATTAAACTTGTACTATAAAATGTTTAGGACATTTTATTTTGTACCATTCTTTCAGGGGTAGTAACAGAGCACCAGCATATTGTTGGTTACAGTAGAAGATGACACTTACTGTAATGACAATGCAGTAGGCCAGGTAGCTAAATTTTTATATAGATATAGATAGATATAGATATATAAAAATATAAATGCTAGAGCCAGCAGGTTTCTTAATGGAATTGATTCCAGGATCTGAAATACTTTGAAATGAATACTTTGAGTATTATTCAGTATCAATAAGGTATTACATAACAGGTCAACAAGTGCTCTTTGATAACATTTTTATTAGAGCAATAACTGTAAACTGTTACCATACTGTAAGATATTTTGATAAAGATTAGCTATGTTATTTATTTGAAACACTGGGCTGTTTGCACAGCTCTGACTGTGCCGCTCAACATGTGCACTTTTATTGTTACTTTTAATAATGATCTTTATATATACTAAATAGAATATAGTATGGTGGACTGTGGTGCAATAGTGTTACTTTTGCAAGAGGGATATGTTATGTATGCTTAAGATAACTGCTCTACCATAGTACACTGTAGTATATGTGACTTATACCACACATAGATTATAAACTGAACAGCTGTTTAGAATGTCTGGATTTTAAGTTATTATAGTAACAACTTTGGAAACTCTAGTCTTCAAAGTTCAATCCTAATCCTTTTTATAAACTAGTACTGATTATTTCGGCAGAACTTTTCCCCATGCAGACATCACTAAATTACAAATTTAGGCTACCAATCTATACTGACTTTGGAATCAGTCCTGTTGAACATCTTGGGCTTTCTTCAGACTAGACGTGCATGGGATCAGACTTTTCGTTATCTCAGACACTCCTGTTTAGCTTACTTGTTCTTTACTCAAATTAATGTGCTCATGGGGGCTTATATTCAGGTAAATGTGCATAGGAGTTAATCTGTATTCATTTCTTCAAGAAGAGAGCAGATGAATTCGCTGGACTAAGGTTGAATCATGATCACTTCACACTTGGCAGTATTTATAAGCAGTTTTTAAAGTCTGGGGCTCCAATCCCATACGTACTTACCCAGGACTAATTTCCATTGAAATTAAGGCGGCAAAATTCTCAATTTGATGCCTGTAACAGAGTTACTTTATATTATTGATGTGTTGTGATATTTCAAATGCACACAAAATACTTGCTTTGTGCCTATAAGATTTCTGGAATTTTCTTTTTCACTTCAGTGGAGTGGTCAACTTTACACGCACAAAGATATGTATACACCAAGCTGTCTCTCCCTAAGTGAATGGAATAGTTCATATTCTCTGTATATGCATTGGAGGCACACATAGCTGCATAGATAGAACTAGGTTCTTGGTTTTAGATGGTGGAGTGATTCACTGTTTGGAGAGAGTATCAATTTATTTTTTAATATGGCCAGGCAAAAAAATCATTGGGAATACAAGTTTGGGCTACACTATGAAACTTAACAAGGGATTTTATAAAAAGAGAAATAGTATATAATGTTGAGCATATCTAGCATATTCTGCATGAGAGAATATGTGCATTGTGCTTATATTTTCAAAGCATCATTTCTTTTGGACCATATAGAAAAAATAAGGTAGCTGATACAAAAAGAAGTAAAAAGAGAAAAAAATTCTCCTATTTTATTCCTTTTAGAATTACTGTATCATTAATTTGTGTGGTATAAGGCATTTTTATATATAAAGCAACACAGATGTTTTGTATTTTATTTGTTGCTGTACTAATGTTTAATAATGACCAAAGTGCTTTCTGTTGTTGTTTTCACCCAAGGAATGTATTATTGGAGCTTTAAGAACATGCTAAGTCTAGTTTATCATGTAAAAAACTTCTGATCTGTTCTTCTTCCTCTATGTTGTCTGATGTTGGGGTTGTGTTTAGGAATTAGGTCTATTTTATATATTTTCCCAAACGACGGTACAGACCTATACACAACTAAATTTTGCACAGAATATATTTTAAGAAGAAAAAAAATACAGTGTGTAGAGATTTTCACAGTCTATTTAAATTTTTTTAAAAGTCAAACAGCAGTTTTCAGAATAATGGTTTCTAGACACCTAAATGTTGACTACGATCTTGTCAGAGGCAGCAGTTTGAGTTCAAGGAAGATATTTGGTCATAACAATACAATACCTCAGCAACTAGCAATATGCTGGATTGTTGCGCTGCTTAATGCAGCATGGGGAAACCTAAAACTGAGGGCTAACAAATGTACCTCACAATAAAGACAGATATGTTTAAACTGTTGCTGTTTTGTATATCAATTTTACATGTAAAATACTAATAATATTTTACATGACTTTGTTTGGGGAAACAGAGGTAAGCAGAAACATGGCAGATCTTGTTAATTGTTTTTGACACATATTTGTAACAGACAGTGTGATCAAGCTTGGAATAAAACATTCTGTGGCTGATGGTATGAAAGGAAGCATTCAATTGTGTGTCTATTTTTTTTTACTTTTACAAATTGGCAGTGGCATTCAAGAAAGCAGAATACTAAGGACTCTAATTCACTTTCCAAATCTGTAGAAGGAATGAAAACATTAATTTAATACACTTTTGTAGTATGTAAATCTTTGAAAAACTTGTATTTCAGGCATCTAATTTTAGCAAGAACTTTGATTAAGTTTAAATTCTTTAAATTGTACAGTCCATGTGGAGAATCATAATTACAAAGGCAGAGATTAAAAATTAATACATTGATAACTTCTCAATGTGATATTAACCTTTAAGGTTTCAATTCTGTGTGTGTTTAGCTGAGCGCAGCCTGCGTGAAAACAGGGAGATTTCTGGGTATAAATAGCCATGGGATTGTGTTACAACATTAAAATGAGGAGTTAATGCCCTATGTAGAGCAGACAGATTAAAACATTGATTGACCTAGAGCAGTGGTTCTCAACCTGTGGGTCCCCAGATGTTCATGGACTTCAGCTCCCAGGAGCCCTGAGCATTGACCATAGTGGCTGGGGCTTCTGGGAGCTGAAGTCCACGAACATCTGGGGACCCACAGGTTGAGAACCACTGACCTAGAGGGCAGATAGGTATTTAGAAGGTACAGAGTACCTTTGCCCTAGCTCTCAGTAGAGTTTGTTTGTCCAGAACGTTGTCATCCACCAAGAAGAAACCTAAACGAAGGGGAAAAATGATTATTGAAGGGGATCTCAACTTGGTAGCCTCTGATTTAGATTCCAGCAACAGGAAGACATGTGAGTCACCTCTTGTCCTTGTTGGGCAGAGCCGCCTTATCCATTAGGCATTTTAGGCACAGTGCCTAGGGCCTACAAACATTTTACAGCCTATGAAAACACGATTTTAGGGCCTATGAAAACATTCCTAGTGGTATGTTGAGGCAAGGCGGGCCGTTGAATACAAGAGTGTCTGGAGGCTATGAAAAGCATATTGTGGCCCTGTTGATCTGAGATTTATCCAGTGCATCTTACTGATGCTTGATGTGAGTTTCATCCAGTGAATAAAGGTTATATCTTATTCTCCAACAGCAAGTCCTTAAGGACAATTAAGTTTTATTTGGCATAAAATTCCCTGGACTGTAGTCCACCTCTTCAAAAAAGAGGTATTTAATCAACAGACTTAAAACAGACCGAGACTTTCTATAGACTTGCTTTGTAATAATAAAGATAGTAAGACTGATGAATTTCCTTTCTTTCCCCTTGACAGGTAAAACTGACTGACTAAACTGTATAGTAGCAATTAGAAAACTACAGTGGCCACTTGACTTTTGCAAAGGTTTGGGGTGCAGAAGCCTTGTGGAAGTAAAAAATCATGAATAACTCCCTCCCGCACCAGAGTATGCACTCACCCTCTCATTTCCTTCTAGAGCAGTGGTTCTCAACCTGTGGGTCCCAGATGTTCGTGGACTTCAGCTCCCAGAAGCCCCAGCAATGGTCAATGCTCAGGGCTTCTGGGAGCTGAAGTCCACGAACATCTGGGGACCCACAGGTTGAGAACCACTGCTCTAGAGTTACCCCTCCCATTCCCTTGCCTTTTGCCTTTTGCATATGCCTTCTAAAGTCCCAGGCAAAAGGCAGACAAATGGGAGGTGGTAGCCCCATGCATGGAGAAAGTGTGCGAGCGCCTCCTCCCATTCCCCCATTCCCATTATCTTGACTTTTTCCTAGGCATATGTGCCTTTATTCCACATACCTGGGCAAAAGAAAAGAAAAAGAGGGGGCATCCCCACGTGCAGAGAAGGCATATGCATGCCTCCCCTGTTCTCTCCCTCCTATTCTCATGCCTCTTGCCCAGGCACACTGCCTTCCACACACCCAGACAAAAGGCAAGCAAATGGGAGGGGGAGAATGAGGGGGAGCATGCATGCACCTTCCTTTTCAGCACATGGAGATCCCCCTTACCATTCACTTTCCTTTTGCCTGGGAGTGAAGAAGGACGGCACCGTGTGCCCTGGCAAAAGGCAAATGAGGAGGAGAATGGGAGAAACAAGTGGGCACCTTTTAAATAATCAAATTCACAAAGGTCAAACCTGCACATGTGGAGGGAGGACTGTACTGCTTTGTTTCATTCTTCTCAACTAGTGCAAAGTCAGGACACAAAGATGCTGCAGCCATTTAATCTGAAAAGTGTTTTGTAGGAAATCAGATCAGACTGGTTTTCATTTTTCCAACTGTATCTTTATTGGGCTAACTAAAAAGCATAATATACACAATGCAACCTTTCTCTTTATCAGGCAAAGGTATTAAAAATCATACAAAAGAAAAAAAATGATCATGTTGGAATCACAGGCCTATATTTTGTCTCAAGATGTTGCTTTTGTTGTCAGTTAAGTAGATCTGGACGGATGTAGGCAAAGGCTGCTCTCCTCCTTGATCATGTGGGAACTGGGAAACCAAGAGCCATAACATCCAGGCAATAAAATTTCAACTCTATTGGCAAAAGAAAAAGTAACTTCACTTGAGATTCAGGCTGTTTCTGTCCAGGGTGAGGCTGTCCACCCCTTTCCTAGGCACAGAACACTGAACTTCTAAGAAGCCTCTGTGTTACATCTGGGAAAACTGTTAGGTGCTATGTAGGTAAATCTTGCCAAAGGTAGTCTTAGTGGAAAAGATTTACCTTGTTGGAAGCAGGTGGTCAAAAAAAAGAAGAGGGGGGAGAAGAGGAAGTGAGCCTTCAAGTTCTAAGTGATTTACAAAAGTGGGCGATCAAATTCTTCATTTTGTCCTCCAGGAAGCAAAGATTTTAATTTTAAAACCCACTCTGCTTTTTTAAATTTTATCTTTTCCTCCTCCTCCTCCTCCTCCTCCTCCTCCTCCTTTACATTTTCTGTAGCCAAAAATTTGAGGTCTATTGAACTATGATGGCATTCCAAGAAATTATTTAGAAAGAAAGCCCTTTTTTTGTTTCTTATGTGTAAAAGGTGTTCCATACTTTTTTTGTGAGGTCTTGTTTTTCCCACGTACATCTTTAGACACATGTGTTGTATAACATAGATTATAAAACTGCTATTACAAGTTGTAAAGCAGCCAAGATGTACATCTGTTAGTGTGGTTTGTAAATTCAGTCATTTTGGAGGTATACCTGCAATAGACACAGTGGCCACAGGGGTGGTGTCCCATGGTCCTGGCTGCACCCGCCGGAGTGTTCATGGATGTTTGTTTTTGTCAGGAGCTTTTCTTGACAGCCTCACACAGGACAGAAACAGCCTGGATCTCAGGGCAAATTACTTTTTCTGTTGCTAAAGGAGTTGAAATTTTATTATTTGGATTTTATGGCTCTTTGTTTCTCAGTTCCCACATGGCCAGAGGGGGGTGGCCTTTGCCTACATTGATACCTCTCCTGACCACCTTAACTGACAACAAAAGCAACATTGTAAGACAAAATGTAGACCTGTGACTGGCATTTGTTTTCTTTTCCTGTATGATTTTTAATGCCTTTGCCTGATGAGGAAGCCAGTGGAGCTTCAACGGCTTGTGTGATGTATTTTGTGCTTTTTAGTTGGCCCAATAAAGGTATCGCTATTTTGTGGATTTTGGAATTTGTTGCATTTTGCTGGGTGGCCAACATGGCTACTGAATGTTTTTCTGCAGATTCACTCAGTTTCTGAAGGTCTATGTGCCTTTTCAGTTGCATGGACTTTCATTCTCAACATACTGAAATTAGTCTTTGTGCTTAATGATTTTTTGCAAATGAAGAACTGGAGTTGAGGAGACTTGCTTGCCCAATTGATTGCTCAGTTAAGCGCAAGTCCCTAGGTTGCATTTATGATTTCTTCAGTTATATCACTTCTGTGAAAATACAGGACATTTGTTCACAGAAACATCAGTGACTACTTCCTTGTGGTGATGCTCTAATATTAGACTGTCAGAAGAATTTTTTTTTCACAGTTCTGGAAACCCTGGAATTCCTGGAAAGCTTTTCATTAAGAAGATTTATAATAAAGGACAAACTCACCTGTCACTACTATTCCTTGCTTGCAGTGTGCACCCACAGCAGGGATTACTGGAAATTTCTTCTGAGGCAACAACAGAGAGCCAACATGGTGCAGTGGTTTAAGTGCTGAACTGTGACCCTAAGACCATTGTTTCAGCCATGAAACCCCATTGGGTGACCTTGGGCTCTTCACACACACTCAGCCCCAGAAAAGAAAAAGAGATTCCACCTAAACCTCAGAAAGAACTTCCTGACGGTCAGATCCGCTCAGCAGTGGAATCTACTGCCTTAGAGTGTGGTGGTGTCTCCTCCTTTGGAGGTTTTTAAGCAGAGGCTGGATGGCCTTCTGTTGGAAGTGCTCTGATATGAGTTCCTGCAAGGCAGGGGGTTTGACTGGATGGCCCTTGTGGTCTCTTCCAACTCTATGATTCTGTGAAAACACCATGATAGGGTCACCTTAGGGTCACCATAAGTCAGAAATGACTTGAAGTCACACAACAAAGACAATGGTAGCAACTGTGTAGCTTCATCTCACATTCCTCCAAAAATGAGGTATTCACTGTGTACAAAAAGAAATGTCAACGCTCCTAAATGAATTTCCTATACCTTTTCCCCCATACCTTTTGATAATGGGTGTGCTTATTTTCATTGTGTTTAATCAAACAATGTCTGGACTTCTCCCTTGTTGCATCTCATTTGACCTAATAGTCTATTTGTCTGTTCAGTACTAGCAAGTCCCCTTTTATGCCTGTTAGTCCTTAGAAGTCATTATTTACTAACAGCTCCCAAATGAGCTTAATCTGTCTGTTAATGAAAGTTATTTATAAAGGATTAGGTGGCTGCCTTTCTACACAATCACAGTCCAAAGCCTAAAGCCCTGGAGGCATGATAGTCAATTAAATGAATCTCTCGCTTTCTCTTTTTCTGAAAATACAGCCAAATGGGATGCACATCATTTTAACAGTCCAAATGGTTGATTTTCTCTGAAGTCTCAAAATGCTAGTATTGGGGCACATGCTTAACAGCTTGTGTGGCAAAGAGGGATGGAGAAGTTCAAAAACAAAGTTCTGCATTACTTCTGGGAGGATACTCAGAGTAATTGTCATCAGATATTTATTTCCTGCAGGTTCTACAACTATGCCCCACTGTGTCTTAACTGCTGTTATCAAATCTTGCTCCTTTTGCCTCTGCATCCATTTTTCTGCTCTTCATTTCACATTTGTATCATTTTCTAGAGTGTAAGTCTCTTAGAATAGTGGACTGCTCTCCAAAGCATCTGTATTTCCCCGTGTATAAGACACACTGGCATTTAAGAGGCACCCCATTTATATGCCAGGAAATGCTATTTACTGATGTATAAGATACACCAGCATATAAGACGCACCCCATTTTCAAACAATATTTTTCAGGAAGAAAGTGAGTCTTATACGCCAGCAAAGACAGTGTATAAAATATATGGATGCCTGAAGAAGGTGATGGGTTAGATGAGGAAAAACAAATGTGAAACAATCCAGACAAGAGGGAGGTGCTTACTGTCAAGGGTCCTAACCAGGATTGGATGTGTGTCAACCAGTCCTGAATGGTGTCACACTCTCCTTGAAAGACTTTGCAGCTTGGGGCTGCTCCTGAATCTGTCACTCCAAATGAGAGCCCAAATAAATGCAACAGCCAGGAGTGTGCCCCTTTCTAGAACTGGAGGACCTGAAGATGGTAATGCACAAGCTGGTAACTTCAAGGATGGATTTTGGGAATGCACTGACATTGGGCTACCTCTGTACCAAGTTTGGAAACTTCAGTTAGTTCAAAGCATGGCCACCAGATTGGTTACTTGTACATCTAGGAGTGACCATATTACGCCAATATTAAAATTGCTTCACTTTCTCTTCTGGGCAACAACTCTGAAAACTACAAATTCAATAGTGGGGAGATCAGGAACTCCTTTTTCCAGAATCCCTCCTGGGGTTTTGATCTTGGATTTAAAACCTGAATACCACCTCTCTGTCCCCTCAGAATTCTCGATATAAGTCAGAGGTGACTTCACTTGTGTCGTCCCAAATCAGAAGTTCAGAGTAGCTGCACAGTGCTTTTGGTTTGGTGGCAGTAGCAGCTGTTCTTTTGGAAGTACTGTGCAGCGTCTTCAGGTGTTACTCATCTGATTTTCTTCAACATGTAACTCAACAACCATCCCCAGCATGAAGTATCTCAAAAGGTGAGGTTCCTGCTTGCATGGAAGCTGTCCAAAAGACCAAGATTCCCAATTTCCCAGAGTCCTGGCACACTTAGAGAGTCTCCACAAGAACTTGAACTTCCCCATTTGTGCTGCTTGACGCATGAAAAAGCTCAAGTCTCGTGAGTTTAAATTAGACAATAAGCCTGTGACGAACCTGATGGGAGGGGGTCTTGACAACAGAGCCTCCTTGGCAACTGAGAGTGTTTAAGCTGATTGGATGGTGAAATGGAACTTTGGATAGCCCAGGGGAGGGGCTGGTGGAAAGAGGAAAATAACGGATTTTAACTGTCTGGTGTGTGTTTGAAGAGGAGTGTGATTTGTGGTGTGTTTGGGAGAGGATGGAGATTTGAAGAGCTCTGTGGGAGAGAGAACTGAGAAATTGGGTGTACGAGAGATAGTGAATGAATTGAAAGAGAGAGAGAGAGAGAGAAGAATGGTGTGCTGTTTATAAACAATTAGATACAAAACACATTTAAAGCAATAGTGTTACAATAAATGTTTGAAGTTCTGCGTTCCCTAAAACAGTGTCACAGAATCTTATTTTGAATCCTGGACTATACATGCTACCAATAATATCATCTTGACCTTAGTGCCAACAGTACCACAGTCTGGGAAAATATAAATCACTGCTGATCCTTACATCTGGGAGAAGGGCAGATTTAGGGAAGGCAGTAAAGGGGGAGAGTCCTGATGGAAGAAGCCAAGGGGGGACTGCATTCTCAGAGAGGGAGAACTGAGGCAGACCCGTTTGTCCTGACCCTGGCTTGATTCAGAGATCTCTCTGGCTGTTCAGACCTGAACACAAAGAGGTGTCAGGCTGGGCAGGCCTTGAGTGCAAGGCTTGGGTGCACCTTTCACACTTGGCACTGATGGGCGGTGATTTTCCCCCCAGGTTTTACAAAGCCCCATAATAGTCAAATCTAGGTAGCATTATTCAGGTGTTCAGAAAGAACATTACTGCAGAGTGGATT
This sequence comes from Iguana delicatissima, assembly GCA_948472985.1. Taxonomy (NCBI): domain Eukaryota; kingdom Metazoa; phylum Chordata; class Lepidosauria; order Squamata; family Iguanidae; genus Iguana; species Iguana delicatissima. The sequence goes on from CAOKZL010000441.1 coordinate 359,387, forward strand.
CATTCTTGGCATGTGTAGTGCATGTTTCATAGAGCATCCACCCAGGCGTCTGTTTGTATGAACAGTGAAAGAATCTGCAGGAATGTGCATACAGCTATGAGCTAGGACTTGGAACAATTGTGGTTCAGGATAGTGTCATACCAAATCTGTGTATAGTAGTAAATGCATTGGCTTCCTATCTTGCAGAGATTTTTTACGTGTAGATGCTTGGAGAGGGATTGTGCAATACACAGGACACCAGGGCTATACAGTGCAGCCCCAATATCTGTGTGCCTGTTGTAAGCTACATATTGAATGACTGAATAGGTTTCTTCCAGTGTTATCCCAAAACATGGGTGCCACAAGGGTCCACCAATGATGCCAATACTTCCGTTCAAAAGTGGGGAATAATTAGCTCAAAAGAGGAGGGCTGCGGGGGGAGGGTAACTTAATAAGATCTTTTCTACCAAGGTTTATGGGGTTGTGGTGGAGACAGTTTCGGGTCAGCCCAGATGACCTCTGGGTGTGAGGGAAAAGCAGTTAATTTTCCCTGCAATTGAAGTGACTCTGTGTTTGAGAAGAACAATAGGACACTGTGAAATAGAATGTTAGGGAGGATGAAATGTGCCTCGCTATGGCCTTGCCATGCTTTGCAACATTAGTAAGGTTATGCAGAAAAATGATGAGAACTGTTGTTTGTGTCAATTTCCTTTCTTGGACACGTGATGAATTTGCACTGGAGATGTATAAATTGTTTTGGATGTAAAGAGGAGGGGCTCAGACTTTTGAGAATTATCTCACTGAGACATTGTGCACAATAAATCTTTTTTCTAAAACCGGGGGTCTCTATCTCAGTTCCACTACAGGGTTGCGCAGGAAAGAACCAGCTGAAGAATAAAATGTAAATTAAAAATGTGTTTTATTAACAAGATTCACACAAGAAAGCAAAGACTGAAACACTCACTTGCATAAGGTCTAACTGAAGGAAAAGGAGGAAAGTTGGGATAGAGGACATTGAGGGATTGGGGCAATAGTTACCAGTCTGGAAAGTAGCAAAGAGAAGCAGTGATGTGATTTAGGTAGGCACCTAAGGACAGTTTTCATTTGGGAATCAGAAGGACAGAGTAGCATTCAGAATGACAAGAGACTGCATTGGACAGCCTGAAATCAGGGGCGCTTATACCCAAAAAATGTCCTGCGGGTTTGGGTGTGAATCACTCTCCCAGCCAAGTGGACAATGGATATTGCAACACCAACAGTAAAGTCTGGATGGAACTAATGGTTTTAGTCTTTAGGTGACAAAAGGGTAATGGCTGTTGTAATAGCCAAGCATTGTGGAGAGGTGGGGAAACAATAGAGAAACATCCAGGTATGTGGGGTCAGGGTTGAAGTGATCACAGTTTGGTGGGCATTTCCCCATTTAACTCTGAGAAGGCTGTTCGTTAGCATAAGCCTATGTCGAGAGCAGCCGCGCTATTAGCCTGACAACAACTCGGTTCCTGTCTAAGAGGTGGGTGTGGCTGACTTGTTTGGCAATCTCATGTATACAGTCAGTAATTTGCCTCTTCCAGCATGACCTTTCCATCACCTCAGGTATCGTATCAATGCCAATTAATATAGTGCTAATTAAATAATAGTTTGTCAATTAAACCATGCCAATCATGAGGGTGTGCAGGGCCATAACACCAGTGTTGTTTTTGTGAGACTCAAGTGTTCTATTTCATCCAGTTTGCAGAGGCAAGTCGGTTTCAGTTGACCGAATTTGCTTCTGTGCCACTTACAGGATCACCATGGAATGAACTAGGTTTAGACCGCTCCAGTAGTTTTCCTAAGTTCATCCCTTTACCTTCTGCTGTGTAAATGAATGGGTACATAGTATGGTACAGTATTCGGAAATATTGCTATTTGTATGTTTGTGTGTATATTCAGCAGAATGCCACAGCAGGACAGCTTGTGGACTCAGCCAGTCCCCTCCTCCGCCTCAAGTAAACTAGTCAATCTGCAAATTAACCCTCTTAGCTAATTTTGCTCATTCTGTTAGGCAAAAAATAAGATCAAAAAAAGCAGAATTCTTTGAAGTGTACTTGATGCTGTCTTTTTAATTAAAATGCAGCACTCAAGGGGCAATTGAGCAAGATTGCTGAATGTTGTCTGCACAGTAGGGCACTTGCTTTATATGCAAGGCAGGCAGTGACAAGATCGCTTAACTCTGCACTGCAGGACATTGAGGGATGAGATGCACCCCGGCTCTGGTAATCCTGAATCAGATATATCTGGCAGAAAGTTGCTCTACTGGGAAGATCAGCAAAATACATCAAACACCCATTTGATCTGATATGCAAAGCAGAGACATGAAAGCACAGCCATGAAATATCAAGATAATGATGGGTCTCTTGCACAGAGCTGTGTGCGTCTTCTCCTTAAAAATGAAATTTACTGATGATTCCCAACACATAAGTCCAGATTTGGCAACATGAACATGGCGGGGGGTTGGACTGGATGGTTCGTGTGTGTGGTCTCTTCCAATTCTACATTTCTATGATTCTATGATTCTTTTAAAAATTGACCAAATTTGTACACTGCTAATATTGTTGTTTTGTATAACTTGTTTTGAAAATCTTATTCATCTAACTTTCTAGCTGTGCTTATATGTGTTTGAATATGTAGAAGTAAAGATCAGCTAGAACTCTTTACTGTGCCAAATGTGCAGCAATGAAATTGTCAAAAACAATAATAATAGGCCTTGTCTATTGCATCTTTGACATGCAACCCCACAGAGTTGGTCTAAGTAATGATGCTCTATTGCAGTGGTTCTCAACCTGTGGGTCTCCAGATATTTTTGAACTTCAGCTCCCAGAAGCCCTGAGCACTGACCATAGTGGCTGAGGCTTCTGGGAGCTGAAGTCCAAAAACATCTGGGGACCCACAGGTTGAGAACCACTGCTCTATTGGTATCAGGCTCAGATAGATGAGTAGTGGAGCTGTTGGTTACCTGCTATGATAGGTTTGCCCTGTGAAGAGGAAGTAGCTCATATCCACTCGACATAACACATTTATTGCAGAATCTGAATAAATATCTAGTACTCTATCTGGTCAGGTTTCCTGGGATCAGTTACAGTTGTTGTGTCCTGGAGATGGAGATACGATCCTTAAATTAATCTGTCCCACTACATGCATGCTTGACCCTGGTTTATCTGATAAAATTTTGCAGAAGTGGATTATTGGGTGGGCCTGTGTATTTAACTTCTGTGCTGAATGTATCATATGCAAAGCAGGATTAGACTCAGAGAAAGGAGGTGTGAAAATTGAAGGAAGGAACACCAACAATTGAAGATATGCAGATGACACCATATGACTAGCAGGAAACAGTGAAGACCTGGAACAATTAGTAAAGAAAGTTAAGGCAGAAAGTGCAAAGGCAAGTTTACAGTTGAACATTATGAAAACAAAGATAATGGCCACAGATGATTGAGATAATCTTAAAGCAGATGATGAAGACAATGAAACAGTTCAGGAATTTTCAAAACTTGGATCAGTCATTAATCAGAATGGAGACTGCAGCCAAGAAATCAGAAGACTACGACTTGGAAGGTCAGCTAGGAAGAAAGCAGAAAAGATCCTCATGGGTCAAGATATATCATTGAATACTAAAGTTAGGATTGTTCATAGCATCGTATTTCCAATTTTTATGTAAAGTTGTGAAAAAGTTGGACAGTAAAGAAAGAAGGTAGAAGAAAATCAACTCATTTGAAATGTGGTGCTGGAGAAGAGTTCTACAGGTACCCTGGACTGCTAAAAGGACAAATGAATGGTCCTAGAACAAAGCAAGCCTGATCTCTCCCTAGAAGTCAGGATAACTAAACTGAGGCTATCATACTTCAGCCATATAATGAGAAGACATTGTTGCCAGGCCATACACCCTTGCACTTTGATATGGTTTAATTGGAAAAATATTATTTAACTGGCAAATTGGCATTGATACAAAATGTGCTCTGCGATGGCTGTATGGCCAAGCTGGACAAGAGGAAAAGACTGGCCAAACACATGTGCTGCAAATTAGGTCAGAAAGCACCTCTAGGTGTAGCCAGTTCATAGTCAGGCAATCATCAGGAAACTGCAGATAATAGGCTTGTAGTTGGCCTTAACGACTCTGCCTTTTGGACAATAGTGACAGACAGATTCCCACTAGACTGTTGATTGTCTTAACTCCTCTTTTTCTGACCACACAGACTTCTTCTTTGTCCTAAAACCTGTCTGACATGCACCAAGCTATCAAGGCAACCAATAACTCTTTGTTACCTAATGCTAATACCATTAACCTGTTCCAGAGCTCATTGTCTATTCTGTGAACTCCACTGTTTGTTTATTTGTCCAGAGAGCCATCCACAACCTTGCAGGCAGAAATCAGATATATAAGCCCCTAGTTTTGGCCAGTCAGCTCATACTGCACTGATTGCTGGTTGCCACTCTGCCACTCCGATTCCTAATTATGTACTGTCTCTAGATGTGAGTCTAAGCCACCGCACTGCTGCTTCACTGTTCTTCACTCACTATGACCTGAAATCTCACTGTCTAAGACTTTCCTCTCTTTTCTGTTAGCCTTATGCAGTTGCATGATTGTTTGGTTCATGTGTGTGTTAATTCCCCCAATAAAACACAATTAAGTTTACTTCTGGATCCCTGGCTGGTTCTTCCGTGCAAAAGTACTGGTAAATGTTGGTGTAAAAGATCTCATTAGATTACCTTCCCCTTCACAGGCCTCCTCTTTGAGATAATAGTTCCCCACCTTTGCACAGAGGTACTGGCATCTTGGGTGGACCCCTGAGTCATCTACATTTTGGGGTAACAACATGACTCACTAGAAAATACAATAATGTTTGGTAAGGTAGAAGGCAGCAGGAAAAGAGAAGGACCATATTACAGATGGAGAGACTCAATCAAAGAAGACACTTCTCTGAATCTGCAAGACCTGAGCAGGGCAGTTGGGAATAGAGTGACTTGGGTCCTTCAGCTGTAGGGTCACCATAAGTCAAAGTCAACCTGACAGCAGTTACAAATAACAGCCACCACCTGTGGGTGAAGAATGCGTCACTCTTTCAGGAAGGAGGGTTCCTGCTGCCTTGAATGAGACTATGGCATTCCTGCTTCTAAAAACGATCTTCCTGGACCAGTAATGGATTTCAGCTGGATTCTAGTGTTAACTTAACTCTAGAGTTGCATAGTTTTAAGTAAATGGGAGAGAATGCTAAAGAACTAACACATTTTCACATTTCCCAGAGGGTTTGTTGCCCAAAGCCTAGTTCTCTTGTATTTTGGCAAAACGACTACTTCTTTTTTGTTAGTCCCTCAGGGTAAGTGAATTGCAATGTAGGACATAAATTCAAATCATTTATTTTAATTTATGAATAGAGCACAATAGTTTGGTTAATTCCAAGATTAAAAGATTTTAAACTAATAAATAATAAAGGCAGCTTGGAAAGTGCTTATCTTGGTGTTTAAATGATGTTCTTGTATTCTGTACCAGACAATGTACAGAGGCTTCTCATCTCTCTCAAGAAACATCAAGGTAGACTGCTACCCTCACATAACAGTGAGGAATGCTATCCTGATACCACTGATGGAATTAAAATTACCAGCAGTCTGGGTGACTTTGGTATATACATGAAAAAGGATAGGGAGGCACCATCTTGTCCTTCACCTCAATGAGAAAAGAGACTTGGGCTAGTCCTGGGAAGGCACTAGGAAAACAAGATGTCATAAGTTACCAGGCTGTAAATGCCCAAAGAGATGACTACTGGGACTGCTGGGAGGTGAGGAAATACAAAATAATAGGTCTAGTCCTGATGAGTTGGTCTTTGTCTTTGTCCCAGAGGAATTTGGTGAAAGAACAGCACTCATCTTCAGGGCTAATCCCAGGTCAGTCATGTTTTTAGGAGTCTGGAAAGTGCAATGGAGTAGTTTCTTAGATTATCCTTCTTAAAATCATAATTATTCATACCAAGGCTACCTTGTCTAGTGATCCATAAGATGGCCTCCACAACAGATATGGTATATCATCAATATGTTAACCATCCAACACCCAACATATATGCATAACCTAATTCTACAGACCATTCAACATGAGCTCTGCTGGTAGTGAATGCTGCTAGTGTGACTCCCTCCCAAATCTGTCATTTGGTGAAATTGTGGATTCTGGGACCTGTGCAGGATTAGGAAAGCTACTAATCAATTTTCTGGCTTGTCAATTTGTTGAAAACATGCTGGAGATTAATAAAATTTGCTTTTGTTATACTCTGAGGGTCTTGTCAAGTTCTATTTTATTCCCCTATGTTGTTTGTTTATACAAGCATATAATATTAAATCCAGTTATTAGAACCATTTCATCATTGGAGCTTACATAAATCTTGACTTTCCCTTATCTGTATGGGCCTACTCTTGTTGGAATTAACAATTAAGTTTAGGTTGTATTCTGTGTTTTCCTTCTGCAACCAAGTCTCTCAAAGCACCTTGAAGATACAGAAAAATCAGGCCTAGCAGGCTTTCTATGGTTGTTCCTGCTATCTGATGCAAAACAGGTAGCTATCAAAGAGAGAACATTCTTTGTGGTGGGAAACCAGTTGTGGAACATTCTGCCAGGGAGATTCACCTGTTATCTCTCATATTTAATTTTCTGTGTCTGGAAAACACCTTTTTTTTTTTTTTTTTTTTGCTCCTCAAGCTTTGTAGATTCAACTTTAATCTCTCTGCTTTATGCCACTTTTATGATTCTGTGGCTTCTAGTGAACTTAAGTTGTACATTGGACTCCATCCATGCATATAAACATGCTTGCTCAGAAGTCCCATTAAGATTAATGTGATTAATCAAGATCCTGTTAAGCTCAGTGGGAGAGGGCTTTCCCTGTAGCTGCTCTCAGGCTCTGGACTTCTTTTCCAAGAGAGGCAGCTTCTTCCTTGCTATCCTTTCATAGGCAGCTGAAGATCTTTTTATTTGGGCAGGTCTTTGTGGACTGCTGCTCAGCAGGAAGGGCCTTTCATGTGGTGTATTTTATATTTGCTGCTCTTTTTACTGGTTATGGTTTTAATTTTATTTATAGTTTATTTATAGTTTTAACTTTTGCATGATATAAATAGTCCTGGACTGGGAGAAAGGCAGTAAGTTACAACCACAACCACAACCAGGTTTACTCCTAGGTGAGTGGGAAATGAATTTCCAAAATTAATGACGATACTTTATCTGCAGTTCATTCTATTGTTAATGGGTGGGCGTTTTCACTGCATACTGCACTAGGGTGGCAGCCATTCCTTTTATGAAGGCCAGACTCAATGTGGCAGTTTAGTGTGCAGGTGCTTGCATTTCTCACACAACTCTCATGGCACACCTATGCTCTCCCCAAACACAATTCCCTTCTCTGTGGCAGAATGCCCATGTAACTACTGTATGTAAGAATGGTTCTGCTTATATATTGGTTGGGTTTGTGTTGGAACAACTGGATAAAACACCCAACTTGCAACAAATGGTCTGGCTAAGTTAAGCAAACTACACGGGTTAGATTCAAAGGACATGTAACTGTTTGTAGGAAAGATCATCTTTTCAAGGTAAGTATGTGGTGTGTCTTCTCTGATTTGGTCTAGTTCAAGGGATCATACCTGGTTTGCTATTACATCTCTCATTTGTTCAAACCAGCAAGTCTAATCCATAATCTCTGTTACTCTTATCACTAACTCTATGGTGATCTTTCCATTCCAAGACAGATCTTACATCTTAGCTGGTTATACTAGCAAAAGAGAAAAGTACATCTTTCCTGTGCAGAAAATCCAAATGTCAGATTTCAAAAGAAAAGTGATAGAGTTTTCCTTTCTGAGTTCTATCTTACTGAAAACTTGTAATACACTTGCAGCAGCAGTAGAGCCTCTTTGGTCCTCCAGAAGCTCTGGAGATCAACTCCCATAGTCTCTTGTCACTGGCTTTGATGGTTTCTGTTGATCATAGTGTTACCCTTATTTTTGGGGTCCCGTGGGGGACACCTTAATGTGCTCCAAATAATGGGAAATGGGAATTAGCCAGAGCACAAGCTGTAGCACTACAAGAGGCAGGGTAACCTAGCGAGATCTTTAAATCCAATTTTTATGGGGTCAGGCCAAGCCAAAAACAAAGCAAAATTGTCTAATAAAATGATTTTATTGAGGAGAATTCACTCATGCATGCACACAAGATACACACAATCACACATTCACACAAGAGCTAGCTGAAAGGGAAAGGAAGGAAAATTATAGAGAGGCTGAGAGATCTGGGGGGATTTATAATTACCAGTCCAGAAGAGTAGTGAAGAGCAGAAATGTATTTTGGTTTAGGTAGGACCTAGGGGCAGTTCTCATTCAGGAGCCAGACGGACAGAGTGATGGGTAGATCTTCAAAAGACTGCACTGAGCCTCCTCCAGTCAGGGGTATTTGTACCTGAAAATGGCTTGTGGCTGTGAAGGCTCCAGATGCAAGACAAAGGGAACCTGTTGTGGACAATTAGTCTTTTGCCTGTTGATGGGCTTATTGCTTTGATTGACAAAGACATGATGGATGTTGTAATAGCTGTCTATTGTGGGTGGTGTGAGGACAGAGGAAAGAATCCAGGTGTACAAGGGATGGATATCTGTCAATCAGTGTCCTGGTAGGCTCCTCACAGTTGGATTCCCTGGAAAATTCCAGCTTCGATTTAAGCCTATTATCCACAGGAATGGTGTGTATTTGCCTGACAAACGACTCAGTCTTACCTGGAGGAATTTTGGAGTTGACCTATGCTTCTCACATTTAAGTCAAATTCTTTCCCTTGCTTGGTTTGACCTCTCTGTCACCTCTCAGACTTGAATTTGATATCAGAGCCAATAAAATGTGTTGCCAATTACATATGATGCCAATTAGGTATGGTGCCCATCCACACCATACAGATATTGGGGACCCCCAAAGCGGGGCCTTACAATAGTGTCAAATTTTCAACCAGTCAAAGCAAGCCTAGTCAGGCCTTGAACCTCTGCTTAATTTTAAACACCAGAATTCTTCTTGGAGGGCCTTTCCCTTTGTCAAACCTTCACCTGTAAGGTGAAGAGAAAAGATCTGGAAATTCATGGAGCCTTTGACCTGTTTTGTTAGAGTAAATGGGTCCCATCTGAGTGAATGGAAGCATTCTGCTTAGGATCTTTTGTGAATTTTGTAAAAAACAAAATCTCAAAATTTATTTAAAAAAAAACAACCCTATGCAAGCTCTGCTTGAGTGAAAGGACATTTGAAAAGTCCTTTTCTCTGCCTTGGCAGGTAACTCTGGATTTGTTTTTTCAGTTCAAGGCTAGGGAGGTGGTCAGGTAAGAAACAGGGCAGCATAGAAGCATCCCTGCTCAGCCTATAATACAACACTGCCTTTCCATTTCCATACATGTCCTGCCACCATTTAAAAAAGAAAAAAGCACAAAGATTTTTCTCTGAGCCTGCTAATCTTCTGGATTTTATTGCTATAGCTTTGACCAAGGAGATGTTTGCTAGCCTTATGCTAGCAAGAATGGGGATGTTCTTGAACTTTAATCTAAAAGCCACCTAAGCAACTGATTTATCAAGATAATAAAATATAAGAATCAGATGTTAAAGTCAGATGTATGTCTTATTGCTGTTCTTCAAATATAATTAGAACAATAAGTTTCCATTCACAAGTGTAGACTTAATACAAATCAGTGATCTAACTATTATCTTGATGTATACTTTGAACAACTATTTCTAAAAATTCATGAACTTAATAGATGTTATTCTGTAAAATAATTGGATTTTACTGAGACTTGAGACATTTCTGCACTAAACTGTTATAGTGCTATTATTCCACTTTCAACATTCTGTGGAATTCTGGGGTTTGTAGTTTACTGAGGCCAAAGACCTCCCTGGCTGAGAATCCTAAATGCCTCTTCCTAAAATACAAGCCTCAGAATGCTGAAAGTGGAAAAATAGCACTATAACAGTGTAGTGCAGAAATTGCCTAAGTATACACTTGTGAATGGATATTGTTGAACTCCTAATTCCCATCGCCCTCAGCCAGGGATGATGGAGATAATAGTTATCCAACAGCTGGATGGTCTCACGTTCCTTATCCTTGCCCTAGGACATAGGCCTAGGAAGTAGCATTCTATTGCCACAAGGCATCTAGCTCAGTGTTCTTTATTCTGACTACACTACCTCTCCAGGGTTTCAGGGAGGAGTCTTTCACAGACCAACCTGGAAGCACTCTGGACTAATCTTGACACCTTCTGCACGAAAAGCAGGAACTCTTATCAAGCTATAGACATCCAAGTTCAGCTGACAGCTGGAGGGGGGGGCTGAATTTCCCCAGCAGGAGCAACTCATTTTGAGCCATTTCATTTTTAATGCAGAGTTTTCAATGAACAATTAAGACACATTAACTTTACCAAAGATCTGCACTAGGTGGAGATGAAAACTGCTAGATAGTTTTGGTTAATATGAATGAACACAGCTGCCTGGATTTTTGGACTTTTCTTGGGGTTGTGGGGATGGTCCTGCTAAATGTACACCACTGTTCAGGATTTGGAAGATCTGAAAGAAAGAAAAAAAAGACTCTCTTACATAATACTTTCTGGAACAGCGGCAGACGAACTTATCCAGCAGCAGAAGAACAGACTACATCAGTTGGTAGTGAGTTTTCACTCATTAGAGCAAAGCTAAGAGAAGCTGCTTCTTGGTCTGTAGTTCCCCAAATCACCCAGCCAGGTATTTCAGCAGAGACTGTCATGGATGATGTTGTCAACAGAGTAGATCTATCTGATTTCCAAGGTCTTTTCCAGCTCTGTCATTCAATGATCCACGCACATTGTGTTTTCTACAAATCTTCTTGAAACAACTGCTTTGTGAAGTGACAACTCCTCTGTGCCCACCTTGACAATATTATGATCCTCTATAAACACAAGAGGGCTTATTTAAAGTATAATGCTGCTTTAATAGTTTAACATGTTTGTTTGCTTATCCATTTGTTACTCACTCATTTATTTATTTATATGTTTCTTTGAGGCTGCCATTCAGAGGTGGAGCACATGCTTTGAATGCAGAAGGTTTCAGGTTCAGCTTCTGCCAGGCCCAGTTTAGAGAGAACAAGGGGAAAAAATCTCTGAAGCGAGTCAAAGGTAGACCTAGACAGACAACTAGTCTGATTTAGGAAAAACCAAACTCATATTCGTGTTCAAGGAAGCAAATATGTATATAATGATTGGTATACAGAAGTAAATTACATGAAGAAATAGATGGAGGAACTTAATAAGGCTGCAAATCTGCACATGCTATTGTGGGAGTAATCCCTACCAAACTCGGTGGGGTTTACTTCTGAGAGGACTGCAATGCAAGTGACTAAAATTGTTGTTGTGGTATACCTTCAAGTAATTTCTGGCTTATGGTGACCCTAAAATGAACCTATCACAGGGTTTCCAGAGGCTGAGAGTGTATGACACGCCAAAGGTCACTCTGTGGGTTTCCATGGCCGAATGGGGAAATCAAACCCTGGTTTCCAGGATTGTAGTCCAATGCTCAAATCACTACATCATGCTGTCAGGGAATTCCTTCTTCTCTTGGTTATATGCAGGCAATCAACATTTGTTATCAAGGAAAAGACTGAATAACTTTTTGGGACTGTATAACATTTCAGTAATGGATCACAGGGGCTACATAGGTAAAATAAATTATTTTTAGAGCCATTGGTGAAGGTGAGTGGGGAAGACTGTTTCTGAGCATACAAAAGCTGCTTTCACCTTACCACTAGGCTATTATAGTTAACTCATTTCTAACAAATTAGAAAAGTCCACTTCCATTAGAAAAGTGCTCACTTTATGTGTAATAATACATATCATCTGGTATTTTTATTCAATAATATTTGAATAGCATTTTCAGTATTTCATAGAAGTAACCAATAAAGTTTGAAAGCATGCAGATTGTTTCATTTTTGCTTGCTGGTCTAACAAAAGATCACCTATATTTCACATATTTGATCTCTGAACACTTCCCTCAGGTTGCCACAAGATGGCTCTGTGACCCAACAAAAATCTATCTGGCTGGGTTTTTTTTTTTTTTGGTCTATACTTTTTTATTAGAAACCAAAAAAACAGTATATTTCAAATCCTTCTTCACATTGACATAATCAATTTTCCTTATTTTACAATAGTATTAATAAAAAAAGATAAAAATGATTACAAACATATTTACTTCCCTCTCACAGTCACTTCCCCTCTACTCTGATTTGTTCTATTTACACTGACCATTTACTTTGCAGTCTCCATAATTCCCAAATCTCTTTGCTGACTGGTCTCTTTTACCCTAATTACTTACTCAAAAATACTAAATTTATTATTACTGTTATATTAACCTCTTATTCAATTATCCATGAACATCAATTTAAATAATATTTCTCAATATATTCCTTGATTATATTCAAATTTTTCCTTCCCTTTTCTTTTCTCTCATGTTTTATTCTAGCTGCCAAATCCTCTAATCCAACATATTCCTGCAGGAATATCTGGCTGGGTTTCTGAGTCAATGCTGGGTTTATGCATAGGAATGGTTTATTTGCCTGGAGTTACTACGGCCACCTGTGATTTTGCCAATATACTGAAAATGTAGTACAAAGAATAGAAGCCACCACCCAGTCTAGGGAAATCACTGCTAAATACAGGTTTTTGTAGCTACAATCTTTGGTGGATTGGGCATAGATATTCCTGGCACTGATGTGTCCTCCCTACACTGTCTCAGGTCAGCTGACTGCGTGAGCACTACTGAAAAGAGACTTCTGTCCTTTAAATGACTCAAAGTTTCTCTTGGCACCACCCTTTCAATCACCAAGTCTCTGTGGATTTATGACTGAACCAAAGTCTGTTAAGCTTGTGGCAAAAGTCCCACTGCTTGTAAATTTGATTGGTGTAAGACACACTACTTCTCAGCCTGCAAGGGATACTAGCAGGATGGCCCTACCATTAGACAAAGTGAGGAAACTGCCTCAGACAGATGCTGAGATGTTTCCTGGCCATTTCCCTCTGCTAGAGGACACTGCTGGGTGTGCAGATTTCTCTCAGATGCCCTGCTGCCCTGAGTGGGGTCTCCATCCTCCAG
>CAOKZL010000441.1:377500-487500 GCA_948472985.1 Iguana delicatissima
CTGCAGACTTCCATACAAACTGCCAGAGACCAGGTATAAGAGCTTTTATAATACTGTACACTAAGTGTCTTTTTGAAAAACAAACAAACAAAAAAAAATGCTTTAAAAAAAAGCCCTTTTGTGGGGGCTGGTTTCAGAAAGGTAATACATTATTGCAGCTTGTAAGAGGCATCAAGAAAGCTGCCTGAATCCAAAAGATATTTTTAAAAGTAATACCTAGTTCTGTATGGCTAGCAGGTGTTTTCTTATCCTTCTAGATGGTTATGTGTTAGTAGAGCCGATGATATACACAGGCTTGGGAAGCTATAAGGTACCCTTTTCTGTCTGGTCAATTTGGCACATTGAAGTGAGAATAATGTTGTCCTCCAGATGCTATGGAACTTCAGGAGCCCTAGCCAGCATAGTCAACAGTGAGGAGTGTTGGGATTTTCAGCTCAATTTCTGGAGGGCTACACAGTTTTTGTCTCTGGAACGGGTTTCTATTTCTACCTGAAACAAAATATTATCTGGATTCTTATCATGTGTCATGTATCTGCACATATCTGTCCATGGATTATTTTTTAATAGTTGTTATGTGTCTTCAAATTGATTCTGACTTACGGTGACCCTATTACAGCATTTTCTTGGCAAGATTTATTCAGAAGAGATTTACTGTTGTCTTCTGCTTAGACTGAAATTGTGTGACTTGTATGAGGCCACTCAATGGCTTTCCATGGCTGAGCAGGGATTCAAAGGTAGCCTCCCAGCATTCTAGTCCAATACTCAAACCACTATATCACATGAGCTCTTTTTGTTGTTTAATACGTCCCTATAATTTCTTTTTGTTATCGGCAGTCCTTGTGTAAAACACTAAAGAACTATATGTTTTGAATGTGTTCGTCACTACATCTTGTTATATATAGTTTTTAATCTACTATGTAAAAGTAAAAGTTTGTGAGTTTGTGCATTTGTCTGCATCAGGTAGGCGAAGACTTCATATGATTGGCTGTGTGAGGCAAGAAGACCTCATATGATTGGCTGGCTGTGAAGATTCTATGGAATCCTGGGGTTGGCAGTTTAGGGAGGAGCCTTTAGAATACTCAGCCAGAGAGCTCTTGGGCCTTAGGCCAGTTGCTATGGAGACAAGACCCAGTAGCAAGAAGAAGGGCAGTGTATTCCCTCAGAAACCAAACATCTGTTATATTAGCATCTCTAAAAAAAAAAAAATAGAGATGAGGCCTAACAGCAAGGAAGAGGACAGCGCATTCCCTCAGGAACCCAACTTCTGAAATGTTAATAACTCTGAATCAGATTGGATTGGTATAAGGGAAAGTTATAGATACTGCACAAAGCAGTTTGGGGAGTTACAGACACAGGATATCAAATCTGTGTATTTCAACCGCATCTAATTCCTGAGCTAAGGTAAGATAATTCCTAAGGTATTTCTAATAAGTGTTACCTATGAGAAAATAAAATCCTGGGCAATGCCAAATAAAAATGCTAGTATCTTATATGGGCACATACACAGTGTTGGCCTCAGCAGATTACATTTCTTAATAAGATATAATCTGTTGATCCCACCAGCCAGAGGTTAGGTGTTTGGCAACTTTTTTTTAAAATCCAGACCTGGCAATAAAAACCATAATTTATTAAACCTACCACCCATTCCCTGGATGGTGAGCTACATCCAACTAAAATGGTCAGATGTGACTGTTCTGGGGCTCAGTGATAAAGATAAGCATATATTGCTGCTGTTGTGTGTATATGGGGGATCCATTGTGAAAATTCATGTCCAGATTGAAATTGATACATGAATGAATACTGTGGCAATCCCCTGGTTCAATATTCATCCACACGGAGAGGCAATTATCAACTGCTTCCACTTTGTTTCCAAAATTTGTGATTGGGGTAGTTCAGCTCTCCTCAGTGGTAGCTGGCAGCCTCCATGACAGTTGGATGGTAAATCTGTTCCCAGTTTCATTTTAGAGACTGGGTTCAGCCACTTGGATAGTTCCCTTAACATTCAGATTAAAACCCAGTGTGACTTCACCATCCCACTGACATAGAAAACCATTGCTCCTTATTGCATGATGGACTATTCACTGGTATATCACCTGGAAAATGGGTTCCTTTATTTTCCATGTATCACAGCAGACATATCAGAGGAAAACACACAGCCATACAAAAACCCTGGCCCTTTCCACGGGGGGGGGGCGTGAAACACGGGGAAACGGGGCAGCGCATGCGGGAACGGAACTTACCTTGATCCGTCACCGCGGGGAGCAGCGCGTGTTCACTGCTCTACATGGCAGCGGTGTCCAGCGGCGTCCGGCAGCGCCTGGCGGTGCCCAAAATGGCGGCTGGTGGCTTCCGGCGGCTCTCCGCCAATTGGAGAAGCGCGCCAGCTGGAAGCCCACCCCCGGGCAGCTCTGCAGGGATGCGCTTGCACACCCCTGCAATTCCACATGGGGTGCTGCGATGGGCTAGCACGCGTGTGTTTCATAAAGACCACATGAAATGTGGTCTTTATAAAACACGCGACGCCACCCCCGCAGCTGCGTGAGTGCAGTTTGAAGTGTGGAACCTCCACATTTCTAACCGTCCTAGCACACTCCATGGTGTGGACGACCTCCAGGTCAAGTCGTCCTACCCTGTGTTACCCCGTGTTTTTCCCCGTGTGGAAAGGGCCCCTGAGTGTCACATCCAAGTCAGTGAGATGGCCAACTGGGAGCGGATGTGTGTGTGTGTGTGTGTGTGTGTGTGTGTGTGGTCACAGTCATGGTAGAGTCTTTGACCCATCCCATGTCACATTGTTAGTGTGAGAATTGTTAATCTCTTTTGGGCCACTGAAATCACATGAAAACCCCTGTGCTAAACAGAAAGCTATGTTGTTGGTTCTCCTCACACGACATTGGGGATCTGCCCCAGTGACACAGGAAGGAGCACCGTTTCACTGGTTATCAACAATGAAGAGTGGACAAAACTGGAACACTTTTTTGTCAGTGACTCCTTAGTAGTAGTCGGTATTACAACTATTTGCATAAAGGTAGTAGTGGTGCCTTGTCATGAATTTTAAATCTGGGAGATAAAAACTTGATGGAAATAATTAGGAAGGAGTGGTGGTAGAATAACAGAAGCCAATTTTGCTGGGTGTACAAGAGAATCTTGTGTGGTTTTGGATGGAGAAATTAATACAGTAAATTGGCAATGTGTATACCAGACCTACATCTTTTTAGCACATGTTTTCTCTCTCTCTGCGTGTACCATTTGAATCATCCCTTAGGTAGCAAACAGCAGGGAAGGGAAAGACTCAAACCTTTTTCATCTGTGCTATGGTCCTAATTCTCTTACCTGCACCCCTAGTAGTTGCCAGCTAATGTTTTTAAAAAGAGTTCCTGTAATCTCAAGTGATGTATTGGAGCTTCTTTAAAATAAACAACTAAAGATTAGAAGTAAAAATCCCCTGAGACAAATCCATATTATATACATTGGTGGTGTGATCATATTCAGAATATTGTATACAGTTTTGGTCAACACTCCTAAAATCAGGGTATTGGGTTTCTGGAGAAGATGCAGAAAAGAGCAATCATAACAACCAGGGACTGAACTGATTCTCCTTTGTGGGGTTTTATGGAGTAAAACCTAAAGTTGATTGGTGGTGGTAGTGATAGACAAGAGAGAGAAAAGTTTTCATTCTGTGGAAAAAGTAGCTAATTATATTTTTTTTTCTTGGTCTATCTTACTGCTAAAATCAGGCCACTTGCTGAAGCTAAATGATGGATGCTTCAGGACAGGTAAGAAAAAGTATTTCATTTCACAGTGCATAGTTAAATATGCTATGGCAAAGTGGACCAGTGAAGCTTGGGTGGCTTTCAAAGGAACATAGGTAAATTTACAAAGGACAAGACTGTCCATGGTTATTATGCAGTTGCGATGGAGGCTTATTACAGCCAGGATCAGAGGCATTATTTCAAAGGAACACAAATAGGATGATGCTGTTGTGCTCATCTATTGTTTATGGGCTTCCCAAGAGCATCTGCTTGGCCACTGTGTGAAAAGAATGCAGAACTAGGTAGGCCTTTGATCTGACTCAGAATAGTGGTTTGTCTGTTGTTATCTGTAGCTTCCCCATCAAAGCAAAACAATGGCACACTATGGCAATGAAATTGTGTGTCTTTCCCCCTGAGATATAAGCAATCAGTATTTTCTTAACCCATGCCCTGCAATTAATTACACAGTATAAACAGTTGGGAAAATAGATTCTTGGATATATATTTTATTTGAGTGGTTTAGAATATCATACAGTAAACAAGATTTCTGTAAAAGTTAATTTATCCATAGTGGTGCGTTTCATAAAAATAGTTGCTCACTTACAGCCTTTCTGTGACTATTAATACATGGAATTATATTTATAGCGATAGAGCTGTACAAGGTAAATTCACAGCTAACACTACACAGAAATATTATTTGGAATGGGGTTTAGATGATGTGCTGTCTTCACAGGTTATCAATTACAGCCGCATAAAGCAATTACTGCACAAGGAATCGCTGGGCACTGTGCAAATTGGAGTTTATGCAAGCATAATCTCAACTGTTTGTTTTTCCCATTGCTGTTTGTTTTTGTTCATTGTGTGTAGGAAATAATATAGATGGACATGCGTTTCCATTTTCATTAGGGAAACACTATCCGTAGTTCAGATTTAATAAATTAACATCAAATTATGCCAAATATCTAGACTGGGGATAAAGATATATCTCTGATTTCTTAATTAAAAACTATATATATATATTTGTAAACAGCTACATATCTTTGTGCTTTCTTAAAAAATTATAATGGGGCTAGCTCTTAAATAAGCATTTTGTTTCAAAGGTGCAAAATCCTTTCTTTCCCAACTATGGTGGTAGAAATATGTCTCCATTATCTCCTGGAGGAAAAACAGAACTGCAGTAGCTCTCACAGCGGAATGGTTTGGGAGATCTAGCAAGATGCTGATCTCTTGTACCAGTTATGATCTTAATGGCTAATCTCCATCACCTCTTCACATTCTTCTCCAAATCAAAACTTCCACTGACCTTCAACAGCAACTGGACTTCACTCAAGTCATCGAACAGTGTATTTCCAGGTTGCATTAGAGTTTGCCAAAGACATATGACCAAGTTTGTGTTTTTTTAATATATGTATGTATTATTACTAAGTGTGGTTGTTTTTGCTCTTCTTTGTATTGCTGTTTTTTCTTTCTTTTAAAGCAAACGTCTCAGGGGCTAACAGCTGATAAATGGAGCTCATTGGAGAAGCTGTACTTCATCGGTGTGGAATGAAATGTTCTTGTGGCACTTAAGATTTGAACTTTAAAAGCAAGAAAGACATAAATAAGAATGTAGAAGGAAGAAAAGAGCAGGATGCCTGAGGAATGTATGACTAAATGAAGAGTTTTTCTAGCTCTCTTATCTTTGAATTTTTATTGTGTAATAGAGGACACAAATCAAAGATAGTCATATCAAAAGAAAGTTGACCACATATTCAGGTGGTTATGAGTTCCTGCAGGAGACAGAGGCTGTTCTGAAAGGAAACTGCAGCTTTTAATCTTTCAAGAATCACCCTGACATCATAGTGGTCTGCGGAAACCGTATTTTACAGTTCTCCACATTGAAATTGATGTGATATCTGGTAACCCAGCAAGTGTTTGTGTGTGCACTTGTGAGTGGGGTAGTAACTTGTGGTAAATTGCTTTTGAGGCTCAATTTGAAAGTACAATGCCACCCTAACTTTTTCCCCAACATACAGAAATATGGTTTGTTCACAAAAAATGGCAGTAGAAATGGTATCGCACCAGCTATCCACTAGGGTTCCTCACCTTGCATAATGAATTATGCTACTGGTATTGGGTGGTCTATTCCAAAGTGTTAACAGTACAGAAATGTCATGGATGTACAATTTCAAATGCTTCAAACCCCCATCTGGATATGTCAATAACAATTTATTTACAACATTTAACTCAGATAAAAGATTCTATTTCCACTTTTAGCTTGCTCCGTGCAGTTTTATTTAAGGCGATGTTCCAGTTTGTGATTGCTCTAACTTCTTCCAGTTTCTTGATATAAAGTTTGAATGAAAATCCCAAATCCTTCATGCAGTGGAAAACAACAAACTAAAGCTACACTGCACTGTCCTCATGGTCAACTGTCCTTCATATAATTTTGGTTTCTTCCATAGCTGCCAAAGTCTCTGAAGTGAAACTGGGGACTTGTGGGTCACATTTAAATAATGTGTGACTATTATGTTGCTTCAACTTATTAAGACATTATGCACGTTTATCATGGAATTACATATTACTGTTTCCATTCCTCAATGTTTTGAGTATGTATGTGTGTGATAGTTAAAATAAATTAAAGTAAATCAATGTGAGACAGAAGCTAAGAAGGATGTTCTGTGTCACTGTGAAACAGTTAGAAGGCAACAGTCATGGATTTATCTGCTCATAGCAGACGTGCCAGATTTTAGTACGCCAGGCAGCTTATCAGAACCTGGAATCTTCCATGGTCCTGGCGAGACAGTTGCCTTCCGAGCTGTTGTGTTGGTGCTGCGTGTGTTAATGGAGTGGAGATGTCCCTTCCGTGGGAACTCACTGGGCTTCTTCTCAGATTCCTTCTGGTTGTGATTTGTGTCACTTCCATGCGAGCTGCAGCTATTGCTACTGTACGCCTTTGTAGCACCAGAGGAATCCAGCTTGATGTGTTCAGAAGCTGCAGCTGGTTTCTTCACTGCTGCAACTGCAGTATTGTGGTCTTTTATGCTGAGAGATCCTCCTCTTTTGCTTTCCAGCCACTTGGATCTCCCAGCCAGTTCATCATTGGTTCCTGCACACCCATGATCTCGTACTCTAGGCTCAGCCATTGTGTTCAGTCCGACTGCCTTACTTTCTGAGGCCAGCCTGCCACTTTCGCCAGTCTTACTCTTTCCTTCTGAGCTTCCTTTCCTAGAAGCCTCTTCATGCTTTGACCTGTCTACCTTTTTAGGACTCACAGACCTCTCTCTTTGCTCGCTTAACCTTTTCTTTTTGTGGCCATTTGCTGGAAGCTCCTTTGGTTTTCTTACATCATGTTCCCTCTTAATATCCCAAGTTGGTTCTGGGTTTATATGGTGGGAAGGGTCAGAGGGTTGGGCTAGATGTGATGAAGATAATGGTGAAACAATGTCATCAAGGGAAATAGTTACTTCCGGCAGACCTGGGGAGGCGGCAGTGGGAGAACTCCAGGAGTTTGGTTCGTCTGTTGTAACAAAAAAGGAATAAGGTCAGTTCCATCACTCTTTTGCAGAATGCATATTAGAAACAGAAATTGGACTCCATTTTCCCAAATCCCCCAGCCAAAATGGTCACTGCCAATGCTAGCTTAAGGTTTCTGGGAAATGTACACTTGTTTCCAGTGGCTGTTCTGTCTGCGGGATTTTAGGAACTGGATCCAAAACAGCATCTCTTCCAAAGTATGACTGCAACTCCTTGTACATAAATTTAAGCTAAAGTTTAAGACAACATTAAGAGACTGAAGTTGCTAGGAGGGAACAGAGGAGTTAAATCAATATTAAATGTCATCTGCACAGTAACTCCCAGAGATCTGCTGACAGAGCAACCTGAGAGAGAGAGAGCAACCTGCTACAGGAAGAGGGTAGGAAGAGGATTATGCCAGGTATAATCCTTCTTGAACCCAGGGAGACAGCCACAATGCTGGCAAAAAGTCAGACCAGTCTTTTTAGATTTTTAGATTTTTTTTAGATTTTTAGGTTTAGATTTAGCATAGTTTCAATTGGCCTAATGTTGACTCAGCTGGTCTGATCAGATGGGTCATATTTCTGATAGAGACCATGGCATAGAATGAGATAGATGGAAGTCGTTGTTCCCATGCTGAATCCCCAATCCGATTGTTGCCTCTGCAACTAACAACAGATGGCAAAAGAAGGTAACTGGCAGATAGTGGGGACAGGGTTAGACTCCTCCTTCCTCCAAGATCCATTCCCATTTCAATTCATCACCCACAATTACTTTATATATGAAAAAGATATAGGGAGTTCAAGTCTACATCACATGTATTTGATCCTTGCATACAGGCTTAATTTAGCTACCAATAAAGATTTCAGTGAAAAATGTACTGGATGAACCATTATGATATGTATCCTACCCAACAAATCTAAATTGCACCTGAATTTCCATCTAGGCTGCAACTCTCTGAAAGCACAGCACTCACTCTTTGAAACTAAAAGCAGCTTCCTGGCCTTCTCAGATGGAAGTGATTTTTGTATGTCCAGAGATCCTGCAGATCATTCATGGACCTTTCATGGTCATTTGGGAGGCAGTTTTAGCTATCACCTATATCATAAAAGGAAAAAGTGTCTATGTATTTTTACAAGTATGGAATTAAATGGAGATTGCAGCATGGGATAATTATATGTGTGCTTCAGGGCCACTGGTAACCTTACAGGTGAGACAGCTACCTCAAACAGTAGATCTTGAGGCATGGGAAAGAGACAAAGCTGTTAGGCCACGCAGCCTGCCCTGTGTCTCCTAAGCTGCCCTGCTGCCCTCAGTTGGAGTGAGGGATGTTTCCCATCACCATTATTGAACCAAGACCAGCTGGCTTCTGTGGATGTATTGGGCAGAAGTACCATCTTGTCCTTCTCTTCAGGCAGCAAAGCATTTTGGGCTAGCCTTGGTATTATTTGATGGAATATACACACAAGAAGCCAGGGAAATAGTGGGCATTTGTACAGAGCCCAAATAAATGGACTACCGCATCTAAAATTAGTTCAGGAATTGTCCATAAACTATGATACATTTTGGAATAACCATTAAACTTACCTGTCCCCCTGTAACATTTTGCCCTATTTTTAAAAATATCCCATCTACAATTGCTTAGAATACTGATCCCCTCTTTTTCTTGCCTCAGTGACACATATACCTTATGCATGATGCCATTTATGGTAATTTGCATTATTTCCCCTGTGTCAAAAGTGCTTTCCATGAAGAAAATTAGCAGTGTTTTAAGACTCTAATAAATAAGAGATATCAAATACTCAATAGGTTGGATTCAGACTAAGTTTGTTAACCTTTGTTCCTATAAAATCAATGAGACTTCAGTTTAATCATAATTAATTTCTTGCATTTATTTCACTGAGACCTATGTTCAGATAACCTAGTTTTCCAGCTTTACGGATACCTAATAGCTCTTCTGTAACTAAGAGGTTTATTCTGACAATAAGGCTGCAATCCTATGCACACTTACCTGAGAGTAAGGTCCATTGAACACAATGAGACTTACTTCTGAGCAAGCAAGTATCATATTCTAAAAGTTAAACAAGCCCAAAGACAAACAAGGAACCACAGTTCAGAACATGAGAACATTCAAGAACCCATATCATGAATTACCTTCTTCAGCTTTTATGGACAGGTACTAGAAAACAAAATAGCGGAAAATTGTAGACAAATATTTTCTGATGTATTTAAAAATATTGCTGAGCTGAGTTGAGAGATGAGTTCTGTGAGCATTCTTGGATGCCTGTTGTCGAGGGTCTGGGGACTGATGGTCAAAAGACTTTGAAAATCATCACATGTAATGCATTCCTATCATCTTGACCGCTGCACTGCTACTCCATTTTTTTTTGCACTGCACTAGGGAAATGAATCTACCAAAGTATGGCAAAGCAGGGAGTATTGTTTGCAAGACACCTTTCAAGGAAAAAATGTGTATTTAAGTATAAACATAGCAGGGCATTCTGTTAGCGAATTATGACTATAATAGGACCTATGCCATCACAACTCACTTTTTTGGTCATTGCAGAGGTTGCAATTGTGTTCCAAGCATGCAATGACCAAAGTCCCTACCCCATCCAACATATAAACAGCACAGACCCCACAACATGGCCATTTCCATGTTTTCAGAGAGTGGCAGGGGTGGGGAGGAGGATCAACATGGACATGCCCAGCTATTTTCCTGTAGCTGGATGTGCTAGAAGGACTTCAGTCTAAATCTTGTTGTTAGGTCTGACTGGAATAGACCCATTGGATCAAAAGGATGTATGTATGTGTTGACTTACCATTCAGCAATTGATTGAATGGGACTATTCTAGCTGGAAGTAACCAATGAGATGCCAGCCATCATCTGCAAGGCTATCCTAAGGATGTCCAGAAGTCTTTATAGATGCTATTGCAGTGCATCCAGCTACAAGAAAATACAGTCTTCCCTCCACATTCGCAAGGGTTAGGGGCACAGGACCCCTGTGAAAGTGGAAAAACCATGAATAACTTTAGGCCCTCCCAAACCACATTTAACACACATAAAAAGTATGATCACCATATTCAACCCACTATGGATTCCTTTGAGGCATCAGGGTTCTTTCACAAGGCAGAAATGAGTGGCTGGTGGGGCTTGTCACCTCCACTGCTGCCCCACACCATTTTTAATACGGACTCACTAGCCTCCTTCACAGTTTCTCAGTCTCACGAGCCTTACAGTCCCTATTAAAAATGGCATAGGGAGGCAGAAGAGGTGACAGCAAATAATTTGTGAATAATAAAATCTGTAAAAGTGAAATCCGCAAATGTTGAGGGCTGACTGTAGCTGGATGCATCCCCAGTCTCTGACAACATGGAAATGGCTGTGTTGGGGGGCTGTAATGTTTACAAGATGGGTTTTGTGATGGGTTACTACATCAGGAGATGTAGTAACAGAGAAGTAGCCATGTGAAGATCTCAGCCATTGTCTATTGGAATGTACAATATATGCTGAATTAGATGCATCCTTGATTTCACATTGCAATGAGCAACAAGAGCTAGTAGGTCCATCTCACAGCTTCAGACAATTCAGCACCATTCATCCTTACTGATGACATGATACAGCCATAGCTGAAGACGTATTATCTCATCATATTTCCTGCGAGTTTCTTGATTGGCTAGGTGAAAAATAAAGAAACCTTACTAATGCCAACGTTAAAATATTTCACTGAAATGGCAGCAGTTTAAGGAGGGAGGGAGGGAAGGAAGGAGTAAAAAATTCATGAAGAAGTAGACGGCAGGTTGTGTTGGGGCGGAGGGAAATGCTTTTCACACCCCTTGAAAACACAGCTTTTGCCATTCAATTGTTCAAGGGCACACATTCAGCACCATTCTACATCCATCTTCATGAAGGCTGTTAACAAACAGTTCCATTTTGCTTGACTTTTAAAATACTTATTAAAGAAGAAGGGAAACACACACACACCGCCAGTCTAATCAGCAATTACTGAGCCAAGGCTGTACCAAATTATGGTCTGCATATGAATAATTACCAGCACATTCAAAGCTAATTTCACAAATTATATTCATGGGTGATGATATCTAACAGATTTTAAAATCATCCTTAGCAGCAAGATAGGCCTTGCCCCAGGGAGATCAAAATCCAGAGTTTGACCATGCTGTTGCGACAGAGGGACGAAATGAGCTTTTACTGATAAGATTTTCATGTAACTGGGGATATGGTGGGTTGGATCAATATTACACATTTACACTGGCAGAAACAAACTCCTCTGGCCACTCCTCCCCATGGCAATCCCTCCAGCCCCCTAAAAATTCACAAAGGAGGTTTGGGGTTTGGCTGACCCTTGAGGGGAGAAAGGACTGATCCCAGTAAATCCAGTGGAGGCACTTTTTGTGAAGGGAGCCTTTTGGCCGATCCTGGATCCAAGAGGATCTAAACTGTTTTTTCTCTGCTTGCATTAAATGGAGCCATCCTTTTTGTGTGTTTTCTGTCCCCCCTTGATTTCAGTCATTCAATATGGTCCCTTTGCTTTGATTTCCATTCTGCCTGCAACAGAACTTCTTGATCATCGTATGCCCCACACATTGCATTAGAAGTATACAGTCTGTTCAAATTAAATAGTATATAAAAACATGGGACTCTAGAACTGCATTCCATTCTTTTGGATTTCCTATCCAGAATCCCCCAGCTCCCCAACTTTCTTTGTCCGGAAAGCTATAGCCATGGAGACCAACTCTTGCAGAATGTGGAGGAGCCTGTAAGCAAACAAAGAGGGGCATGGATTGTATGCTGCTACTCCACAAGAGCCTTGTTCTCTTCATGCACCACTGAGTTCAGTGGGAATTATTCTCAAGTAAGTGTCATGATATTTACTTCCTAGAACAGTTACATAGGACCAGGATGCCAGGAGCTCAGAGAGCACAGAAGCGTAGAGCTGTTTCTTAGGGCCTGGAAAAGTTACTTTTGGGGTATACTCCTCCCAAAATCTTTCAGCTAGATTTTGGAAGTTACTTTAATCAAATAAATTCTGCAAACTCTTTTCTCCCTGGACATCTCACAAGCAATGTCTCACTCCATCTGCCCGGTTATCTTTCTACTGCCAGACTTCCTCCTCCTCCTCTAGCTGAGGGTGCCAGGAAAGAATCTGAATTCTTCTTCTGTTGCAGTTATTTATTTTAGGGTTTAACCTCCCTTCCCCACACACTATCTAGGATATATCATAGGACATTTAAATCAAGTGCTTTACTGTTCAAAAGGAAATCCTTCACAGAGCTCTGTTCAAACCTTAATGGTTCATTTGGATTTGTTCAACTACCACTAAGGTGATTGTTTTTCATAACATATCTAAACATGAGAAATGCACAATTTTATGGTTTACGACCACTAGATTAATCGTTGTGCTCTTTTTCTGATTACAGGAAAATACTGGAGACATTTATTACTGTCTGAAGTGTGTATTCGTCTTCACTTTTTAATACATTGCAAAGATGGAACAAAAAAAAATCCCTGCACTAATATGCAACAGTATAATAGATTCATCCTCCCTACATAATTCTATAGTAAAGTAATTTTGAACCAGAAGCACAGAAATTACGGTTGTTAAGAACAACTTGGTTGCATGAGCAGAATCTTTGACAGATTCTCCTACATTAATGTATCTGCATGCGCCTCCTCGATGGTCGAGGCACCTTACTCTAAAAGGCAGTGACTTGCTGAGGTTTCACAATCATCTTGGTGACTTAACGGGGATTTTGGGATCTACATTTCCTAAAGCTAAACCTACCATGTCAGCTGCACAACCCTGTTTCTCCTTTAGTAGATATGCATGAGAGTGAAAACATTTTATCACACCAAGACTGTGATCATACATTGGTTAAGCAGACCCCAAAGCTCGGCCAAGGATACCTCTACTTCCTTTCTCACCACCTTCCTACACATGCAGTCAATCTTCCGTCTGCAGGAGCGTGTCCCAAGGTTATTTAATGCCCCAAGGAGGATGAGATTGCCCAGGCAGCATTCAGCTACATTTCTAAGATCAGATGCACAAAGATGGGTAGTGGACCTTCCGATTTTCTTTGTGTCTCCATGTGCCCAGCCACAGGAATGCAGGCACATGGTGCATGGATATCCTTCTCATCCTCCCAGCTACAAATTTGTCATGCTGGCATTATTTGCAGGGAGCGTTGTGCACAGATGTGCTGGATATTGCAACATACTGCAATACATACTGGATACTTTCTTCTGCAGTGACTTTGAAATGGCATACACAGGCAGGGTGAATATTTATACCTACGTACGTCTCCAAATGATTCTAGCCTGGGTTTTCTAACTGGACAATGCTGTGAATAAAACCTATCCAGGAATCCAGTATTAAATTAATAGGATTACTTCATGGATTACATAGGTGAGAACACTGGCCCTCTCACTCTTCACAATTATAGCGCTACAACTTCAATTTAACTGTCACAGCAACATCCCATGGAGTCCTGGGGTTTGTAGTTTAGGGAGTACATAGAACCCACAGATCGCTAGTGTCTCATCAAACTATATATCCCATGATTATCTACAATGTTGGGAGTTAAAGTGGAACCATAGTGCTATAATTGTATAGTATAAAAGGTAAGTATTTCCAGATGTTTGCATCCTTGAATCAAAGCATGAGAGAAGAATATTCAGCTTCCCTCTTTTTCTTTCCTGCTCGCCTGACTCAGGAAATCCCAAATTTGTCATCTAACAGATAGTGTTAGCTAAAAAAGATATTATAAATTAATGAATCAATTACCTCTGCCAGGTAGATCAGAATTATTACTTTCAGGTGGGATCTTATGCCAAGAGACAGTCACTTCCAGAGAAGATCTAGGGAGCTTCTGGTTTGTAGCTCATGCTCTTAGCCAAAATTAGGCTAGCCATCGGCCTGTGTGAGAGGACTGCTCCAGGCCTCGAAATTTAGGTGTCATGGAAAGAAAACACATTCCTAATTATGCAAATATTTTATTGTTCTGTTTTTGCTGGTAGAAATGGATTGATCTGCCTCCTGTGATTAAAATAATTTGGCCAGCTATACACCCAGTTTAGGCAGTAAAATGACTTCAGCCTGCCCTACCTTCAGCCATTATCCAATGCTGTCTCTACATCTGTCCTCAAAGGACAGAATGCTGTTATTTGGTCTTAACCAAAATCTTGTGCCAAGACTGAAACAACCAACTATGGGGAGTTAAAATAAGCTACAGTACAACTTCTTCTTTGACACAAGAAATTGCTAGAATATGCTAAGTGTATTATGGACTGCAGATACAAAGAATAAAGAACATGGTGATTTCTTATGTGGTCAGAATTGTGTTACCTCACAAATGAATTTTTAGCCCTTTATTCATGAACTCATATGATTGCCATAACTTCGTCCTTCTGTATAGTACAGTTATATGATACCCATTAATCCTCTGTTTTACAAAGGCTCCTTCCACAGCTCTCAAAGTTGATCCTTTCACTTAGCATTTATTTAATTAAACACAAACAACAAGAAGACAATCAGTACCCCAGCTACTTCCTTCTTGATTTATGGCAGTGGTTCTCAACCTGTGGGTCCCCAGATGTTTGTGGACTTCAGCTCCCAGAAGCCCTGAGCATTGACCATAGTGGCTGGGGCTTCTGGGAGCTGAAGTCCACAAACATCTGGGGACTCACAGGTTGAGAACCACTGATTTATGGTATGACATATTCTAACTTTTCTTTTCTGGTCTCTTTGCCTCAGATGTGGGCAGAATGGCTATACACCTGTGACTGCACAGAGGAAAGAGCAGCAACATTCTGTGTTCCCTCTTCACAGAAAAAAAAGGTAATATGCATTTAAATATGAGTGACCTTAGGAGGGCATAGTCTAATTCTTTCTTCTTACTGATGACCTGTGCTTTCCTTACCACATCCTTAACAGTGGAGTTACTGAACATCAAAATCACTCAGTCCAGGATACAAATCTGGCATGCTTGTGCAGTGCTCCTGTATTTCAGTATAGGCAAATCTCTTTGAATGCTCCTCTCTATCGCAGACCAAAAGAGGACTCAGAGAAGAATGCTATCAAGCACCTACCCACCTTTGACCTTTCAATGGACCCATACACTCTCCTCAGAGCCAGCTCTACCAGTGAGGCAACCACTTGCTAGGGGGAGCTTGCAGAAAAAGTTAGCTGTGTCTTGTCTTGCATTCCTCAAGTGAGCACGCTGCCCCCATCTGTGGTGTAGGATGCTGTCTTGCTGCAATTGCTGAAGTTAAATACAACAGTTGGTTGGGTTGGCTTTTGTACAGCAAATGGGGTGGGGGAACGAAACAAACTGTTTTGACTCTCCATATAGCTTTTCTAGTGGGTGACAGAAGATAGGGAGAGAAGTTTTTGTCTCATCCCCTGCCATTCCTCTTACCTCCTTTCAGTGCTACTATGGTGGGGAGAGTGAAAGGTTTAAGATGAAGAGACAGATGAGGGACAAATGAGGGAGGGAAAGAGCTCTTTGACACTGCTTCAATTGCCAGTGTGGCCAAAGCAGCCATAGTAGCTGCTGGATAAGAGTTTGGGAGAGGCAACTTGTTGTACTTTCCAAGAATCTTAGGTCATTTCTGCATTACATTGTTATAGTGCTATTATTCCTCTTTTAACATCCTATGGAATCCTGGGGTTTGCCATTTAGGCAGAGATCTTTAGAATTCTCAACCAGACAACTCTTTGGCCTCAGTAAACTACAAAGCCCAGAATTCCACAGGATGTTGAAAATGCAATAATAGCACTATAACAGTGTAGTGAAGAAATGGGAGTGCAATGGGGTCGAACTGAGGCTCAAATTACCTAAGCTATTTGTCTAGGCATGTGGGGAATAGCTGGCTTTCTCAGGCCTAGTTCTGAACTGGAACCGGGGTTATGTGAGTAGGTGTTTTGTTGTCTCAGGGACATGAGCCAGAATGAGAAGAATGGATGATACACATGCTAACCTGGTGGAAACACCACTATTTAGGCATTATAACAGTTAGAGAATCTGTGCTAACAGGTACCAAAGGTTATGCTATATTGAATTTCAATTCTTTTATCTTTTCCTTTTCAGTTTGAGAAAGAAAGATGTGAGCCAGACGGAGATCTGAGCATCTTTCCAGAGAGCCTGCTCTGTGCTTCTTGGGCTGTCTTTACTCAAAAGAGGCCATTGATTCCCCCTTTTTTGCTCCCTGCTCTTAAGAGATGAGGACTCAAACACTGGAACCTCTTGAAAATCACTGATGCCGCTTTTAGAATGGTTGAAATATTATGTTGGGAGGCAAGAGGCTCACTTAACACAGAATGAAGATAAACGTTTTTTAGAAGTCACATCTCAGCGAGGTACAAGAAGAGGGTTATCAAGGTGGCAAAACCTTTTTCGGGGTCCTGAAAACTGTTTTCTGTATCCATTTTTATTGAGTGGTTATTTTACAGAGGGGGGAAAGAGTGATGCTTTTGGTCTGATTATCTTAAAAATGATGGTAAATACAGAGGAAAATCATTGCAGCATTAGTATGGATCTAATTAGATTAAAATCACCCACATGAAGAGCCCATTATTGGACTTCTGCTCCTGCTCTGCTGCTTATAGTTACCCGCATTAGTTCCTAATGGATAAATTATATCTAAAAGCAAAAATGCATTATGCATTTTCAGTACCCTCTGTAGTGCCAGGATAATTTATTCTTCTGCAGCAGAGTTAATGACAACTCTTGTGTCTCAGGGCAAAACCAATTTGAACTTTGGCTTTTCTTTAATAGCAGACCACAGAAGGAGCTGCTACTTTTGAGGAGCAAAATGTTAACTGTCAACTCTGAGACCTAAAACTAGTGCAGCATGTGGGAACAGCATAAGGTATCAGAGCAGATGAATTATTGTAATTTAAGCTGTTCCTTACTGTTATACCATGCCCATAAGAGTTTTTTGGTGATAGAGACAGCAACATCTTCCAAAGCATCCTGGAAGAAATAAGGGAATGAACTCATCCTACTAAGAAAACAGATTTATATTATAATGTGTTATAAAAGAAAGGAGGGAAGCAATCTAGTAGCAACGCTACGGCTAACTGATTTATTTCAGCATGGGATTTCACAGATTTCAATTCACTTTCTCTCATCCATGGATGGAACAGGATCTTCAACCCATGGGCATTTGAGCATCTTTACATCATTGTGAGTGTGGGATCAGAGCATAAAGAGATACAGAAATTTTAAAACTGTGACCCTGGCCACACAATTTAAAGAGTTATTGTTCAGGCATACAGTGACATACATTGTATTTGGCTCTATATCTATCAAGATCAGAGTTTCGCAGCCAGGGTTCCCTAGAACTCTAAGGAAAGTTGCTAGGAGTTCCATGAGAGATTGTAGATTAGATATCCTAATTATTATGTAAGGATTCCATGAGATCTGGAAATTATTTCAAGGGTCCCTCCAATATAAAAAGGCTGAGAAAGGCTTATCCAGACAGTCAGCTCACATCCAACCAATCTGATGTAAATGAAATCTAAACTTTATTGCAGAACTTAGTAACAGTAACAGAGGAGCAGTGAGATGAATGGAAAGATGAGCAGTGGGATGAGTGGAACTATGACTGCCCAGACGGGGCATAAATTGGTGAGTGGATAAGGCCCTTCCCAGGCTGTTTTATTCCTCCTCCCCAAATCAGTTTTAGTTAACCCAGTACTTTCCTAAATGAAATGTATCTGCACTTCCCTGTATGTTTGTACTCTCTCAGAGCTAGCTAAGATGGCAGCTGCCAGTAAATCCAGCTGTTGTTTCCAGGACACAAATTCAACACAGATCAAGTGAGGGAAAGAGGAATGTTATCACTAAAGGAACTTGATCCTAATGCATAACTAGTGAAATATTGCTAAACCACTTTAGGACAATATCTACAGCTTCTGAATAATAATAACAAAAAGGCTCAGTGGAAATGGGTGAAAATCAATTTCTCAAATGTTGCAAGGGACTGGATGTGACATGGAATCAGTGGGAGGAGGAGGAGGAGGAAGAACACAAAGGGATGGGTGTGTGAGGGACGCTGGGTGTATTTCAAGAAACCTTGAATGCAAATATGAAAATAAGAAGGTAAAATCAAAATAAAAAGAATGGGAAGCTCTCAATACTTCCAAGACTCCTCCCTCTTCTTTAGAGTCCTTAGTAAGTTTTTAAAATGTCACCAGAATCAACCCTTTTCCCTTTACAAATTTCCAGATTATATCCAAAACGTATGCCACAGTTTGCACATGCATTTTCAGCACCTGAAGGCTGCAGCGTCAAGCTGTGATATTCACAGGGGAACATTTGTATTATCACGCATCACAAAGCTTTGAAGCTGATTGACAACAATGCTGCCAAGTTACAAAGTGCTAGGAAGTCAAAGTGCAGAATCACTGGCTCAATTTTTACCGCACTTGCTTCCAGGGTCCCAGATAGGGTTGCCAAATTGAAAACTGGAGAGTTGTCCTGTACCTTTAATGATTGTATTGAAGAGGGAATTTTAGCATGTGTTGCCTGTCAAACAAGAAGGTTCCAAGCAATATGTGCTGAAATTTCCTTTTCTACACTGTCATTAAAGGTACAGGAGCCTTCTCCAATTTTCATTCTGGCAACCTCAGTCCCAGATAGTCTCCTATTCTGGTTCTGGTCAGATCCAGACCTGCTCAGCTTCAGATGCTGCATCATGTGTGTTCACCTCATAGACCTACACCATACAGTTTGTCATATGTGTTTTCTCTATTATAGAAGAGGCCTTTAGGATGCCATTTAACTTGAGGGTTATTTTACTCTGTGGTGCCAAAGGTATTTATGCATATGTATGGGGAGAGGGCAAGAAAAATACACCATGGAAAATGACAGGGGAGCAGTGACGGAAAATGTTGTTGCGTATAATGGAGAATGGCGGTGCCTCCTGGTCAAGACTTCACCCACTCATCATTTTAAATTAAAGTATTTCTTCAAGTCTGAGTAGCAGCAAACAGAACTAATTTGGCACTTTTTTGGGGGGTGGTGGTGGTGGATTTGTAACCATTGAGATCACCTGAACGCCCCTTGCTGCCAGAATGTCCTCGTTCGATGTGCACTTCTACAAAACATTTGAGAAAATGCTTCAGTTTAAAATGGCATGAGGTTGCTGGCTTGATTAGCTAGAGATCACAAAGGCGTTTTCTTTTACTGTGAACACTGGGATAGGAGACAGTGAGCCAACTGCTGCCACTACCACCTCCAAGCTGTATTAAACAAAGAGGACAGGTGGGGAAACAGCTGGGCAGCTCCTCCAAAAAAACCCTTCAGTCCTGCTGATGCCTTTGTAACTATATTGTATTTGAATGCACAATAGCTGTGGAAAAGCACCTGAACCTATTGGCCTCTGTACAGTGACTAGCCTTGCCAGAGCCTTTTTTCTATTCTACCTGCCAGTAGATCAGTCATTTTGACTGGTATCTTGTTAGCTACATACGCTTGTGTGAGTCCACTTTACAACTGTGTATGTTTTTTTAAAGCTATCGCTGACGTTGGTATTCTCTACTACCCTCCGCAATGACCAAAGCCCTTCTGACTCACTATTTAGCCACGGCAGCCACCACTGTGGTCTTTCCATGGCTGGAGAGAGCAGGGGCGGGGATCAAAGAAGTATCTGGCTATATTTCCACAGGAAGACACAAAATGATTACATTAACTGCTGAGACTTCCGAAAGACTCTAGAGAATGTTGGCGGATGACATAATCATCCTGCATTTGGCTATGGGGACGTATCTATGTGCTTCTCCAATCTCCTTCACACTCCACCAGTAATGGAATGGTCAGTGGGGAGTGGACAAGCAGCTGAACAGTGAATCTGGGAGTTGTTGACAGAAGAGGTGTGATGTATTGCCACTCTGCTGTGCCATTCAGGGTCATGGCCTTTGAGCATTTGCACGCCAGTCATTCGCGTTAATGCTTTGGTATGTTCAGATTAGGTAGAAGGTAATTTTAATTTCTTTTTCTCCTTTAAATGCACTCCTTCTAGGGATGAAGAAATCTTGCTAACATGTGTCTTGCACAGAAAAGAAGAGAACTTGAAAAAACCTGTATCACAAATTGCTGTATAATTAGAAATTATAATGAGTTTCAGATTAGTTTTTTTCTCAATATTACATAGTTATATTCAGTCACAAATGATACTCATGAGAGTACTTCATGAGATGGGTAGCATTAATGAATGTAAAAATGATCTTTATATTCTATACATTGAATCATTTAGGAGATAAGTAGTATACCATTTTTTACCCAGAATCCTCTAGAAGAAGTCAGCACTTCTTAAGTCCATCTGTTTCATTGGTGGTCACTCTGTCTGATGATTTAACATGTTTATTAGCACAGTCAGCGAGCAAGATCATTTGAAGAACATCACCCAAATCACTGAAGTAGTTTGTTAAAGGAAAACTATAAATGAATTAGTATACCAGCATTTATGCGTAAAGTGCACTGGATGTGTGTACAATCACATGTCCCCCTGCCCAGGTGCAACATGAGAAAAGCTCTATGGCCATGAGCACAGTTGTCTCCCTTGCAAGAGCAGACAAACAAACAAGGCCTTCCATTGACTGTTGATTCCTCTTTTGTCTAAGCTATAACTAATAGTTCTGGGACAAACTGGGATAATTATCGCATGCCTGAAATTGGCTTAATAACCTGGCTTGTGTCAATCATCACTTTCAAGTTTGGATACAATGCGAAACTATAGCTGCTGAAAAAATCCTGCTTTGTTTCTTTACTCATGTAAATGAAAATTGCCAAAACAGAATAATCCAATTTAACCACATTGGACTTAATTTCTGCAGTTCTTTTCAGTTTATTAAAGTAGTACTTTATTTTTAAAAAACCTTGCTCCACTTTTATTGCTGTTTTAACTATGTCATTCCTTCTAGAATGGTCCTCTCCTTTCACTCTTTACCAGGCTCACTTATTCTATAATTTCGTGTCAACTATTTTAACAATGCTGGCTTGAAGACCTGTCATTCTTCTTCAACCTATTTCTTCTGCTCAAATAGCTCTTCATGCTTCCTTCTCTTTCCTACTGGTATGCCACTTCAAATACTTCCAGTTTTTAGTTTCCTTCTATTTGTTCTGTCATAAATGCTCTTGCCGGATACCTTCTTTCCAAAAATGACCTGAGCTGACATGTTTTTATGGCTATGTACAGCATTAGCATACTATGGTAAAGACTTGTGAGGTTATTCATCCTTCAAGTCAGAAATATGTGGAAGATGTTTTGGATTATTCTACTTCAGAGATTTAGTCAAATAATTTAACCACAGCATAGGCTAATAGGTGCTAGTAGATCTTAGGCCCTCAATAAGTTTTGAACTTCTATTCCAGCAATCCTGACCATTGGCCATGATCGCTGATGCTGGCCATCCTGGCAAGTTCTGAGAACTAAAATATTTGGAAGACCAAAGAGGCACTCATTTAGGCTGTAGTTTTTATAATAACACAGACAGATAGAAGGTACCCTCCGATTGTCCCAATTTGGAAGAGACACTCCTGATTAATCTTCTGTCACCCCAGTTTTCAACTGTTCTTAAAATGTTCCAGTTCCTCTCTCCTCCCACCACTTTCCTACTCTGTCCTCAATTTACTTCAGTTGCTACCAACTGAGTTCAAAAGTAGTTTGTGCTGAATTAACTGAGCAGCGGGGAGAGAAGGAGAGGGGGTTTCCCAGCAGGCTCAGGCAAAAGCAAAGTGCTGTAGCCACGCCTAGCTTATGTGTTCTTCCTCATTAATACCTTTTGCCATCTTGACCACACTCTGATTGTTGATTGGCCATGTGTCCTGGTTTTTATCTGTGAAATGGAGGGCACACATAGTGCGTTTGTGTAGCCCTCCTTTATCCTGTTTATTTTGGATCCACTTGGTGGTGGTTGTTTTGGGTAAAGTGTAATATGGAGGATCATTCACCTGAAACTGAAGAGCTAAAACTCTTCACACAGCAGAGGTTTCCAAGTGATATGCTATTTTAGATCCAGCTATCCAAAGCAAACTAATGCCCTCCAGATACTTTGGACTACAAACTCCATCATCTCTGACCATTGTCTATGATGACTGAGGTTGATGGGAGCTGCTGTGAAACATACTTGGAGGCACCATGTTAGGGAAGATTCCAGGATTCTAAAATGACCACCTCCATTCCAAAGAGGGAGGTTGGGAATAAGAAAAACATCTGATCACCTGAATGTCTGTTTTGTACAAATGTCGTGACCTTCTTAGAATTCTATTTTACAAAAACATTTCTATGCAG
Source organism: Iguana delicatissima (assembly GCA_948472985.1). Taxonomy (NCBI): domain Eukaryota; kingdom Metazoa; phylum Chordata; class Lepidosauria; order Squamata; family Iguanidae; genus Iguana; species Iguana delicatissima. The sequence continues at coordinate 400,061 of CAOKZL010000441.1, forward strand.
TATCAGCTTGAAGCTCACCTCTTTTCTAGCAGTTCTCATATTCTTATCCTGCCCTTTCTTTGTTTATTCACTCTGAACTTAAATACAAGATAGACTGAAAATCTGCTAAAAATATTTCAACATGCCACTAATATTTTACAGTTCAGGTATGCTTATTCTCACCCTACTATTTATTTATTATTGAATTCTGTATTTTCACCTTGAATAATTGTTTATCCGGAGGCATAAGACTGCTAGAACCTTTTTGGATATGATATTTTAATTGAGTGCTATAAGTCAATGTTATTAACTTCTATTTTGATCCATTTAATTAAGCTCTTCTTTTCCACGCCACAGGTTTTTGAAATTGGTATTAATAGCAATGAGAGTTTGGCTACTGGGAACGAAGCATTAATATGAATGAACCTTCTTAGCTTCATCAAGGAAACAAAAACATTAATATTTCTTTTTTTTTTCTCATAGTACCCATCAAGGTGCAGAAAGAAAGAGCCTTGAGAAGTGAGAATGAAGAAGAGGCTGAATGTGTTGGAAAAAATACTGAATGGGACTGGTCACCCTTCCTGTTAAGAGATGCAAAGCCATCAGAGGTACACATAAAGGGAACATTGTGAGTTTCCAATGCATCACTGGTGGGGCCAAGGTCACTTGCCAGACAGGTTGTTTCCCCTCTGCTATGAATGGTGTGGTTTCTTCATTCACTGGAGAGTGTGAAGTGGAGGGGGCACCCTGCCTTACCAGAAAATGTCTGGTGGCAGTAGAAGCCCCTTCCCATGGACCCTTAAGGAAATAAGGTCCTTGCTGAGAGAGGGCACCTTTTCTCTTCCCCCATGTAAATATACAGAGAAACTGTTTCATTTACTGGGGGAGGGAAGAAAAGAGAACCAAAGAGAGCAGAGAAAATAGAGAGAAGAGGGGCAGACAGAGAAAGAAAAGAGAAAAGAAAGAAAAGAACCAATGTGTTCTACGTAATAGGAGGGCCAGCTCCATGGAAGAAAACATCCCAACCAGGATGATAATATCCACTAAAGATTACCAAGTCAGCAGCTTCTCATTCCCTGACAATTCTATGTGTGTATGCGCGCACATGTGATGCATACACATGTGCATGCCTGTGTGATAGAGACTGAGACAAGCAATATGGATTTCCCACACTACCTCCTAAATAAACATTATAAATACCATACAGGTGGCCAGAGGCCTTAGTCTGAAATAAGCTAATATTGCTTAGTCCTAAATAAGCTAATACTGCTAAATAATCTAATACTACTACTGTAATTTCCTACATATTGTCAGCTGAAGATAGTTAAGCATGACTTTGAATTTGCCTAATTTAGCATTTAGAAATGTGGCCAAAACCCTGTTGGGCAACTGTGAATACTCAACATACAGTTACATATTAGCAACTGATCTTTATTCACGATCCTTTTTCTGCCTGTTGCACCAGTGATCACTCACAGGAAGGAAAGAATATATCAGACAACTACTTCTTGATCGATAGGGGAATGGACCACTGTCAATCCCAGCAGGCGCTTATCGGTAAGTGGAATTTGGGGCAGGATCACTCCAGAATTCACTATGTAGCAATGTCATTATGGTGCTACATAGAACACAATGGTTGCATAGGATTCTAGCATGCCTTTTTAAATCAAGTATTGCATTTTGTGTTACTAATTAATCTAACATAAGAATTCATTGGCATAAAAATAACTGAATCACAGCTGGATATGAACAAGTCTTATTGAATGTTCCACTAAAATGTCCAATGACAATCATATCACTTTGGATATCATATTCCCTAAAACTGCTGTGATAACATGTGCTCCAGAGGAATTACCCATGGTTTTCAGAAAGTTAAAGGCCATCATAACGATTAATGTTTATTGAATATGTTTTGCATGCATTTTTTTAAATAAAAATAATACTTCTCTCGAGAGAAGGGTATGCATGAACACATGTGGATCATTTACATGTTTACACTTGAATATATCAGAACAGTTCCTCCCAACAGCGTACAAAGATGCATGCTCAAAACATGCTTTACGGCTTATCACATCCCACAAGTTTCCTTTTATAGCCAGTGTGTGCCGACGTATTGGATTAGAGTTCAGGAATCCAGGTTCTAGTGAACCATGATATTCACTGGCTGACTATGGGTTATGTACTTTCTACCTGTCTACTTGTGAGGATGAAGTTGTTGAAAGTGAACTGTGTATAGTGCCTTGAGCTCGGTGGAGTAATGATGTATATGAATGAAACGAATAAGTAATATTTTTGAAAGTTTCTTTCCTACAAAAGCCTCTTTGAAAATCTACTGCAGTAGCTGTCACAGACCTGGGTTTTAAAAGCCAGTTACTACAGCTGTCCGGTGTATGCAAATTCACCTTCAAACCCTTTCAAAAGACGAGCACATACAGATATTCTTATTTATCATGTTGGCGCAAGATGCTATAATAAACTTCAACCTTGAAGGAACAGATGGAGGTGGGCATGGAAACACCAGCGGGAGCTAACTAACAACTTCCCTGGCAGCCAATTGTGCCTAGAAGCTGCAGCAATTGCTGCCATTCCCACTAGGGCTTGCACCCTACACAATTTCACCAACAGCTCCACATACACCACTTTCTCATACCCCAGGGGTTGTAGAGAGTTGTCAACTGCTCGCCCACTGGGAGGATTTTCCAGGCTCTGCCTCAGTGCTGCTATGGCTTGTGCAAGAAGAAGGCTCATGAATGGTGGCACTGGTGTGCTCTGCTCACTGCCTTGTTGCAAATGGCCTGTCGGGCCCAAGGGCCTGAAACCACCGGCTCTCTCCCACCAATTCCCTCCTCTTTTTGGCATGCCAACATTGCACTGGTGCAACACACTTGTGAATACCTTTGCATTGAGCCAATGAATCTTGCTGTTGATGGGCAGTCATAAGAAGGTGTGTACTCCTGGTTTAAAAATTGTCTCACACCGTAAAACCAAACCTTTTCCTTCTGCTGCAGTGCTTGCCTTAAGATTTGTCTCCCTACTGGAGAAGCACAGCAGCTCTCTGGCAGTATCCTGAGACCTGGCATGTCTACAACCAACAATGATTTGCAACATCAGATGCAAGGGACTAGAAATTTTTTTTCTCAATGATCACTTCCAACTGTATCAAATATAAATCTAGCAAAATTATTATTATAAATAATTCTGAAATTAAACTAGATTTTATCTTGGCTAATTTTCCTCTCTGTGGCATTCATTCACTATTTTTCTTTTCTTCCTCAAGCAAGAACAAATGGCAGATGTTTGTTTCACTGCTGAATCTTGGATCCCTTGCCATTATGCTTCATTAACATCCATCTACTTTGTGTGTGCATCTTTGAGCTCAGAAAAATATTCAGAAGTTTTTGGCACTATGATTAATACCATCTGACTGAAAGCATGCTTGTCTGAAAAATGTATCTTTTGACAATACTGTACGCTCCTCTATAACTCATTATTTGGTTTCATCTGTTCCCGCCTTTCCAATAAGCACATATTTTATGGCAGCCATGCAATTAAAATTCAATATACTGTTGAGCAGTGAAAAAAATCACATTCTTTTTCATATGGACAATTCATATAGACAAGCCTGAGTTCATATGGACAAGCCTGCTTTAGGCAGTGGAGGAAATATGTTCCAAAATTAAGAAAAGTGTGTAGGACAATATGAAAAAGTATAATATAGAATATAGAAAAGTATAAAAATTTCCACAGGAGGAGAAGAAAAAAAATCCAAATGCAGGCATCCTGTTAGCCATTTACATTACTGTAAACTGATTTCTGATCACATATAGGTGAATTGTGATGTTGCACAAATGTGCACTGACCACTGTGCGAATGGATCTACAACATGGCTGCTGTGCCATGCGTCCTATGGTGTCAAGGGCTTCAGAGTACTATGGGACCCTCACACAATGGGCACCAGAACACTGTGGGACTCATTGTGGAAAGGAAACTTTCACTGAACAACAGGACATGGCACAGGACTCCCCGATATGCACTGTTGCAATTCACTCGAAGCTTTGTGTGTCTTGCCAGAGGTGCAGCTATGACATTGTAAAGTTACAGATCATAGGCTCTGATGAGAATCTTGGCTAATGGCTTGAAATATGACATGAACAAAGGACCATAAATGGGAACACAGGTGGGATTCTGAGATAAGGAATAAAACTGAAAGAGAATTATTCACATCCCTAGCACTATTGTTGCTTTTCTGCTTCTCCTGGCTGCTTTAATTTTCAGTGCATGATCACATCCACCTTAAATAGATTTATGAGCGAAAAATACTGGCTTATTTATTTGCTAGCACCCTTGTCCTAAGATCTACTGGTCACTCTAGAATGGCTTACACCTCCTTAGCATCAGAGATGAAATTACCCCTCTTCAGACAACTCTCACATAGCAAAGAGCCTATGTTCTGATAGTGCAGTTTTTTGCCATTGCAGCGCTGTGGCCATCTATGTCCTGGCAAAATATTAAAAGCAATACCAGAGAAACTGCCAGCTCCGTCTTGAAACCCAGCTATGGGAAAATGCTTACAAATGGAAGGAATGAAGCACTTACTTTTTTTAACACAGTTGCCTGTCATTTTTCCAGGTAAGGTCATTCGGGTAGTAACAAAAATAATTGAAAGCAAAGCTCTCTATAACCACCCTATGTTCTAGTCAGTTGCAATTTAAAAACAAACAGCTAGAGATTAATGTTCTCTGAGCTGTAGGTGCCGAATATGAGCCAAGAATATCTTTAAAAGCCACTTTGAACAGGAACTTCACTTCTAGAGTGAGAGAACTCCAGAGGTTTGATACCAAATCTTAGATGGGTGGGCGCTAAGGACAAACACACCCTTTAAAGCTATGCAATAACAAAACTTGGAAACTTGATTTTTGGATCACAATCCTAGAATCCTCCAGCTAGCCAGTGGCCATGGTGGCTGAAAGATTCTGGAAGTTATAGTTCAAAATCAGCAGTGTGATGCGGCAGCCAAGAAAGCCAGCATGATTCTTGGTTGCATCAATAGGAGTATGGTGTCTAGATCGAGGGAGGGAATGGTACCACTCTATTCTGCATTGGTTAGGCCTCATTTGGAATACTGTGTACAGTTCTGGGCACCTCAGTTCAAGAAGGATGTCAACAAGCTGGAACATGTCCAGAGGAGGGTGACCAAAATGGTGAAGGATCTGGAAGCCATGCCCTATGAAGAACGGCTTAGGGAGCTGGGTATGTTTAGTCTGCAGAAGAGAAGGTTAAGAGGGGACATGATAGCCATATTTAAATATTTGAAGGGATGTCATGTTGAGGAGGGAGCGGGCTTGTTCTCTGTTGCTCCAGAGACTAGGACAAGGAGCAATGGATTCAAGTTGCAGGAAGGGAGATTCCACTTGAACCTCAGGAAGAACTTCCTGACGGTCAGAGCTGTCCAACAGTGGAATATGCTGCCTCGGAGTGTGGTAGAGTCTCTTTCTTTGGAGGTTTTTAAGCAGAGGCTGGATGGCCATCTGTTGGGAATGCTTTGATGAGTGTTCCTGCATAGCAGGGAGTTGGACTCGATGGCCCCTGGGGTCTCTTCCAACTCTATGATTCTATGAAAACTTCTGTGCAAGACCCACCTCCAAATTCAGCTATGATGACCATAGGAATACATAGTACAATAAACCCACACATTTATTTACTATATAATATTGTTTTTTAGTGAAAGGTTAGGTAAAAAAAAAACCCCATTGTATAAGCAACAGTTCTTTTAACAACCAAACTAGACTGAGTGTAAACGTCTCATTAGCTGATTTGTCTGCCTACAGTTCCAGTCTAGCATTCAGCTATTGCCTATGCTTTATCAATAAAAAGGTTCCATGAGGGGAATTTAACAGAACTCCAGTGCCGAGGGAAGAGTAATTACTTTGTGGAAAGCAAGGTCAGTTCTAAAGAAAGAAAATGTCCAGGTGACTGAATCAGTTTCCTTGGCTGAGAGCCAGCTGTGGTAAAGCAAGAAGCCAGGGATATCTCCAGATGAGCAAAACAGATGATATGCATGGTACATTCAAGTGCCAAGAGATAAGAAACCACAGCGAGGTTTAGTTTAGCTGTGGCTCGATTCTGTAAAGTACTCAGCATAATGAGTAATCCAGCCCAGGTATCAGATCAGTCCTACAGTTCTTGTTGAAGGGATCAAAGGGAATCAGAGCTCTTGGCACACACAATGGCAGGGGCAGTCAGAGAAAGGAAAATTGATCTAGGGAAGCCCATGGTCCTTTGAAGGAGTGTAGCTATGGGAGGGGGGCAAAATGAGGGCACTGCTCCCCTAAACCAGAAATCTGCCCATCCAGTGAAATCTCCTTTCAGTTCTCATATTTCTGGCACTGCAAAGATTGAGAGACACTGAAAGTCATTTGTACGTAGAGCTCTTAGATTTGCTATATTCACAGTCCCTTGGTAAATTTGCCTGTTCCCCTTTTTAGACCAATAAATGCACAACTGCAATGCTAGAAAATTGAGGAGTGAAGGAAAAATTCACAGGGGAAGCAGAATTCTTAGTTGGGGAAGTAATACCTTCTTTTTGCCACCCTCACATAATGACACCCCTGGCCCTTTGACTAAATACGCTGCAATTATTTGGTCTTTCAAATATTTGTGTACAGATATTAGCATGTATGACCTTCTATGTTAGTATGACATGCTTCTGTCATGATAACGGTGATCTATTGGAGACCTGGAGATAATAATACACTTGTTACAGTGAATGGGGAGCATTCATCCTGACCCATATTTTAAATAGTGGAACTAAACCAAGATCTAATAAGAAACCCCCTTAGTTTCAGGGAACAACTATATACATGAGATGTGGGAAGTGTGTGGCCCTCTAAATGATGTTGGACTACAACACCCATTAGCCGTAACCAGCAGAGCCAGTGTCGAGGGCTGATCAAAGTTGTAGTTCAGTATCTAAAGGTCAAGAAATTGCCCACTCTTGCTATACTCACCCATCTCTAGGACTTACTGTATAGCCAGGGATGCCCCCACTCACCCGGGGCCATTTGTGCCTCGACGCGGGGTATGTAAAAGTGTGTGGCTATGTCCCTATAGCCATACAGAAAATTATTATATCAGCTGCTGAGACTTCCACAGGACCCTGGTGGATGATATAATCACTTGCCCTGTGACTACAGGGACATAGCCAAACATTTTTGTGATTCCTTCACAAAATTTATTCCCACAGAAATAAATGGTGGGTGGGCAGTGGGCCCAGTAGATCTACAGTAGGAATCAGGTGGTAGTAAATGGCTTAGCTTAGTATAGTTCTGCATGTGGGACTACTATACCATGCTAAGCCTTGGTGGATTTCAGCCATTGTGTATAGATTAAAAAAGCTGAGAACTAAATTGGGAAAGAATGTCTTGTGTAATAAACACGAGATTCTTCAACACAATGCGGTGAAAGTAGTTATAATGAAATGCTATTGAAATAAATGGGAACTTGCACTTTTAATTCTGTACCGTAGCTTCTTCTTTTTTTTTAAGGCAAATATAGAAGTTAAGAAATATCTCCATTCAGAATTCTTTATGCAATTAATGTGAAGTCAGTGTGTAGAATTCAGCTGAGTGAATTGGGCTTGTATTTCACTGAGATACATGGGATCTAAGCCTTTAAGTGTGTACCTATCAGGTCATAATATCAGAATGCTGACAACAATCCAATGAAAGTTAGTTGCTAAGTGTGGACTAACAACTACAGCCATTTCTACACCTTACCCATCTCTGTCTCTGTCATTGTGCCGCTGCAATCTTGGCACTGCCACTGCCGGGAAGGGAGCACGATGTAAACACTCCCCTCCGCACCTGACCAGCTGCCTGTGGAAGGGTAGCATGAACGACACGTACTTCCTTCTGCAGTGCGGCTGGCCACTTCCTGTGCTGCACTGGGGAAGAAAGCATCTAGATCGCATTTCCTTCCTTTCCGCATGGCCGCTGGCAATGGGAGTGTTGTGCAATCAGGGGCCATTACTGGATTTTTTCTGGTAATGGAATATCCTGCAATTGCAATTGCTGGGATTGCACTGGGAGCGGAACCATGACAATGTCGTGTGAATGTATGACTTGCAGACCGGCAGCAACACATCCCCATTGTAGGATAGCAACGTAATGAGGAAATGGCCGAAGTGATCTCAGTTGGATTGGATTGACTGGATTGATCTCAGTGTCTTGATATTATGCCTTGATTCATTTGGAGCTTGACCCATTTTGTGTCTAAACACTGACTAAATATGTGAGATCTGAACATGTACAAAATAAAACACTAATTCTCAAAAGTGAAATTGTAATGTAATGTTGTTTGCTTTAGTGACTTTCCACTGCCTAGCTTTCGGCTAACAAGCAGATTTCTCAAATGATCCTGTCTTTACAGGATGCACAGATGAACATAGGAATAAAATAATGGTATAAAGAATCTCCTGGCGCCATGCCTTTTGCTGCATGAATTCTAAGCTAGACACATTCAAAACTTGTCAGTGCCAGCTATTGCTAAAATGGAGAATTTCATTTTGAACAAAGTTTGTGGCTGAAAAATCCAACCAAGCAGGAAGACTTTTATTTTGATCTCTTAATTAAAGGATGAAAGCAAGCTTGTGTGCACACCAGCATAGAATCCTGCCAGCAGCCTGTTAAGGTGCATTTCAAACGTACTGAATAAGTAGAACACTTTGGGATACACATAAAAGTATGTCTGTGCTTCCAGATACAACAAGCTACCATTCTGCATGCTTCCTTTCATTTTATAACAGTAAAACCTATCAGCACAGTGCAACAATATTAAGCATCCATAGGCAGTATGCCATTTTCTGTAGGAGAGTCCATCTCTTTATGTTTACTTAGATGGAAGCTTCTGTGATTTCAGTGTGTTACTACTAAAAAATCTGATTGGGAAACTTACTTTTTAGACTCCCTCAGCCAGCATGGCCAGTGTATTCTGGAAGTTGTCATCCCAAAGGTAACTTTTCCAAATTCTGGTACAAAAGGACTGCAGTCTTAAGTCTGCTTAAATCTGCTCTTTAAAATCAATGAGAAAATAAACTGCTTATCTTTAACAAACTTATACTCTAGGTTTTTATTTTCGAGATTGGAACTGAAAACTAGTTTTGTTTTAATGACAGTGCAAAGAAAAGAGCTAACCAATAAAAAAAAGTTTGCAAAATGGATGGAACTAATTTTTTTTAAAAAAACATTATCTATAGAAACACACTTTGGATAGTGATCAAAATCCTGTACATATAATTCCACATATGAAAACAATGTATCCTACTCCGCATCTATTGTGAGCAAATATCTATGGTTGTGGTTGTAAACATAGGTGAGAAGCATCACACTGAACATGAGCAAAGCACAGAAAGACAGCACACACATTTTAGGAAGAAGGAAAGTGGAGGTAAGTTACACTAGAGATAAGCCAATTGCAACAATCTAATTTAGGCTGCCATATTCTCTACATACTTGTTGGTGGAAGTGACAGTGAATACAGTGAAACTTAGGCCCTTTCCGCACCGGGCTATTAAAACGGTGCAGAGCGACCTCCGAAAGAGGTCTTCTGCACTGTAGAGTGGACTGGGGTGGACTACTTTTTGCAGTTCCGCACCTCAGTCCGCTCTGGGGCAACCAGAACTGGTTGTGCAGCGTGTTTTTTAAAAACCTCTTTTTAGAGGTTTTTAAAAAGCCAGAGTGTGCGATTCCGTGTCGCTCCATCACTGCGCTCCAGTGCAGATTTGCAGGCGCACACTAGTGCATGCCTGCAGATCTGCTGGGGGCGGGCTTTAGGCTGGCGAGCTTCTCCGGTTGGTGGAGACCCTCCACCAACCAGAAGCCGCCATTTTGGACACCGGAGCAGTGTGGAGCGACGAGCTCGCACTGCTCCTCATCCCAATGGACTCAGCCGGATGCTGAAGAAGTCCGGTGAGTCCCGTTTTTGCGCAGTTCCTTTCCCACATGCGGAAAGGGCCATATTCTTGAGGAAGCATGCAGAGGACTGTGCACCAAATACACAATAAAAACATTACAGAAACATTTCTATGGCTCCAATTTCTGCAAAACTCTTCCCAGTGTTGCTCACTTAGGAGATGTATACTGGAAAATAATTTAAATGATCCTTTAGCTCTTTTTCAGATGCAACGCTAAACTGTGGTTTAGCACTATATTTAGCACTCACAGGCAGTGCAGAAAAGGGACATAAAGTCTGGTAGTTAAGTTTTGCTGTTTCTCAAAGTATGATTTTGGAAAAATACATTGTTACAGACCCACACTACATAGCCACTAAATAGGGATGTTTCAAGTGTGCATACATAATCATATTTGTACAGTGTACCCATGTATCTGGGAACCAGAACAGTTTCCAACTCATTACCACATATTTATTACATGTACATAAACTTAAGACTGATTTGTATGTGATTGGTTTAGCAGAGATAAAATGCTGTAGCGGGTACTTGTTACAACTAGAATGGGTTAAGCAGCCCTAAGACAGAAAGAACTGCATACTACAGAAGAAAATGGCTCCACAATTTACATCGTAGTACCAAAGTAGACTCCTGCATCTCCAGGAAGCTTTGTTGCTGTGATACATAAGCAACTTGCCTTATGATGATCAGATCACACCCTGTTTAATTTAGAACATATATTCAATTTACACTAGCACAGAAGCAGGCTTCAAAACAGTCTGAACTTCTAATAGTCTGATCTTGAGAAAACTGCAGTTAGTTTCCAAACAAATCAGAATCACTTCTGGATTGCTAATAAAACTTAGGTTAAACTGATTAGGGTTCCCTCTGCTTGGATATAACTGGAATCTCTGGTTAGTTTATAAGTGGAAATGGGTCTTTTAAACTTGTCAAAGATGTGCTAGGGGAAGAAGGAATGGAGAGAGTGTGAAAAATCAAGCCTCATTGCTTCCCAGGCATGTTAACTGTAACAATGTTTTAGCATTTCATTCAAACTGAGCCACTGAATTCAGTGAGCCCGTGCAACTGTACATATGATTGCAGCCTTAGAACAATGCCTTCTCGTATATAATTCTCATTATATATTACAAACTTTCTTTATAAACCTCACTTTTGACACATACGGAAATGCAGAGATGTAGGGGAAATTGCCAAATAAAAAGTTCCATCTATTAAATAAAAAATGTTCATCGATGTGTTTTTTTTAAAAAAATTGCATTTCAACTCTACTTGTTTATTGTATTTATAGCTCCAGGTAGACACAACTATTAAAAGAGACACCAAACAAGTTAAGATGTAAGAGAAAACATGGCAAAGACTCAGTTAAAACAGTTCTGCAAAACGAAAGCATATTAGAGAACAATAAATATACATGCAGAGTTTACACACCGTGTCTTTAGGGTGGCCCAATAAGTAGAAATATGGGGAACCATGCTTGTCACTTTTCATGCACATGGAGAGGCTGGAAGGTACCATTCCTAAAGGAAGGGGAGGAACAGCCTAGGACCAATCATTAGAATTAACAGAACCAGTGACATAAGACATTATTATTATTACTATTACTATTACTATTATTGCAAAGAATACTTAGTTTATTAGAATAGCTGAGCAAGAAGTTTATAAGCAACAGCCTATGTCTTACTTTCTAAAACAGATCAGACAAAAAAGACATGCAGACAGTTAATATTAGTGAAATCATGAACTGCCTTACAGATACATTGTAGAGAGAAATAGGAATAACTCCCGAGTTTCTTACAAGATGCATCCTAAGTTATTGCAATAGATATGCAACATGTCCAAAACCAATGCACTCATAAAAAAAAAAATAACAAGTCTGTCCTTTATAAAAGCCATTTAAAGTAGAACCTGGCGATTCACTTTAGATTTGGCTGGTACTAATATTCCTGATTACTAAACAGGTTCACAGCGGACAGGATCTCTCCATCCAGACACGGATGGATAGCCACGGGGGGTGGGGCACCTTTCTTTTTCGACAGTACTGCCAGAATGCACATGTAACACACTTTCTAATTTATCAGCTTTCTCCTTCTCCTCCCTTGCTCTTTCTCTCTCCAGTGCCTAACTAGGAAGATATTCCTCCTCTGTGATTTTCCTGTTTGTGAGCCATCTTGGGTCCAAATCTGGGAGAAAGGTGTCAAATAAGTGAAAGAAATAACCAAATAAAGCTCTGGGAAGAAGAGGGAGTGCTTTATAGGCTGGTTGAGAGACTACTCTCCCATTCTAGATAATGGCTGGCAGGCTGTAGTGTGCAAACCTTGATGACACAGAGCTATCTGACAGGGCAAAACAAACTCCTATGCCAAGGAGAAAAAGAGGGGTATAAAGTTGCTTTGGTCCTGATGGTGATCTTTCCAGGGAGTGCCGGTTGCCTGTGCTTACAGAGGGACCATAGAGCTTCCTTATTATGGACTACTTATTTAACTGTAAATCAAATTAATGGTTTTGGATTTTTCTGGATCCATTCTTAGACCTCAATGTCCAGGGCTATGCATTTATTTATTTCAAAATTTTATGAAACATGCCTTCACCAAGAAAAAAAGGATTTTAGAAGTTAAATGCACATCACACATGGAATTCAAATATTCAAGATATAAACAAGGTAAAATTTGAGCATTAATACATTAAACTCGAGAGGCATAAAAGTGCTGCTAAAAATACATTTTTCTCCAGTGCCTGAGCAAATAGAAATGGCTGAATAGAATACAATGACTAGGTGCTTTTACCCAAGTGATGCTGGTGTATTATCTACAACCATTCCTAGAAGTATCTGGCTATAGTGACATCAGATGGGATAGGACAATGGAGCAAGAATGTGAGGCTGCTTCTGCCTTTGTTCTATCAGACATGAAAGACGGAGTGTGTGTTCATGCTCACTTCCATGCTATACAACTACAGGACTTTAATGGCTATGGCTGCATCATATGGCATCGTTGGATTTGTAGCTTGGTTTGGCACTAGAACTCTCTGGCTGAGAATTCTAAATGTCCCTCCCTAAATTCCCTAAGAGGATGGAACCATGGCAGGCAAAGTGAAATTAGAATGCCATATTGTGTAATGTGAAAGGGTTCTAATGTCCAGAGGAAGGAGACAAAAATGGTGGAGGGTCTGGAAGCCTTGCCCTACAAGGAGTGGCTTAGGGAGCTCGGTATGTTTAGTCTGCAGAAAAGAAGGTTGGGAGGGGACATGACAGCCGTGTTCAAATATTTGAAAGGCTGTCATATTGAAGAGGGAATGGCCTTGTTTTCCACGGCTCCAGAAACTAGGACAAGGAGCAGTGGATCCAAGCTACAGGAAAAGAGGTTCCACCTGAACCTCAGGAAGAACTTCCTGATGTCAGAGCTGTCTACCAGTGGAATATGCTGCTTCAGAGTGTGGTGGAGTCTCCTCTTTCTTTGGAGGTTTTTAAACAGAGGCTGGATGGCCATCTGTTGGGAGTGCTTTGATGTGAGCTCCTGCATAGCAGGGGGTTGAACGTGATGGCCCCCGGGGTCTCTTCTGACTCTATGATTCTATGAATCTAATGCAGGGGCTAGCAACATTGGTAGGAGCCAGTTTTTCTCAGTACTCGCAGCAGGCTCATTGGTTTGTAAATGACAAATACATAAACAAACAAACAAACAAATATACAGGATTTTATATACCCCCTCCTTAAATAGCAAATCCCAGAATTCCTTAAGATGTTGCCACAACGAAGTGGAATTATAGTATTATAACTATGTGATGTGAAAAGGTTCTATGTGTAATCTTTTCCTCTTAAATCTTCTCTGATAGACATCCTCTGCTTCATTCCCTCACATTAATTCCAGTGGAGGGAAAAGGAATTACACCAGTTCCAGAGCTGGTGCAGTTTTGCTACCAGTTTACGGGACTGGGGTGGTTTTAGAACCATCTGCCATCCCCGTCCTTTTTTGTCTTCTCTGGAGTCAGAGCATTGACATAGGAGAGACAGAGGCTCCCTGGCAATAGAGCGGGCTGTGAGGGCAGAATGTCTCTAAGGATGGTTCTCCCACTCGGATGGTGAAAAGACCCCTCAGCCTTAGGGACGGAGATCCCCTTTATCCTATGGGGTCTCTGGGATGCCTCCTAAGGGGCGTCAGGTTGCAGCCAGAGTTGTTTCTCTTTTGGTTTATGGCAATATAATCAGGATTGTAGTTTTCACTGGGTTGGTCCATTGTGACAACAAAACCACACTTTTTTTTTAAATACTTCCAACAGGATTAATTGACTACATTCACAACACTTTTTGTCTGGCTTCTGGAGATGTGTGCTGTTTTCAGATACATTTCTATGAGATCTTCATTCCCCTCTTCCCACATCTGAGAAAATTACCCTGGATGTGGAAATCAAAGCTGTCTGTTACACCCCATACTTTTTTAAAAAAACAAAACAACTATGTCGTTATTTTCAATAGCTTGCCATTCCGTGTGTTAAAATGTATACATGCTGTACAAATACATGCCATTTTTAAAAATTTTTGCACGAAACTCTATTAGTATTTTATTCAGCTACCATGAAACTAACATTGGTTTTTCTGGTCCTGAGTTCTATCTCTAATTCCTGACTGAGTTTATGAGTCTTTAATTAGGGCATTTTGCAATGCCACAAGTCTCAGAAGCCTCCTTGTTAGCCGGAAAATTGGACTACCTTCTGAAAAAAAAGATAAGACATTCAAGCAGGGAAGTCAACTACTAAAATGAAATGAAATTTTAGGACTCAGAAATTAAGTCTTCTTGTTGAATTTTAAGTGCATCTTGGCAAACAGGGAAGCAGGCTGCTACTTCAAAATTAGGCAAGACAAGTAAGTGGCCTTAATTATGTTTCTTTCCATACGTGGAGCTTATTCTGATTTTTTTTAAAAAAGCAAAAACTGCAATGAAAGGACTCATGTGGTTTGTCAGGTGATCTGATCTGGATCTTTTTTTTTTGCTTTGCCTTAGATCTAAGGGCTGGTTCCCACCCATAAAAATAGAATCCACTGTGCCTAAAGGATCATTCCAATTTTGCATGGCTTCTCTCTAGGCTTGTACTGTGATGTACAAAGGAGACACTTACACCTGCATGCCCACAGACTCAATTTACCAAATCTCTGAACTTTCTGGTGAAAGGGCACATAAATTACCCAAGACTTTAAGCACTTAAATGTGTCTCCCCTCCCTTTTTTTCCTTGCTTTGAAGCAATTTTCCTAATGTTAATGAGGAGTGCAGTTGTGTTTGGACACTGTGTAGCCAATATTATCCTCATTAAACAGGTTTAGGGGGATATGCCTCATTTAGCTGTTAATTGGTACATCCTTCTATGAAGGAGTCTCAGAACACAAATAATTGTCTTTACTCATGGAGGTACCAATAACATTTGAGGATATTCTGGCAACTTGTTGGGGCTATTTCCCTTTTCTGCCTTAATTACAGAATCCTCTAATTCTTCCCACACAAATCTTGCATCCCCAAAGATATGGGGATTACTCTTTGTGTTAATTGTATGTAAAATCTCTTTCTTGGCTTATCATCACCAAGGAATCATAAGAGATGCTCAGTTAATCAAATCAAATTCTAAGAAGTCCCCCCCCCCCAGATGGGAACTTTGGAACTCACAGGCCATTTTCGCACTAGACTGTTACTAGTGCTATTATTCCATTTTCAACATCCTATGGAATCCTGGAGTTTGCAGTTTAGGGAGGGGCCTCAAAGGATTCCATAGGATGTTGAAAGTGGAATAATAGCACTATAATAGTCTAATGTGGAAACGACCATAGTGTGGCTTTTAAAATGAACCCACAAACAAATGCATGTGGAGAAAGTTGCACAATAATGCTATTGCTATATTGCTATCTGCACTGATTATTTATCCAACTTTCCCACAATTCTGGCACCACATGAGCTCACTATTTCACTTCAAAACTCTCCCCATGACTGTCAGGTGCTAGGTAAGAAGGCAGTCCTTAATGAAACAAAATTATTTGTAACCAAAAATAATTATTGTTTCTTCTGCTTGATCACCAACAAAGATCAACCTGTCATGTGCAGTGTTCTGTGTGAGCATAAGAGATTTTTAGCTTCTGGAATGGCTGAATGGGAGCGTCCTTATCAATAAAGCATTGCTTCCTTCCCCTATGTACGGGAAGCAATTTCTGATTATGGTAAAGGGGCTCACTATGCTCAGATCACCTACCAGTATAATTCAAAGGATGAATAGATTCACCCTGACCTGAGGGACTCTTGGTCTACATGGGAGGATTTTATGCTCCAACAAATTACTCCAAAGGAGACGTAAGAGGAACTGCCTTCTCCAGTAAAATTACTGAGAAACTAAGTAACCCTGTATGTTCTCTGTTACCATCAGAGCTATCATAGAGTTCTAGAGTGAAGTGACAGTTCATAAATATACTCTGCTGTAATTTAAAGCATCATTTTTCTTTTCTGAGGGGTTGATAAACTGGGCAATGTTTTCAAGTTTTTTAGCCTAATCTGAATGAGTTCTATTTTATTTCCATTTTTGTGAAATTCCTGAACTTTTCTTTTGATTTATATAAAGTTTGTATCTACCAGGAAACCCCCCCCCCACATTTGACAGATTATAACAAGACTTCTACTTCAGAATTGTTTAATGCTTGGCCAGTGCAATATATAAATAAAATCTGCTCTAGGGATTCAGTGCCTACAGCATGCCTGAAATACTAAGACCGGAGCTTTAAAAAGTTGCTGTTTTCGCTATAACTCCAAGAATCTCCCAGCAATGGCCACTATGACTAATTTTTTCAACCTCTTACAGGACAGACATTATTTAACTTTTTACAAAATGAGACACTATTGATAAATAATATTAAATTTTTTTAAAAGTTTAAATTCATTAGATTAACTAATGTACTACTGAAGAGCTAATCTAAATCTTGTAGCAGATGTATAAAGAAAGAAAGAAACTATCAACAGGATTAAGCAAGAAACTTAGGCTGGCACCCTATTGGTGAATTACGAAGGTGTAAGTTGGGGTGACATCATTGCAATTCACTTTTTTTTTCTGCTGAGGAGGCTGGAATTCACTACCAACCATGCAATGACCAAAATCTCTGGTTGGCGGAGAGTGGTGGTGGTGGCAGCAGATAAGCATCCAGCTATTTTCCTATGGTTGGATATGGAGCAATGACATCATCAATGACATCATCTTCAGGTATTTCCAGAGGAACCCTGGTGGACCTTGCAGATGCTTGCCATTCAGCATCCATCTATAGGAAGATACTTGAACACTCGTCTCCTGTTTCCCTACTCTCATCAAGCAGGAAATGGTCAGATTTGGGATGATGCAGCTAAGAAAAGGTGGGTTTTGGTTGGAACCATGCAGGATTGTGGTAACATTTTGCTATCTAAATATACTTTAGATTGTTATAAATCATAATTTCCTCTCTCTCACCTGGAATTGGCTAACTTAATTTATGTCTCCTGTTCCCAGGACAACATTGCTTTCAATGCAATGTTGAGCACACTCTGCATGTGTGTTTCCATTGATTTATTCTCAATAATGTCTGGGAAGGAATTTAGTCTTCTGTCTAGCCACAGCAATGTGAAACAGTGCATTTCCAAACAACAAGTCAAAGTGTGTGTGTGTGTGTGTGTGGAGGGCAACTAAGAACATGAATCAGCCCACTAGAGCATGGAAAAATTAGTTTTAGACTACAACTTTTAGAATCACCCAGTGAGCCATGCTGGTTAGATCACTTGGGAGCTGGACTCCAAGAAAAGTAACTGTGCCAACACTCTAGACTACTAGATAGCAATTCAGTTAAGACACAAGCCATTTTTTAGAGAAGTTGTGGAATTTCTTTCACTGAAATTTGTCCCCCAGAGTCCAGGTAAGCACTGATCAGGAATGGTTTCAGGACCAATTAACAATATATCTGTACATTCTTTGGCAGATGTGTCATGCATTTTCAAGTCAGAATGCTAAGAAAAAGGAGTGATCTTAATGCCTAACAAATATTACATAACTTTCACATTTATAGAGATAATCATTTAAGCCTAAATCCAATTATTATTCCCAACTAGATTAGACCCATTGAATCACTCAGTTCAATTAATTTATTTGAGCCATAGACCATTAGATCTAAAATATACTTTTCTGAAAGTAAAAAAAATTACAGGACAGCATAAAACTGAGTCAATGGAATTTACATAAATTCTTACCAAGTCCCCATTAATTCAATGGGTTCACTTGAGGTGAGACTGCGGCCCTTTCTGCACCTTACCTTTTCACAGAGCTGGGGTGCGGGATCATGCGAGCAGCCTCCGGCAAGAAGCTCTCGCATCCCTGCTGCTTCAGCTCCGCATGAGCTGCCTGCTCACGCGAGAACCTCGCCTCTTCCTTCCGCAGTGCAGCCTGGGAGTTTCCCAGGCTGCACTGGGGCAGGGAAGTGCGACTGGCGCGGGTCCGGAGGCTTTGCACGCTGGGTAAGTGTGCATGCAGTCCAGGAGCAATGTGCAATCGTTCACCATTTTTGGTTTCCAGCCGAAAATGAAAAGGTGCACAATCAGTGCCTGCTGGGCCCTCATGTCACGTGATTGTGAGTGCATCGTGCAGATCGCTCCTAGCAAATGTGCAATGCTCCAGGCGCCCTTTCGCATGGCAAATGCTGTGCAGAAAGGGCCTAGGAACTGGATTTAAGTTTTAGAATCCTATTTTTCTTTTCATATGGTCACAAAAAAGAATTTGAAAGTAAGACTTTGCTGCGACGTAGAAAATGACAAACTGTTTTCTTTCTGAACAAATCTCTGAATTTCTAATTGTTCCTTGGAGACTACGCCTTTAATTGAAAGTGTCAAGAAATAATTGTAGGTAATGGATTGTGTCCTATATATAATGTAATGTAGTGAATACTGTCCTGCCACACTCATTGAAACTTTACTTTTGATAATAATGTTTTAATGGTTATATCAAGAAAATCATAAGGCTGGTTCTATTATGCAATATTATAAATGATCGCTATTACTTCTTAAAACTTGCATTCCTCCTTTTTTCCCTCCACATCACAAGTACTACTACAAAATCAATCCCACCCAGGTCCACAAAATAAAAACTATACAGTAGCAGCAAAAGCCCCAAATATCCCAAAATAAACATGAATGGACAAATAAAATAAATCCTCTGCAAATCTATTATTGGGAAAATACTTAAAAATATCTTATTCTTAGGGTTTTTTTTTTTAATAACCAACTGAACTGCATATTCTCCCCACCCATCTATCCACATGCACATATAGTTCTGTTTATAACAAAGCCATGTGAAAATCATGGCCTTTCCACACTACACTGTTATAGTGCTATTATTCCACTTTCAACATCCTGTGGAATTCTGGGGTTTGTAGTTTACTGAGGCCAAAGAGCTCTCTGGCTGAGAAGTCTAAATTCCCCTCCCTAAACTGTAAACCTTAGGATTCCACAGGATGTTGAAAGTGGAATAATAGTACTATAACAGTGTAGCACTGAAAGGCCCTCAGTTGGAAGATTTTCCATTGAAGCATGTAGCATCTCTTATAAGAAATAAGATATTTCAAGTTGTGAATGTATTGGGATCTATATAGCTGAGATCAAAGCAGTTGTACCACTGATGCAACTAAGTAGCTAGAGAAGTCATACAACCACTAAAGTAAATGTTACAGCATGTACCTCTGTGTTGATTTGGGGCATAGCACTGAATAGATTCCATCCAATTACACCTGTCTGCCAGTGAATCAGATATCATTGGAAGAAGAAATTTCCTTTTCCCCTTGTATCTGCTCAACCTCCCCAAATCATCTGTAGAGGATTGGGGCACTCGCCCAACCAGATTTGAAAGGGTGTAGAGGAGGGGAGGGGGAAATCCATTATTCCAATGTGGGACAGCGTCCTACACATGTAACAAAGAAGCTGCAAAGGATCCAACAGTAAAAAAAGTGAAAACCCACCATATTCTGGGACCTGTCCGGTTCCACGCTTCAACAGCAACCGCACTCTCCTGCCGCCAGATTTGATTAGTTCTATTGCTCTGGCATGTGTCATGTCCCTCGTGCTCTCCCCATTGATTTCAATTATTTGATCTCCCACCTGCCAGATTAAAAGAGAGAGAGAGAGAGAGATGCTAACTTAAAGAAATGCAAATCGAATATTTAATTTTGCATACATGAACACATAACAAGTACACAGATATGCCTGTGACTATTCACAAGACATCAGTTTTAATGCACCTGGATTGCAGCAGATGCCTTAATATAAAATTTGTTCCTTCCTGAAGCAACAGGGCCAGCCTCAAACAGTCTGCATCCTGAGGCAGAACATCAAAAGGTATTTCCTTTCCTAAGGCAAAGCCAACCAAGTTACTTTGGCATGTGGGGTAGAAAATCTCAAAAGTGTCTTTACCAACAGTAAAAACGCAACAATAATCTAAATAATTACTATTACTAATGCAAACAACAACAGCAGTAATAATATAAAACTTTAAAATATGGGATATGTGTAGTTTATGGACTGCACGTGGCATCAAAGGGCTTCCCAGCAACCTCTACTTCTGATTTTTTAAAAAACAAACTCCCAGCCAATTTCCTAGTCAACTTCTAGTTTTCTTCCTAGTCAAATAAATGCCTTTCATGGGCTTAAAGTGGCAAAAATAATAAAAGCTTTTTAAAAAGAAAAGAATTTGGAGATTAGGGCTGCACAATGCAAAAAGGATCCATCCCCCCAAATTGTGCACAGGGGCAATTTTGCTACCAACCTCAGCCAGTCCCCTAACCCAAAAATAACTCTCAGTTGTTTTTGCTGCAACAGACTAACATGCTACACCCCCAGTAATCTAATATATAAAATTCAAAGTCTGTGAGTTTGTCTGTGTCAGGCAGGCGAAAACCTCATATGATTGGCTGTGGCAGGTGAGAAGACCTCATATGATTGGTTGGCTGTGAAGATTCTATGGAATTCTGCAGTTGGCAGTTTAGGGGAGGGGCCTTTAGAATTCTCAGCCAGAGAGCTATTGTGCCTGGCCAGTTGCTATGGAGATGAGGCCTAGCAGCAAGAAGAAGGAGGACAATGTATTCCTTCAGAAACTGAACCTCTGTATGTTAACAACTCTGAATACAGATTGGATTGGGGAATATGGGGAAAAGTTACAGATACTGGACAAGGCAGTTTGGGGAATAGGAGACACAGGATCCAAATCTGTGCATTCCAACCACATCTAATTCCTAAAGTAAGGTAAGGTCATTCTTAAGATGTTTCTAACAAGTATTACCTAAGAAAATAAAATCCCAGGCAACGCCAGGTATATACGCTAGTATAACAATATAATTAAATGATAACTCAAATAAGGAACAATTTGCTGCTCTTTTTGGTGATATCCCAAGGGTGAGATCCAACACTGTTGGAACATACATTTCTATCCTCATTCTCACAATGCTTCTAGGGGCAGGGATGGTAACTCTGCTCTCCCTTCTTAAGTTGGGAAGGGCAGCTGGAGGGTTCAGGTGCATTTCTACTCCCTTGAGCCCTCCCTTGTGGTGATTGTGCCCAGGTAAGAAGCAGCACTTGTCCTCCTCCCATTCAGACAAGGATGGAAATTGCCTTTTTGTTCCTGGGTGCATAAGGACAGCTAGACAGCATCTTAACCTATATCTGTAGCCAAAAAGTGACCAGGTGAGAGATACACACTGGGCCTCTGTATCCCAAAGACATTGCACAAGAAGACACCAGATTCCTCCTTTCTCAACTTCTCTGAAAATATTTAGTCAGCCTAACTAGGTGGTCTAACTGCAAGTCACCTACAGGATACTGGCCCAAATTTTCTGCCTGGAGTGGCCATCTCTATCTATCTCGTGGTAGGGCTGGCCCTGATGAGGATGGGAACAAACGTGCAGTCATATTCTAGGGACATCTGTCTGCCTTAGTCCTTAAATTCCATTTTGCTCAAATTACATCTTGTACAGAAGCTCAGGCTACAAAGAAACAATTCACTCTGTCAGTATACTGAGTAACTGTTGGGAATTTTGAGAATGCTCCATGTATGGAAGAAGACAGACATTCTTTGTATTCAGAGGCATCTACAGTACTACAATAGACTAGTTTGCTCAAGAAGCACAAACAAGCCAGTCTTAATCAGAGGACTCCCGGTGGCATTACCAGGTCAAATGTCTGAGCAGGGCTCTTAGTGGCATTATAAGGTCAAACTTCCATGAAAAAGGCGACTGAGGTCAGATTATTGCCCAGAAATAATTCATGGTACTGGGGATGAATAGTCACCTTCACCCCTAAGTTAGTTGGGATGAACCAGTGAATATACAATTTGAATTTCCTGTAATTGATTTGGCACCACACTGACAGGAAGAAACTGATTATTACATTTATTACCCAGATAAATTCCATTGTTATTTAGGGATCAGAGTAGAGATTTCGCTGTTAAAGAGCCAGTGTGTTGTGAAGGCTTTCGTGCTAGACTAGGATTCTACAGGATGTTGACAGTGGAATAATAGCACTATAACAGCCTAGTGCAGAAATGGCCCAGGACTCAAATCTCAGTTCAGCTCTAGAAACCCACTGGGTTATCTTTGGCAAGTCACACTCTCTTTGCCTCAGAGGAAGCCAACAGGAAACATCTTCTACATAAATCTTGACAAGGAAAAAATTAGGATCACTATAAATCAGAGTCAATCTGAAGGCACATAACAATAACAAGATTTTAAAATACAACTTTAAACAAGTAACAGTTTTGCCTCCTCCCCTGCAGTTACATGGGAAGCCTGATCCACAAACCTCTCGAGTCAAAACTTTTTTTAATGCATTGTTTTTCAGAGATCATTTTTGTCATCTGAGTGCTTCACCAGACTGTCCGGGAATACTGAGAATTTCCAGTTCTTTGGTTTTGATTGTTACTCCATATTCATGGGTTTTCCTGCTCCTTCATCTAGACCTTCCTTGAAATACACCAAGTTTCCCTCCCTTCCTTGTGTCCTTTCTTTCCCCTATCCCACTGAGCACGTCACATTCAGTATCAAGCAACATTCCAGAAACTGATTTCCACCAATTTCTAAGGAGCCTTTTTATTATTACTCAGGAGCTATAGTTACTGTGCTGAACTGCTTCAGCAATATGAACTAGTTAAACATTAGGATCAGTTTGTTTTCATGCTGACATTCTTCTTTCCCTCCTTTCATCTCTATTGAATCACTGTCCTGGAAACAATAGTTGTGTTTATTTGGCAGCCATCTTTACTTGTTCTGACATAGTAAGAGCACACAAACAAATACTGATCCTTTCCATTTTGGAATTTGTTGTTGTTGTTAACTGCCTTCAACTGCAACTTATGGCCACCCTACGAATGAGGGACTCCAGTCTTGCAGACTCAGGGCCATGGCTTCTTTGATTGAGTCTATCCATTTGTAATGTAGTCTTCCTTTTTTTCCTACTGCCTTCCACTTTATCAAGCATTAGCGTCTTTTCTAGGGAGTCATGTCTTCTCATGATGAGTCCAAACTATGACAGTCTCACTTTAGTAATCTTGGATTCCACAGAGAGTTCAAGCCTAGGACCCATTTATTTGGTCTTTTTAGCAGTCCACAATATGTATCTTCTGGAATCAGTGTAATTATTTCCCCACAAAATGCACATTTTCTGTCTCCAAACATGTTTTTGTATAGGAAAAACGTGTATTTTTTTGCACAAACAAATCCCTCTTAGTGAAGTCCCAAAGTACAAAGAATCTCACATGTGTTTTTGTTATTATTGTTGAGGATGCAAATATTAATTCCCAACCCTAGAACATACAGAGAGGGAAGAAAGGGAGAAATCTATTATCTAATCATTCACTCTAAAAAGATGTCATGAAGAAGGGCTGCTCCTTCCTTCTTTCCGTCCTTCCGCCCTTCCTTCCTTCTTTCCTGCATCCCCAGCCAGGTCACAAACTACATTCCTTCTGCTGCAAGCACAAGCACATTCTTTGTTCACAGCTGCAACGTCAGTGTTGTCTTGCTTGACAAACATTTAGAAGCTTCTCCCCAAGAGCAATTCTCTTCATTTGTCAAACAAGCCCAGACTGTGAAAAACAGACAATGCCATACACGGGCTCCCAAAGCCCCATAGCTCAGCTGTGCTTGATAGGCCAAGGGTTATCACTCACACAGGCAAGTAAATGCTCAGCCATTCTAAGAAGTGTGGTATCAACAGAACAACAGGTTGCTTGTCAACATTTTCCACTCCAGCTAAACAAAACTTCAATTCCTTTGGCTGGGACATTTGATTACTGTGGCTCAAAATGATAGATAACTTAAGTGTGATTTTTTTTTAAAGCAAGGTACAGCTGCTGGAGAAGAGGACACTTGGCTGAGCAGATTAAATAAACACAGTTATCAAGAGAAGAGCAACACATCTATCTGCTTAGCAGTAGCTTAATGTGAGCAAAGCTCTCTCTGCCAACACACGAAGAAATCTATGGGAAGCATCTGGCTATTGGTCCATGGGAATGCCATTTTACTGAGAATAGGAAGCATATGGAGGTGGTCCCTTACAGGATAAATAGGATAAGAATTCAGAGTGGTTTACAATAAATGAGAAAAATCAGATACAGATAAGGTTAAAAAAAAAAGTAAAGCCACACACATGATGGATTTGATCACTGTGGACTGATCTTGCCTCAGACTGAAAAGCTTCTGCTTTATAATAGTCATCCACAAGAATGTGAAAGATGACTGTGTCAGTCATTCAGGGCCGGAGGAAATGCTATTGCTCTCCACTGGAAATGGCAATTGTGTAGCAAGTGTTCCATGCCAGTGCTCATTCCAGTTTTGGGGAATTCTAGGCAGAGCCTGGAATTAATGATTTACAAACAGAGATTGGAAGTAACATGTCATAAGAAATGAGGCCGGCTGGCTTCCGGTTGAGTAGTTATGAATGCACAAGTCAGACATGAACTACTTTGCATTCATGTTTATGATTGTGGCACTATCACCATGACTGTACATGTTCCCCTAAACCTTCCTCAACAGCCAGCCACTGTACCAAGCAATGGAGGTCTGCTCTGCTGGCAACTGGGGTGCAGCAGGATGAATTTCCAGCCCCCTCCTGGTAGTGATCTCCAGTGCAACAATCAGAAGCAGGACCCCATGGGAACTCCTTGTTGCACCAAAGATCACTGCCAAGAGGGGGCTGGAATATAGCCATTTCCGCACCACACTATCATAGGCCATTTCCGCACTAGCCTGTTATAGTGCTATTATTCCACTTTCAACATCCTATGGAATCCTGCGGTTTGCAGTTTAAGGCCCCACCCTAAACTACAAACCCCAGGATTCCATAGCATGTTGAAAGTGGAATAATAGCACTATAACAGGCTAGTGTGGAAATGGCCCTAGTGCAATTATTTCACTTTCAATATGCTGTGGAATTCTGGGGTTTGTAGTTTACTGAGGCCAAAGAACTCTCTGGCTGAGAATTCTAAATGCCCCTCCCTAAACTGCAAACCCCAGGATTCCACAGGATGTTGAAAGTGGAATAATAGCACTATAACAGTGTAGTGCAGAAATGGCCATAGTTATGCATTTGCGTCTGTGATGTAGGATCACAACCATTGTATGTAGCCAGTTATTTTTAACAGCATTGAGGGCACAGTGAGATTCTCTTCTTTTAAATTAACAAATAGGAAACAACAAATTGTTTCCCTCAATGAAACAAATAATGTTTACTTATTACTTTTCTTCTCTCCTGCATTTTAGACCATTTTCTCACCTTTTAAGGCACCTTCCAATGAAAAAAATAAAGAGCAAAGCAAGAAGTCACCCCTTAATTTTCTATGTAACATTAACCTTGGTATGTTTCTATGGAATGACTTACCTAAGAAGTTACTTTTAGAAATTAGTCTTCCAAATTCTGGTTATACAAAAGCTACTTATGCTACTACATCTAGGTAGATCCAAATTGATTCTTTCAGTTACTTTTGAGAAACATGTCATTTTTTAAAAAAATCCTGCAACAAAAATGGAAACTACTTTTTTGGCCTTGGGAGGATAACTGCAACTGATTTCTCGGAAAATAACTTTATAAGGTTTGATCCTGGGTGGGATTGCTTGTTGAGCAGGCCTACTTCCTCTGCACATTTACCCATTCATTTGCTTTCCCCTCTTGGCCTAGCCTGCAGCACTGTGCAGAGGGAGAGGGCAAGGCATGGCAAGTGGAGGCTCCTGTTTCCTTCTTGCTCCAGTTTCTGTTCACATACTTGGAGAAGGCAATATGGCATACGGAGGCATCGGCATCAAGGGGTGCTGAGGGTCCAAAGTGGCCTGTAACCCAGGATTAGTTCTCAGCACGTGGCTGGAGGTGCTGAGCCCAGCCTCCCCCAGGCTTCCAGAAGCACAGTCCATGTGCTGCGTCCTCAGTATGTGCCACCTTTCGGCTAGCAGCTCCCAGCAGAAAGCAGTCTGCTGCTTCTGTCACATACAGGTTGGGCAGATCACGCTAAGGGCAGTTTTTCAATCTCCTAGGCAGGGTTACTGTTGTCTGGCAGCTATCTGTAACACCATGTTGGAGCCATTTTGGGTGGTCTCCACAGACGAGGTCATAATGCAAAAAATAGTCTTTAGACTCCATGGGGTTCAATAAATAATTGTTTCACTCCATTACTCACACTGTGGGAGAAAGCCTTATTTTAGTAAACATAATTTAACTTATAATGTTTTAAACCAGATTGTGTATGTACGCATGTGTATGTGTACATGTATGAGTGCATGTGTTGGCATATAATTCCAAGATAGAAGGGTGAGTAGATGTGACTTTCAAGGGGCACTTTTAAAAGTTGCAAGGTACTTGGACTGAGGAGTGCATGTTAGCAGAAAGGCACATATTAAATAGGTACAATAATAGATAATAACAGGGACATTAAATAGGTACATTTGTAGGGTTACATTGAATAGGTACCTTGAGAGGAAATAATATATTCCTTAAATAGATACATTAGCAGGTAGGCACATATTATTAAAGAAGGTGTCCAAATGGCCTAACTTGCCTTTTTCTGTAGTTAATTTACAAAGGCAAGCCTCTGTTGGGCCAGTACTTTCAAATTGGATCCTTATATGCCCCTAGGCAGTTCCCATAGGCTAGCTATCTTTTCCCTCCCTGGAAGCAAGATCATGTAGTGTCATTTCCAGGGACATTTCAGATACTGATTTTAAAATCACCTGCCACTACATTGCATCATAAGAACCTCTGCCCCTGAACTTTACCCCACAGAACACTTGTTACCCCACAGAAGGGATTTTTATGCTCCCGGCTCAGCTTCCAAAAGATTCAGCTGAGCCCAACTGGAATAATACACACACAGAAATGCCTGAAATTAATACAAAATAAATAGAATATTTGTTTCTCTCTGCAGAATGAAGGGCCCTGTCACATTCACAAATCATCTGCACTTCTTTGATGCAACTATAAGCTACATCTTCATTATTCTTTTCATTGGCACTTATTGAATGCAGGGGAGTGCTTTGCTTAAAAGAAAGAGTCATTGCAGCCCAGATTAATTCAGATTCATCAGCCATTCACTGGAACAACTGAGCTATGAAATTGGGCAGCCTGTTTTGTAACAATAATGAGGAGATAATATTCCAAGGGAACATCTAAGTGACATTATTATTGATAGGTTAATTACAAATAAAAGTGTAAGCTTTTAAAAACCATTAAAATAAAGAGACTTGGATGGATGCAACATTTACACATGTTTAAAAAATACTTCTGGTTAGCAAGTAAATCATTAATGTCCTTCCTGCCATGCCTCTTGTGTAAGATCAGAAAACATCTATCAATTTTCTTTGAAGTATCCCAGACAAGTACGTTTATGCTAGTCCTGTGGAACGCTAGATTCTTGATTTTCCCTAAGTCAGTATTTCTCAGGGTATCTGATGTGTGAGACCGTCAATTTCCCCCCCTAAAGTACCAAGCATTAAATTTGTACCCACTGAGTGGGTACAATTCTTCATCTTTCCTAGAACTTGCCAGTTACCAGCTGCCAATTGTTCAGGGTCTGACTGACACTGGTCCAGGACCTTTGAGTCATATTTATCCAGGTTTCCAAGGGTGCTGTTTTGGTACCATGGCAATATGTGAGAAATCAGTAGTGAGCTGATTTTGTCGCTAAAGAGCTACAATACGGCACTGAAGGATCTTGTAATAACAAGCAGAACCAACATTGTAATCCCTAGCCAGCATGGAAAATTCTGGGAAATGCAGTCCAGAAAAGTAACTTTTCCATATTCTGTCCGACTGTGCACCCTCCACATTCAGCTGTAGCCTATTATTTTATTCTCTTGCAAACTGTGGCCTAAATCCAATTGCTAGTCCAAACTAGAATACAATCATTGAATTCATAGGATTTACATAAGTGTTTTTTAACCATTTTGCAATGGATTCATTGGGTCTTCTTTAGTTGGGACAAACAGTTGGATTTAGGCCAATATGGTGTTGCACAGCAGCAAAGAATGCTCCATATAGATTGAAAAGACTGGGCAATAATACACATTGCAGGCCATCTTCTTGAAACTTGCATGCAGATACACTGCCTCAGAATCAGGGGCAGACAATGTGCAGCCCTCTGGCTGTTGCGCTGCAACTGCCACTAGCCCTAGCCATCACAGCCAATTATAAGGTAGGATGGGAGTTTCAGTCCACCAACAGTTGAAGGGCCATGAGTTATTACCCCTGCCCTTAATGGTTTTCACTATTAGGTCAAATCTCCAAATAACTAAGCACCAAGCTTACAGAACAAAATCCAGATAGTGAAAAATATATGCTAGTGTGTGACTGTTTTTATTTTGCAAACTCCTTCCTACACAGAAAATGTGGGAAGCAATCATGGAGGAAGGCAGGCTAGAAAACTGGCAACACAACTGTGATCTATGTCTTGTGGTAGAGAGAAAAATCCAAAATATCAAGGAAGAGATGGACTGTGGCAGGATTAGTGGGAAGGATACCTATTAACTGGAGCATGTGATGGCTTGGGATAAATGCAAGTTCCTAGACGTGTTTAGTGGGTTAGTAAATATTGTCAGGCGATGCGCATGGTTGACTTATGATGACTCTAAGCAATTACAGTAGCCTAACTTAGAGCAGGTTGCCCGCTGTGCCATTCTTGAATGAGCGAGGCTCTGCCAACAAAAAAACTCATTACAGGTACACTGCTTCCCTGCTGCACCAGATATGAATGTAATTGCTGGTGTGGGCTTTCAACCTGTTTCAAGCGACGAAATTTAATGGCAAAAACAGTCCTCAATGATTGTGCACAAAGGGCGCTGCTGTCTGTTGTCTTCTTAACGCATTTTATAATTAAACCTCTTGAAAGAGACTAATTGCCCTACGGAAAGTGACATCTCCTGTTTAGACATGCATTTTGGTTTGCAAATTGAACGTTCGATATCTTATTATTATTTTTTACCTGCATCCTTCCTGCTGACAGAAAGAGGAAGCATGGGAAGGTGCAGCATTGTGATGTTTTCTTAACAGCAGGAGTCTTCTCCTGCCCCTTCAACTTGTGGATCCTTTGTTGGGGAAATATAACTAATTATAGAAATTCTCATAACAACAAACAGATCCAGTGTGTCAGCTAGTGTCATACATGGCTGGTATAGTGTGAGAGACAAGATCTTTTTGGCTCAGTTTTTTACCTCAGATGCTAAGGTACCAAGAGGCCTTAAATAAGCCACTCTCCCACATCCTCAGCAACATTTCTGTAGTACGGAGACAACAATACTGGCCAACCTTATGTGACACCTTCTGAATCCTAAAACACTATCCAAAGAGTAAGCATGATTAAAATGGGTACATACATTTATGGTGACTCTGTGTGTACTAGGACCATTGCATACTACACAATTATAGCACTATCATTCCACTTCAACTGATATGACAACATCTATGGAACATCTATGGAATCCTGGGAATTGCAGTTTAGCAATGGATACTTAAAATTTCCATCCAGAGAGCTTTCATGCTCTGCCCATATGGAAACCCCAGGATTCCACTGAGTGGAACCATGGCAGTTAAAGTGGAATCACAATACTGTACTATAATTGTCCAGTGTGAAAGGGGTTCAGGTTAGAAACCACCACCAAAGCTAGCTTTTATATGGCTGCCAAAGTATGGCCATGGCTGTTGGTAGAAGAGGCCTTATAATTTTTGAGTGGGGAGATGTGGAAACACAGAAAGTGCAAGCCCTTTGCCAATCTTCTTCCCTGTTCTTCTAACAGTATCAGAAACCACCCTTGGTGAGCTGGTGGGGATGATGGAGTTACACAGATGTATTGTCTCCCTGCTCATTATTCTGTACAGTGAATCTGGTTGACAGCTACCTGTGGGGACTGCTAGGATCATTCTTTCACTTAGGACATGTGACCTTTGCTGTCCAGATGTTTGACCTACACATATCATCATCCCCACTTAGCATGACCAGTATTTGTGTGACTTGTAGTCCAAGCCATATGGAAAACCAGAGTTTTACCAACCTTTTTCTAAGGTTAATTAAGCGCAATAGGCAACAATTTCAACAGGCAGCCATGATACCACTTAGAACATTGTGGAACTTTTAGACAGGGTAGGGTGGGGCCACCAACAAATGCCAAGTGCTGCAGGTTCTACTTCAGAGGAATGAACTGGCAGAACCACCTCTGAGATTCCTTGACTAAGAAAACTCAGTGAAATTAATAGGGTCACCATATGTTGACAGGCAATTTGGAGGCACATACAGGGTGGAGTGGCATGACAGGGGGAGCAGAAAAGCAATGCCCTCACACTAGAAGTGTTTTCCAAAAGGACATGCAATTTAAATGTCTGCGGTGCTTCCTGCCCCAGTGCAGCGATGGCAAGTGCCTGGCTGTGCTGCAGAAGGAAGGGGCGGGACTATCCTGCTGCCTTCTGTAGGGAGTGGGCAGGTGTGCAGGGGAGTGTTGCTGCTGTGCTTCCGTCTGACCCAGATTTGCAGTGCCATGATGCGGAAGAGCGTCGCCATGCGGAAAAGGCCTGTTTCAATACCCCATTCCTAGGAGTTTCCAGGAACAGAAACCAACTTTTTTCTGGCATTTTTGTGCCCCCTCCCCCCAAAAAAATTGATGGTGGTTTGCCAGGGGGTCCAGGTAAGCACATGAGACTATAAAGAAGGGTTATGGGCTGCATTGTCCCCACCCTACACACTTTTCCTATGAAGCATGTGTGTGTGTGAGTGTTTTGGTACACAGGAATGAAGCCTAGAAAACTTCATGAATTAAACATCAAAACAGTGGTGTTGCTTTCAAACAACATTCTTTCTTTCCTTGGAAGAAGCTGTTGTTATTGCCTACTCCTGCTCTTCCTTCTTCCCCCATCTCTTCCATCCCACAGGCTTTTTCTGCCCAATGATTCCTGAACTCCAGTGCAGCATAATACAATTGGACTACATTTCTTCCCTTGTTTTTCATATTTGCTTGGTGTTCACTCCTCGGTTGATGATCAGTTGCTTCTCTTTGGTCTCACTGGGACTGAACATTTTATGCTGCTGCTGTAAACAAATGGTAGGAAGTGTTGGATAACTGGTGCTACAGCCTATTAATCTGGTGTCTCTTGACTGCGATTATAATAAGAAGTTGAGGGCTTATTGGTGTTCCTCATAATAAGGAACATGTTGCATTCATTTTTCTGTCTGTGGCTCCCACTTGAATGCCATGGAAGAAAAGGAAACTGTGAAGCACCAGTGTTTTTCAGAGTGCAGTTTAAATTATTTAAGAGGCCAAAACAATGCACACTTTGCCCATAATGTTCTGATGAGAACTTTAAAGTTGCCTGTTTGATATCTTTGATATGAGCTATAACTTCATTTAAGAACAGGTTCTAGAACATTATGCATAATTTGCCAAGGGCCATGCTAATTCTGTTTACAGACTCAAAAACGTGTTTACTATAATAGGTAATGCAGGCTTAAAAACAGCTTGTGTGTTCAAGTTATTTCCAACTTATGGTGACCCTAAGGCAAACTCATCATGGGGTTTTCTTGACAAAGTTTATTTAGAAGGGGTTTTGCCTTTGCCTTGCCCTGTAGCTGAGAGAGAGCTACTTGCCTAAGGTCATCCAGTGGGTTTCTATGGCCAATCAAGGATTCGAACCCTAATCTCCAGAGTCACATTTCAACACCCGAGCCCCTACACCATGCTGGCTGATGTTTCAATCCCTGCCTCTCTCTCTCTTGTTATTAAACTTGATTTAAAATGGTAATCGTTAGCAAAACTTTCTTTTCTGAAGGTTTTAAAGATTTCCCACAAACCATGGAATTATAAAGACATATGTAATGAATCATTCAGGAATGGTTTGTGAGAAGCAAGTTAATCACATCTGTAAAAAGGGAAGCCTTTTCTCTTTTCTTTAGCTTTCACTGGACGAATGCTGTGGAGTTTGTTCGTAGCTTTTATAAAGGTACTGTATAATGGATTGCCAATTTGCCCCTGATTTATGATGGAATCAACTGTACAGCTGAAATCCATTTAGCATCCTAGAGTAACTCATTTTGCATTTCTTTGTCACAAATGTGCCACATCCAGCCAATTTGTGTCTCTTTGCTATGCAAGTCTCTTTGGGACAAGCTGATTGCAGAAAACAAGCAAATGGATGTCTCACCATGCTTCAGGATGCTACACAGCTTTAGTATTCAGTTTAATTCCAAGAATTAACAGGTCAATCAGAAGCTAGTGCCAACATTACTAAAACTGAATAATGACATATACCATAGGGAGTCAGGGTTAAAGTCTTCCAAATGTATTTGGTGCCAGTGTTTCAGGGAGCAAAGGACAACCAAATAGATTGCTGAGAGTTTTGAAATTTTTTGGAAGCAGACTTTGGCTTCAGTGTAGGGTTCAGAAAGATATACTCCATGCCTACTTTTTAGACAGAAATGGTCCTTGCCAAAAGCATCTTCTTTTCTGTGTATTTATGAAGTCTTGTGGCACCTCAAGACTAGGACCTAAACCCCACTGTTAGTCCCAACTAGAGTAGACCCATCAAGTAAATGGGATTTTCATAAGGTACCTACCATGTTGCAACAGATTCCATTGGTCTCCTCTGGTTGGGATTTAGGCTTTACATGCTTTGTTTTCTGTAATTTCTCACAGACACTGGCCTACTTAAACAGATGTATCAAATGGGGATGGCTGGAGCCCATGAAAGATTATAACAAATAAAACATGTTCGCCTTTAAGACTCTTTTTTTTTTTTTTACTGCAACAGACTAACACAACAACAGTGTTACAGTTCTGTACCTGAGACCTGGTATCTCACTGGTGGAATCATAACTAATTTCCCTCCCTACTCTTAACACCCTCACCTGAATCCCCCCACACCCATTACATGGCCAGGGGAGAATGGGTGGTGGCTGTGTTTGACTGGCCAGTCCTAGGGACATGATGTCATCCTCCCAGCTCCTTGAGGATGCTTTTGTTGTCTTGCTGAAGCACAGGGGAATCAGGTTAGGGAGAAGGGATCCAACATGGATGGTGGAGCTATATTCTGTAATCTGTGTTGACCCTAAAAATACACACATGTATGTCACTATGTAAACAAAATTGCATTTGCAGGCCATCCTTCCTCCAAAAAGTTTTTGCATGTCGTCCTACTGTATGCCCTGTGAGGGAGGTTATGCTGAAACACAAAATGGACTTATTAAAGGCCATCCTATGGTGTTCAAGGCTGAAAGAAGTTGAACCAAGCCAAGTCCAACCATTTTTTAACTATGTAAGAGTCCTGTGCTGAAAACAAAGTATGTATAAAGGGATGGGTAGCTGGGTGGATGGGACTGTGGATCATGGATGGCCTGCTCTCCACAATCTCTGCCTGTTCTCCGGAAACTATGAACAAAACCCATGCACAAGAGTAGCAAAAATCAGTTGAGATAAGCTTTCAAAGGCAGCATGTATTCATTTTCCAGGATTTGGCACAGAGAATATGAGACTGCTGAGCCAGCAGGGAAACATGTCAAATAGAACCTCATTGTATCAGAAGTGTTGATTACAGAAAAGAAAATACCTCTAGGTAATTTTAATTCCCTGTTTGTCCTCCCAAGTACCTCTTCTGTTTACTCAAATATTTCATTAGCTCAATGTCTGGATGTCCTCCAGGGCATCCAGAAAATGAGATTTCACTGTATTTTTGTCTCCAGTACCTGGGAGACTTTGATCTGTTCCATTTGTTCAATTCAGACAAACTCTGTTTGTTTCCTTTTCCAGTGGGCACTTTCAATTGTCTTTTAAAAATGTCTTCAGTGCTGCTGCTCATATGTCTTCTATAAACAGATACCTCTTCCCTTGTCTCTGGTGAGCTCAGTACTCTCAATCTTGTGTACCCATCATTCTCAGTTCATGGATTTGTACTGAGTCTATTGACCCAGTCAATGATCCTCACTGAAGAGGCTCTCACATATCTTGCTAAATGCACTACCGCTGTTTCTCTTCCTCTATTTGTTTCTCTTGCATGAGTTTGCTGAAAGGGCTTCACCATCTCAGCAACTGCAAGGTTTTAAACTTTGGAAACCCTTCAAGCCATTTCCTCTGATTCCTGTAACATATATTTTGCCTTGATGTTTTATACCATTTCCTT
This sequence comes from Iguana delicatissima, assembly GCA_948472985.1. Lineage (NCBI taxonomy): Eukaryota > Metazoa > Chordata > Lepidosauria > Squamata > Iguanidae > Iguana > Iguana delicatissima. Next base: position 434,661 of record CAOKZL010000441.1, read on the forward strand.
TGCTCCAATCTGATTGTTGTAAGACTAGGTGCAAGTTAATTCTTGTGTAGGAGACATCGAAAGTAAAAAAAACTATAAAATTAAAAAGGGAATATAAAAACAAGCAACAAACACAGTAAAACTATGTACTCTCCCTGACCCATGTAACTCTTTAGTCTGTTAGAGGGGTCTTTTGCATGTTACACTTTCTTAAAACATCAGTGTTCGATAATGGAAGGCACCAAAGAATTTCAGAAGAAAATCAGCCTGTGCTTTATAGATTAAAGCACAATCTTTGATCGTATATATCAAGAGAATTATGATTTGCTCTCAAAGAAATGGATGTGCCACAACCCCTGACTGTCCTGGTGTGTAACCTATACTCAGCACAAGAGGCCACTGTCAGGACAAAATATGGAGAAATTGAATGGTTTCTCATTGGTAAGAGGGTCAGGCAAGGTTTCATTTTATCACCCTATGTGTTTATAGTACAAGCAGCATATGATAAACAAAAAGTGGGATTAGAGGAAGGAGGTGTGAAAATTGGAGGAAGTAACATTAATAACTTAAAATATGAAAAGAACAACGTAATACTGGCAGAAAATAGCAAAGACTTAGACTGACTGCTAATGAAAATCAAGGAAGAAAGTGAAGAAACACTATTAAGAAAGTGAAGAAACAATACTAAGAAAACAAAAAAAAAAATGACCACAGATAGTTTAAATAACTTTAAGTAGAGAATGAGACACTAAAATAGTCAAAGATTTCTTTTACTTTGGCTCAATTATTCATCAAAATGGAGGCTGAAGTCAAGAAATGAGATAAGATCCTCAAGTATGAAGATATATACTTAAATATCAAAGTCAGGATCATCCAGGCCAAAGTATTCTTTATTATCGTATATGGTTGTGAAAGCTGGACAGTGAAGAAAACTGGCAGGAAGAGTGTCAACTCATTTGAAATGTGGTGCTGGAAGAGAATTGATACCATGGACTGTCAAAAAGATAAATGAATGTGTCCTAGAACAAATCAACCCTGAGCTCTCACTAGAAGCCAAAATGACTAAACAGAGACTATCATACTTTGGATACATCATGAGACAACATAATTTATTTGAAAGGACAATTATGCTCTGTAAAGTGGAAGGCAGCAGGAAAAGAAGAACATCAAGCTGCAAGTGGATGGATTCAATCAAGGAAGCTACGGCCCTGAGTTGCAAGACCTGAAAAGGGCTGTTAATAAAAGGATCTCTCATTCATAGGGTCCTCACAAAATGAAACTGACTTGATGTCAAACAACAATAGCAGATTAGTGTCAGCAACGAGCATTTTCCGAAGGAGCCCTCTTTGTGTTAGCAATTAGAAAGTATTATGAGGCTGTTGTGCCTTTTTCTCCTCAACAGATTTTCTGCAATAAAGAAAAAGATGTACAAAACAATGGAAAATTAAAAGAGGGTTATGAATGAAACCTGATGATATCTGAAGCTGTAAAATTCACTTAAACAAGGCAGAATGATGGTGTGATAAAAACCATTTAATATCTCACAATGCAGTCCAAAAATGCTACATGTTCTCTTCAAATTCAGCATTTTAAAACCATCAGTGGTAGTGCTTCAAAAGCTCAAGCGCTGCCTGTTTGATTAAAACAATTGCAGTTTTTAGCCTGTGCTGACAGCTGTGAGAGATACTTAGAGCAGTGGTTCTCAACCTGTGGGTCCCCAGATGTTCATGGACTTCAGCTCCCAGAAGCCCTGAGCATTGACCATAGTGGCTGGGGCTTCTGGGAGCTGAAGTCCACGAACATCTGGGGACCCACAGGTTGAGAACCACTGACTTAGAGCCTCTTACGTTTTCTTACATCCATGATTCAGACGGCTTCCTGACATGTAGCCTTATGCCTGTACAGATGATAAAACTGATTCTGTATAGATTCTCCAACCTATACCATTCTGTGAAAGTAACGTTCCGTAGTAACTGTGACACTGCTGTCATATATAGGAGGGGGTCTCTCAAAGCAGTATTTCATCACTGGTTTCAAACAGAAAGACTCTGTGAAGAGGGGATAAGTGACAGAATTAGGAAAAAACACCCAATAGCTTATCTCATTAATAAAATACAGCTAATAGCTATATACCTAGTTATATGCCTACAGAATGCTAATGTAGCACCAGAAAAGACAGCAGAATGCACAATGCGGGAAAAAGATGAACAAACAAAACAAAACAAAAAACAAGATTCTTGTTATGCCTTCCATATACAGTGCATTTTCATTTTCACATTGATATTGCATTATCGATATGTATAACTCTGAGTTCATTCTCATTGTTCACACCCACAAAAAAAGGAAGAAATAAGTAGTTTTCTCATTTGCAAAAAGCTTTTTTTTCTTTTTTAACTGCACAGATTGATATTTATATTATATTCTTCTGAAGTCAGTCAGTTTCATCTGGCGTGTTGGTTCCCCATTAAACACCCTGATTGCGAATAAATGACCATGCAGTTACAGGTTTCAGCACTCAAAATCATTTTTTTAATTTTAAAGGAGGTGGGCTGAATCCTATTGAGCAGTTACAAATACATAACCTACAGCTATGCACTCATAATTGCTATGTATTCATGATCCCCATTTAGCCCCAGTTTAGGGGATATGTAGGGACTATTAAAGTCCTGAAACTCTACTTACTGGAAAGCAGCTGCTAGGATTGATGAGGATCCATTCCCCTCCGGCTGCCTGACATTCCCCACCCCCACACACGAGCCATCTCTGTTGTGACAGGGTCCTTTTTTAATGCCTTTGCACTGGAGATCACTCACAGGAGGGGTTGTGAACATCAAATAGTCACTTTTTGGCTGGCAGGGGAATGGATCTTTGTCAATGATAGTGACTGTGCATTGAGATTTGGGAGGGGGGGGACACGGGTCTGGTCAGAATCCAATACATAGCACTGGAGTTAGGGTGTTGCATAATATGTAATGGTCATACAAGATTCCACCAAGTGTTTTCTGCAGCAAGAAAAGGAGAACCCTGAGAACATTTGGATGGGTTAACTAGACAATTATGTAGGAATATATAGGCTCAGGGTTGCATTTTTTAAATTTTTCTTCCTGCATAGCCTTACTTGTTTGTTCAGAGGTAAGTCCCACTATATTCAGTGGGGCTTCCTCCCTAGTAAGCAGGTATAGCATTGCAGCCCAAGGATGCATTTCTATCACTCAGAGTTTTAAGTCCCACTGAGTTCAGACTCACAAGAGAGAGTTAGTTCCAGCTAGAACAGATCCACTAAATCAATTGCTGAATGGTGAATCAACAGGTAGGCAAATCCATCTGAACAAATGCATCCACTCTAGTTGGACTAACAATACCATTCAAGTCATATTGCCCAAGCCTCTGTAAAGTAACTCAGAAACCAGCACAATATGAACCTAATTTCAAATAAGAGCCCTGCTAGATAAGAAAAAAAAGTCTCTGAACATCTCAGGTTTTGTTCTTATACAAACCAATTTTATTTTGGAGATCCATGTGATGTTTTTGGCATCTTGAAGTACTTCTGTCATTATCAAGGACTTTTTATTCCAACTTTACTAGGCCAGTTCAAATTAACCCAGTATTTTCCAAAACGAAAGGTATCATTACTTGGCTATATGTCTGCATTATCTTAGAATTAGCTAAGATGGCTGATGCCAGTAAACACAGGTATTGTTTCCAGGACACAGATTCAACAGAGAACAAGCAAAGGAAAGAGGAGTGTTTGCACCAAAACAAAGTAATCCTAATGTCTAACTAATTTAATATTGCTAATGAACTGTAGTACTTTCACTATAACACTTGAAAAATAATAATAAAGAAGGCTTAGTGGAAACTGGTGACAATCAATTTCTGAAATGTTGCATTTATCTAGATGTGACACGTGATCAGTGAGAGAGGGAGGAGAGAGAACACAAATAAGGGGAGTGAGGGAAACCCAGGATAACTCAAGAAAGACTTTGGATGGAAACTTGGGAATATGCAGGCAAAATCAGAACAAAAAGGGCTAGAAACTCTTGATGCTTCTGGAGACTTTTTTCTCCCTTCTGGATGAGCCTTTAGTGTGCAAAATTTGGACATGTACTCAGTCACAGAGGAACGGGGGGCAGGGGAGCGCTTTTCCCCAGGCGGCAAAATTTTTCGGGCATCCCGGCTTGTAGCCACACCCCTGCATGACCAGGCACTGGTGACCACACCCCCAGACACTGTAGCCCCCCTTCCTGCCCCCCATACACTTCAAGCTCTGCCACTGCATTTACTTAGAAATGAACTTTTACTTTGTTCAACAGAGCTTACTTTCAAACCCTCTCAATTTATCTTACCCTCATTCTTCCATTTCTTATTGCTGGCCCATCTTCTGCCAACCTCAATACATAGAGATCCATTTTATACTCGCGTCCCCTCGAATACTGAATCCAAATCCTTTGGCTCCCTTCTCCATATCAACAGTAAAATAATCAAAATCCTGTGGGGGAAACATAAGGAAAAGAGATTACTTGGTTTGCAACATCATTTGAACACATTTGAACACAGAATACAGGAAAAACAGACCATTTTATTTATAACAGCATTTTATTGGGAGGTTCAGCTTCCCAATTCATGGCTCATTTAGATGAAACCACATAGATCCAAGGTGATTTACTGTTTAATACTATAGCAAAGTTCATATACCTAGTAGGTGGTAGCAGCATTAGTATTACAGAGAGCACCTGAAATAAGGTACTCAACATGGAGCTCCAAACACACAAAAGCCTGGAAATGCCCTCCTCTCTTTTTATGTGTTTTAAATCTTTTTATTCCACAATAAAACAGACACAAATCTAAGATTGTAACAAATATCACTATCCTCTCTTTTTTCAGGGCAAAGATTCATGAAAACATGTTAGCAGAATTTGGTATGTGGTGGAGTAGAGAGATGGGTGTACTGTTGCCATCTGGCCAGTGTCAGAAGAAGGCCTAAGATTTACTGGTTTTGGACATCACAATAAATCATAGTGTATTGTGAGAGGGATGAGTGTAGGAAAGAAGCAGCTTTATGTGCTTTTCCCCAGCCCCACTGATTCTCATCTGGCATGGTTAAGGGGAGAAAAAGTAAGTTTTCACTTCTAGTTTTGATTCTGCAGTCCGTTGTATCATTCAAACTCTCACTTCTAGTTTTGATTTCACAGTTTGTTGTATCATCCAAGTTTGACAAACTGTGGTTAATCTCAATAATAGTTTATTCATATCAAGTCAGCTTCAAACAATGTTTCCACAAACTGGAAACTACATACCAAAGCAAAGGTTAATCAAAATGATGAATATAAAAAAGAATTCATTTTTTAAAAATCCTCCTCCTCCTCCTCCTCACTCCATATTTTCCCCAAGATTGGGACTTAAGATGGCTCACAAATTAAAATAATGATAATATAGTTAAAAACATAGAAAAAGAACATTAAAATAGAATGATTAACAATATTAAAATGTTTTAAATGATAAACCATAGTTTAAAGAAGTATAGTTTTAAAAAATACATTAACCTCTTAAATGTACTTTCCTTAAAAACCTTCTGTTCCCAATCCTATCACAATCATCATCATCATCATCATCATCATCATCATTTCTGTCTGCCAATGCAAGGACAGCAAGGACCAATTCTAGCTTCTCTAGGGAAGCGGTTGCAGAGCTACTGAGAAGACTGTATCTTGTGTACCTATCAATTCTGCCTGTGAAGGTGATGGGAAAGCTGAGGATCTCAGGGTCCAAGCAGACTCATATAGGGAAATATGGTCTATCAGCCTGGACCTAACCTGTAGCAGTACCATGCCAAAGAAAGGATGATGAAATGAACAAAGCAATATGCAAGTCTGAAACTCACTCAGAGTCTCTCCTTTCATGGTTTATTTACTGTGACATCCAAGGACAGGATATCAGCAGATAAGATTTTGGGATGGAGTATATTCACAGTCTTGAAAAGTCAATGCCATTATTGCAAGACTGTGGATTCTTAACATTTGTCATAGGTAGATAGCTGCATACAGATAAAATCAAAGAGGCTGGAAAAAAGAGATTGGAACAGTTTCCCCCCAAAATTAGGATGCAAATCTATTTAAATCTTTCTATTGCAATTGTGGATTACAGATACAGTTGCAAAGGAGATCAGGAGAAAATCAAACACTTTTCTTACAATATTTTAAATGTGTACTCATGTTATGCATAATTTCCAAATATGATGTTTCCTTGTCCTTCTGAATCTCTGGGCAGTATATTTTTTTTAATTATACATGATACACTATATAATTTCTTCCTCTCCCTCTCTCATAGACTCACATGCATAATTCAGATCAGCAAATTCAACAAAATCAAGCAATAAAGCATTTTCTAGACTGTTCAGGTGAACAGTTACAGTTAATTAGCCCTCTTTTCACCTGGAAAAACAGTGAGTTGGGAAAGCGCCATGCTATATGACTGCTCTGTGGCTTGCTGGTTTCCTGCACGTGGAAAGGTTTTTATGGAGAAATAGTCCTATGTAAATAACTGTTCAGTGGACCTATGTTCTGCTTGCATTATGCAATCTCAATGCTGGATGCCACTGTAGTGCAGTGTTTGTTGATCACTACCAAAGGTGCACAGCAATCCATTGGGAGACTGAAATGTGCAAGGGATGTGCTTTAGTATAGTATTCCATACTAGGTCTCAGGCCCCATTATGAAAAAAGCAGAGGCATGACCATGTACATCCTGATCAATTATTTATGTGATTTAGATCCTCCACTTCTCTCAAAATTGATTTCAAAAGGGCTTACAATATATACAAGCACAAGAGACCTAAAACAAATATGTGATGGGCAAAAGTTTAAAAAGCAGTATCGATCCAATTAAAACATTAAGACATTAAACACATAAAATTCATATTACATATGCAGCATACTCTTTTCACATGTGAGCCTGTTCTTCTCAGGTGATATGAGTGATGTGTAATGGCCAGTAAAACACACATGTAAACAGAACTTAATCCTGCGTGAAGTCATTAGCAGGATGCCTGCCACTGATTTCAAGAAAAGCTTTTCTCCTTAATTCTGCTGACAGAATAAATTGGTTCTCAGATAAACACACTATTTGTAAGGCGGCTCCCCACTCCCCCAACTGAACAGAACATAACTAGTCAGGTGTAAAAAAAAAAAAAGTAAAAAAAAATCGATTCTATGCTTAAGTTCCATTAACCAATTTGGCATGACCCTTGTATAAAGAGAGTGACATGAAAGGGGGTGCATCGTGAGTGCACCTCACTTGCTTAATGCACATTGTAAATGTTTGGCCTGACGCTGTATCTGCTTGTTCTGTCACCCCCATTCCCAGCATTTATGTCTAAGGATGGAGTCATTAGATGTTGGAGACTAAAAATGTCAGACTCTGAGCAATCTGTGAAGAGAGGCACCTGTTCAATTCATGCAGCGATAGCATCTACTTGCATAATTTAAATCACAATGCAAGGACACGCATACCCATGACCTTTTGAACAAACAGTAGCTTCCCTTGAGTGCTGTTGCAGGGAGTTTTATGATTTCCTAATTACAAGCAGTCTCTGTCTAAAGCAGTCACAGAAGAGACAGCATTTATGTAGCAAGTCCATCTGCTTTATATTTACACAATCTACTCGGTGAGACTGCATAACTATTCATATGATAAAAGAAGCTTTCTCAACATTTAAAAAAAAACCTGAATCTAATTCATTGAGCTGTGTATGCACGCTAAAGCTGTTACATCCATACAGTTCATGAACATCATCACCCACATATTATAACAAAAGCTACTTCTGAAATCTCGAGGGCTTAAGCAAAATGTTTGTAATGTTGGTACTGGTGCTTCAGTTCAGGGAAAAGAAAAGTAAATGAAAGAACAATTGTGTTTATTAATTAAATATATTTACAATCTGTTCATTGGTGTCAAAGAGTCCTCATAGCAGCTAATAATTAAAACTATAGAATCATAAAGTTGGAAGAGACCACGATGGTGATTGAGTCCAACTCCCTGCCATGCAGCAACACACACCTAAAGCACCCCCAGGAAATGGCCATCCAGCCTCTGTTTAAAATCTTTAAGAAAAAGCTGCTAGTATTAATATAGAGAGACAAAGAAACAGACGGACAGATATTAAAATATAGAACAGCAGAACATTAAAACAGAGCTAATCATATGAAACCACACTAACTCAGAAGGAGGCAGTCATGTAGGAACGTGGGGGTGGAGGGGGCAATTTGCTCTGGGCAGCAATGTTTTTGGGGTGTCCTGACCTACAGCCACGCCCCTGCATGCCCTGGCCATGCCCCCACACCCTGCAGCCATGCCTCCACACACAGTGGCCCTGCCCCTCACACCGTAGCCCCCTCCTCCTGCGGGGCCCCCGCTCCACACTCTCCAAGCTCTGCCAGTGGAAGGACAAAAATACATAGCAACAACAGATAAAAATCCTTGACTACTAAAAGGTTCCAGAAAGACAGAGTCAATGCCAAGTGAGCCTCTCTGAGAAGGCATTCCAAAAATGGGGCACAACCACAATGAAAGCCCTATCTCTGAGCTGCACCCACTTTCCATATGTCTGGGTGATATGAAAAAGGCACAGAAGGAGATCTAAATGTTCATGAGAGTTCACATGGAAGTAAGTCATCTTTGTAGTGCACTGGTCCCAAGCAATTAATGGATATAAAATTAAAACAGAACAAAACAGACAGGGCCTTGAATTAGACTTGTGCTGGACTTGAAGCCAGTCCTTTTGTTTAAAACTGGCAAGAAACCCATCATGCATGCTTTCTGAAAAGTACCTAGTTACTTTTAGTTATTTAAAAATCTGAATACTGCCACTGTGAAACAGTACCTTGATAGTCCTTCTCCACTATTTAGTGGAGCTGCGCTGCTGTAACTATGAAAGTAATTTTAAAATACAGTTATACTGCAAAAAGAATGGCTTGGTTATACCTCAGTCAGTAGGTGAAGGAACAACCTGCAAGTAATATGCTATTTGTAACTAATTATCTCTGATCCACCTAATACTTAAAGGTAATTGCAATCTATATGTGTAGAAATATATACAAATGTATTAAACATAAATTTAACATGCAAATCTGCCTTACACTGAGTCAGATTATTGGTTCATTAATTCCTGTATTGCTCTTGTCTACCTTAAGTAGAAGCATCTTTCAGGGTGCTCAGGGAGAGGTCTATTCAAAGTCCTCTTTTTAACTGAAGGTATCATGGATTGAATTTTAAATTTTATGTGTGCGGGCCACATGGTCTCTATGGATAGAAAAAATATTTAAAAATATTCATAAAACAGTAAAAAATGTGCTACTCAAGTCGGAAGCCTCAAAGAGAAGTATCCTGGACTGACGAGAACTTTCACAGTTTGAGACTTATTTGTGCAAAATTGGCATGTGCTTTTTCGTACAGAAAACAGCATTTTCTGCACAGAAAATAATACAATACTATTTTTTGTGTGTAAAAAACCCCACATGTGAATTTTGTACAGAATAAATCCCATGTTTCATTAGTCTCCCAGTATTTCTTGTGCAGAAAATGCTTCCTGCTCTTCTTCTGCTGGAAAGCCAATTTTCCTATTTAAGCAGGCCTTCAGTTTTTTATCTGGTCGAGACAGTGCAATGGGAAAGTTTTAATGTGCTTTTAACAATTTTAAACTAATGTTTTATTCAAGAAGATTGTATTTAATGCTTTTTAATTTTTTGCGTTCCAGATTGTTTTCAGCTGTACTGCATTAGCATATGGTGTCAGCTGCTTTGAGTCTAATGTGGGAGAAAAGTGTGATATAAATTAAACTAACAAACAAACAAAAACCAAACAATAAATAGAAATGCTGCTTCCTGTGCAAAAATCCTGTTTTCTGCACGAAAAGTGTAAATTTTGTGCAGAGTAAGTACTGAACTGACAATAGTCTTCAAAAAATGTGTAGTTTCAAAGATTTCTTACACTGGCAAAAAGATGGCTAACATTACTTATCACTTCCTTTCAGAATGATATTAGTGAAGAATTATATCCCACATACTGTGCTTTGGTTCTCCCCACTTTCCGATCCAAAAAATACAGTGGTGCTAACTTGGGGTTTCCAGTTTTATACTAGCAGACAGCAGGATTAAATTCACTGCAAACTGCTTTGGGCATGGTTCATGGAAAAAGTTATATGGAAACTGTACATAGAAGCAAACAAATACCTGGGGTGGTCTGTAATCTGATATGGGGTATTGCCTGGTATCAGGAGAATGTTGTCTGTAGTCTATCAAGGGGGGCTGCCGGTAGTCCAAAGGTGGTGGTTGCTGGTAATCCAATACTGGAGGATGCCTGTAGTCTAATGGAGGCTGCCTATAATCCGTTGAAGGCTGCCTATAATCTGTAAATGGAGGTTGTCGGATGTCAGGTTTCACATCCTGCCTTGCTTTTACCTCTGACCTGTAACTAAGTAATAAAGAATAGATACATTAGAACTGTGACCATCTTTGTTATGCTTTTTATTTTTGTATGCATAAGAATTGGGTAGCTGTCATGTTGTTCCTTTAGGCTCGTCTAAGCAATAAAGTCACGAGATGACATAACTCATTGGAAAAAACAGTAATATTGGGAAAAGTGGAAAGCAATAGGAAAAGAAGAAGACCATAATACTCCTTGACTCTGTCAAGGAAGCCACAGCCCTGAGTCTGCAAGATCTGCCTGAGGTTCCTAGAAGTCTTTTATTTATAGGGCCATTACAAGTTGAAGATGACTTGAGAGCAAATAAGAACAATGAGACACAAAAAAGGCCTCCATAGAATTCGGAAAAGTTACTTTTTTGGACTACAGCTCCCAGAACTTCCCAGACCCTGTGGGCAATTCTGTGAATTGTGGTTTCCCCCAAAATAATCTCCAGGACTTTTTCAATTCTCATATGTTCAGAGCACACTTTGAAGAAGTGAGTACCTGTGACTTATTCCTTGTGCAATAGTGCCTTGGGTGCCACAAACCAAATCCAAAGAATGAGAACACATCATTCCTGTGTGCACTGTGACACATGTGCTCTATGAACAGCTGCTGAAATGTTATGGTCCTTTTCGGTAATTCAGTTTGAATAGCAACTGTATGAAAAATTAAGCAATGGCTTATTATGTTGGTTTTGTGCCCTGGTTGATTCCTGCTCATTCTGAGACCAAGGGAAAACATATGTTGATCTTTTTCCTGCTTAGATGTAGTTGAAACCACACTTCTTTCTTCAATGTTTTTCTACTTCTCAGCTGTTCAGTTTCTAATTGACTGTGTATGATTCATGATGCTTGGACGGGAACTCTTTGTCAAATCATTGTTACTGTTCACACTTAGTATTTATTGGTTCATGTAGGGAGGTCCTTATGACCAAGAAATTCACTGGAGACCACTCAGGAAGTTCCTGCATCTAGACTGAGCTCCCATGAACTTCTTTTGGGTATCTCTACTCACTGCTAAAGATGCAAAGAACTGCACAACTCTTTCCATCCACCTAAGGAGATTCTGGACTTGGGTTCCTTTAAGAGCAGTCCTTCATCCTTCAAGACAAAAGGTTTGATTTCATGTTTATGCCCCACTCTTCATCATGCTACTCAGGTGAGAAATACCTGGCAGGCTTCAGTAGACCTGAATCTTCTTTGCTTTGGAAAAGCTGCTTTATGCCTCCAAATCATACCCTGAATTTTTTGGAAACTGAAGCAAGTTTCAAAACCAGTTTGTGCTACAGTCTAGGGCAGTGGTTCTCAACCTGTGGGTCCCCAGATGTTCGTGGACTTCAGCTCCCAGAAGCCCCAGCCAGTATGGTCAATGCTCAGGGCTTCTGGGAGCTGAAGTCCACGAACATCTGGGGACCCACAGGTTGAGAACCACTGGTCTAGGGGAAGGTGTACTATTCAAAAAGTGTTTTTTTTTCAGTAGTGTCCCTTGACCCTCTGGAGGGGAAGGGAAGTCTGTTTGACTAGCCCAATAGCACACCTCTGAATCTGTAGCCAACCCACAAAAACATTCAAAACAACTGGTTCTGGGAACTGAAGCCATTTGGAGCCCACACTTACAAATCTTTCATGTAATTTCACATGATTGCCATCCTCATCTCAACACACTGTATGAAAGTAAGGCCATGGATTTCTTCTCCTGGGAAATATGTTTAGGAATTCAGCTTAAATTTTTGTAGGAGAGTTCAATGAAGATGAAGTATGGGCATTCCATTTGAACCACAACTAAATAGTCCTTATAAAACGTACTGGGGAAATGTTGAAACTGTTGTTTACTGTCAGGCCAATGTGTGGATGAAGTACAGTTGTAAGTCAGTGATGTGATGTTGGTATAATGATAATACATTTGGTCACATTTTACATGACAAAAAGTAAGCTAATGACAAAATACAGTTATTTGGAAATTAATAAACAGTCACACACATTCTAAACAGATTAATTGTTCTTAAGGTAAAGTTTTCATACTTATGCTGAGGTGGAGATGGGGAAGGATGGTCAGAACTAAAATGGAAAAATGATTCATAGTAAAACTATCTACTATAAACAGAGACAGCTCTTAGTCAGCTTAAGAAACTGTCTTCTAATATTGATTTGTTGTGCAGAACATCAAGGAGAGACAGTCTTATGATTAAAAAGATGAAAGTTCATTATCATTATAACAAATCAACTTTAACCATCACTTTTACTGTTGTAAAATGAGTCACCAAAACTTTGCTCCACACCCTTCACACAATGAGGTGTTTGCAGGATTTAGTCACCAGTCAGTTATACTAAGGATTGTTTCATCAGAAATTTTTGCACAAACTGATTTATTTTTTGCCCACTATGCCCATAAGTCAAAAAGAACTGGACTTTTAAACAATTAAATACTACCTTAAAGCACTGTAAAGCAATTTTTTTATTTGTGGACAGAACCACAATTTTTTTCTGTCACAAAAAAGAGGAGAATATATTGACAATTGTTAAATGAAAATGTGGACAAATATGAATATACAGAAGAGTGTATAGCTTGATGCTTACTTCCCCAATACAACTGGTGGCATGTATACTTGTGGACAAAGATTTTATGGATTTTATGAATCAGAGCTCGGACAAAATTAGTTTTTTGGACTACAGTTCCCAGAATTGCCCAGCCAGTATGGCCACTAGGCTGCTGTTTAGAGGATCCTGTGTGCTGTAATCTAAACAAGTAAATTTCTTAAGCTCTACTACGGATCCAGTTCAAAATGCTGAATACCCCTTCTCTACTTCCTTTATGCTTCAAGCCTCCCTCCACCATCCACTGTAAGGAAACCATGTTTTTATACTGTAACTCTAGAAGAGGCAGGAATGGACTGGCTGTTCTTTCCTTACCTGTTCTCGTGTCCTTGAGACTGGAGCGGCTGTGGAGGTGTTGGCTGTGCTACGGGGCTCTGCTGTGCTACAGGACTCTGCTGTGAGAGGGGACTTTGCTGAGCCATTGGGCTGTGCGGCTGTGCCATGGGGCTCTGTTTCTCTGAGCTGGGTGCGGAAGCTGGACTGTTCAGCTCTGCAGAATGGAAGATGCAGAATAAAGGGCTGATCCTAAATGGCATTTGTCAAAGGGCAAAGAGAGGCAAGCCCTGCTATGTTGTGGTCCACTTCAGATTGAGGCCTTTTCCGCAGCACCCTCCCATCCTGCGCTGGGAATGGGAGAAGGATGGGACTGCAACAATACTTCTGCATGACGCCTCAGGTGGTGCAATTGCAGATTAAATCATTGACTGACTTTCCCCATCAATGACATGAAATCGTACCACCATCCCACACTTACCTGTCCTATGTAAGGACGGGAAATGCGAAAGCGGCATTTCCTGCTCCAGCACAGCCTGGATAAGTACCTGGCTAAGCTGCAGAAGGAAGCAGTGTGTCCATCATGCTCCCTTGCACAGGCAGCCGGTCCCGTGCAGAGGGGAGTGCTGCTTTCGCACTCCCTTCCTGGCAGAGCTGCTGCCAGGATTGCCACCGGATGCCACCAGAAGAAGATAAGCTGCACAAAGGGTGAAATTCCCACTGTCTCCCTTATATTATCTTAGTCCATAATCTGACTTTAAAACACTCAAATATATTCATTTGTCTTTTGGCATTCATCATAGTTTTAAATCTCTAATAAATAAAAGTCAAAGTTTGTTTGTCTGTGTCAGGTGAAGACCTCATATGATTGGCTGTGTCAGACAGACCTCATATGATTGGCTGCCTAAGAAGATTCTATGGAATCCTGGGGCTTGCAGTTTAGGGAGGGGCCTTTAGAATTTTCAGCCAGAGAGCTCTTGGGCCTCAGACAACTGTGTCTGTCTTGAATAGGCTGGCTGCTATGGAGATGAGGCCTAGCAGCAAGGAGGAGAAAGAGGACCATGTATTTCCTCAGGAACACAACCTATGTATGCTAATAAGTCTGAAAACAGATTGGACTGGGGAATATGGGGAACGGTTACATGTACAGGACAAGACAGTTTTGTGAATTAGAGACACAGGATCTCAAATATCTTTCTAACAAGTATTACCTATGACAAAGTAAAATCCCAGGCAACACTGAGTCGTATATAATTCCTGCTATATGTTTGTTATTTAAAAATGTTTTGCAAAGCCATACATTAGTTCCATTTCACATAACTCTGTTTAAAGTAAGTGAGAAACATGAAAGTTGTGAAAGTCTTTCTGATATGAAATCTGAACTTTAACTAGCTCAGGGCCACATGCCTAAAACATGAGCATGGGCAGTGTGCAGTACAGAGCTTGAAATGCATTACAAGGAACAACAACATTTGTACTGTATTATTATGGGCATAATGACATTTTTAAACTAACATGACTGGCAATGTCACTATTTTTTCCCATGCAGTGAGTAACATTTGTTCCTTACTTTATCTTGTTACTGGGGTAGGGGGGAGGCTAAAATGCTTTGAAAGCATTTTGAGGTTTTTTTTTTTAAAAACCTGACTTTTAAAATATTTTTTTCCCTGAAAAGTAACAGAAAAGTAATGGAAATGTAACAAGTAATGCAATGATCTTAAAACAACAACAGCAACAGTAGTGACCTATTGTAGCCCTTCTAGCCAGAAGAGGTAAAAGTCTGATGGTGAAACGGAGTTGTCAGGACACAATGGCAATGGCTGTAAGCACCGACAAAATCCCCACATCCAATGTGGAGAACCATTTCAAAGAATGCATAACTCAGAGCATGAAAAGAACTAGGTAAAGAATGTTGAATTAAGCTTCCCATTTAATGCTGGAGCTAATAATGTATTGATTTTAGAATCCTGGAATTTGGTAGAGTGGATGGCCCTTTCTCTGGCTGATGCAAGTAGGACAGGAAGGCCTAAGGAACAGAAGGATTAGGACTGGAAGAAATGCATCACATATTTTTAAGCAACAAAACCCAGCAGAAGACTAGCTGTTGAGCAAATGAAGAGCTGGAACAACTGAAGAAGAATGCAACGAAAGGAGGGGGATGGACTGATTTGTTACTTAACACTTGAGCAGCCCTTACAGAACGTCTGGCTCTTTAAGCCTGAACGACAGGGGTTCCTCCTCCTTGTCCTCTATGTCTTTCTAGAGGCGGTGTGCATATGTTGTGACTTTTTCCACTTTCCCCCTTCTCTTGGTTTTATTCTGATTTCTGATACTGCACATTAGCATTTGAGGTCAGTTGCAGTGGATCCATTCGTTGATCCTTTTATTGTTGATCATGCATTGATAGGCAGTTTGATAATTAAATAAAAAGCTTTCCTTAACCCTACCCACATTTCCTCTCTTGGAATTTGCCCTCTGCTTTCCACTCACCTGTCATTCAGTGGCTCACACACTTTAAGGGAGCTAGTAAGGTTTGGGCTTGGAACAAAAGGTACAGCTAGCTAAATGTACAATATCTCATCCCTGCCAAAGTCTTTTTTTTTTTAAAAAAAAACCTGGTCAAAAAGAAGTTCCCTTTATACTTTTTACAGGTTGAAAGGTTAATTATTTACAGGATAATTATTTTAAGCACATAAATTGTACTATATATATAACTTGGTTGGTCATAAAATTATCATGTTTGATATATTAAAGTACAGTTTATTAAAAAACACATAAAAATTGAATTTATAAAAATAATGGCTGGCACCACTTTCAATATTTACAAGATCATAAGCCGGATCATCAGTAAAATGGAAATAATTATTTGGTCTCTGCTAGTGTCCATTGTATCAAGCAGACATAGTGCCCTCATTCCCATAGAAGGAAAAGGAAACCAAGCCCAGGAACTGATACTGTAAATTAAAAATCTTCCTCTTATAGAGTTTTTAGAAATGATTTTGGGACAGTAAATATATGAACATCTTGTCTTAAACGTTTTACTCATCATTCTAAACAACAACAACAACAAAATCTATAATTTTTTTTTTCCTGGCAAAAACGTTTTTGGAAAACGTGGGATTTTTTTTTTATCCTGAGTTTTTTTCCCATTCCCTCACCACTGGGCCTTTACTTCTCTAAAATAATGTAACAATTTCAATTATTAGTGTTGATGGGAATGAATTAATTTCTCTGTTTCTAACACTTAATATCATCAAATTAATTCTCAAACCTAACATTTCCAGCTCTAATACTGTTTAGAGTGGTGACCTTTCTAGGTTGCTATTGTTTTGAATATAATACAGAATGCCATGTTTTGTGTTTTGAACATTTTTTCAATATGTTGTGATTATGAAATGCCTTTATTTTCAGCTTAGTGTTAGTTTCTCTCTTCTTTCTGAAAACAGTTCCTGGTAAAAAAAATCATGGAGGACATTGGAGAATAAAGATGAAAAGTAAGGCCTAAACAGCAGTAAATGAGAAGTTTGTTAATTTTAAATAAAAATATAAATCATGCATCTAATATTTATGATGACATTTGGAACATTACTTTTGAAAACTGAATTTTCCTGTTACTCTTTGCAGTATCAAAATAATTCATTCATTCTCTTGACTCATTATATCATTTAAAAAGTAACTTCTTGTTTTTGTGTTTGCCTACTTGTTAGAGTTCATCATTTTTCCTTAATTTTTTACTTGAGAAAAAAAAATCTTAAGATAATTGATTAAAAATGGCGTAAACCCCAAACTATTCTATTCCCTATGTCTTTAAAAAAGTCTTTTAACAGTAACTCTGAAAGTAATTAGAAAATATTACTCATTATACAGAAATCTACAGGTATAAATGCTCCACACTTGTTATGTTACTTTAAGAATGTAGCTTTGTTATATCTTTATTAGCAACTTCTTCCGACTTGGTATAGGTTACATTACTTGTAAATTCCAATCTGTGGAAAACAATATAATATAATATAAAATGAATGACTGATTCTTTTTCTCTGGGAACTCATTCACAGAGAGACCCTGAAACCTCCCAACTCAGTTGAGGGACCTCACCTTCTCTAATGGTAGAGGCAATCCTGTTACAATCCTGTTGCAGCACTCAAACTATTTTAGCTGAACTAAGGCCCTTTCCACACCCTACCTTTTTGTGGTGGTGTCTGGTGGGGATCCCAGCATTGGTGCTGCTGGGAGGAGAACACAAGGGGAGTGCTTGCCTCTGTATTAGCTGGCTCCACGATGAAGGAAATGCGATGGCCCTGCCTCTTCCTTCCGCAGTGCAGCCAGGAATGTGCCCAGGCTGTGCTGGGGCAGGAAGTGCAGCCATTGTGCTTCTGGGCCTTCCACAGACCAGGTAAGTCTGGGATGGTGGCGTGATCATGGGTCATTGATAGGGAAACCCGTCAATGATTTAATCCATGATCACACCACCTGGGGATGGGAGAAGGATGGAACCACGAGGACATCATACAGAACCTCCATTGCAGTCCCGTCCTTCTCCCATCCCCTTGGTGGGTTGGGAGGGAGGTGTGGAAAGGGCTCAAGTTTCTGATGAACTCAATGAGAATTAAATCATAGCTAGTATTTCACACAGATTTCAGGGGGAGCTAGGTGTAACTAACTTAGGCCATTTTTGCCCTACACTGTTATAGTGCTATTATTCCACTTTCAAAATCCTGTGGAATTCTGGGATTTATGGTTTATTGAGGCCAAAGAGCTCTCTGGCTGAGAATCCTAAATGCCCCTCCCTAAACTGCAAACCCCAGGATTCCACAGGATGTTGACAGTGGAATAAGAGCACTATAACAGCCTAGTGCAGAAATGGCCTAAGTCTGAGTTCAAGCCATTATTAATATTTAGCTAAGTGAAATAATTATCATTTAAATTTACCTCTGTCTATTAGAACAACAAAAGAAAAAAACAGATAAACAGAGGAAAACAGAAAGGAAGAAAAAAGAGGAAAAATCTGCAAGAAGTGCTACTACGAGTGGGGAGGGAGAAAGAACACATGCACTTCCATGTCATAAGCGAACTTCACAAAAATAACTCCCAATGTCACGAAATCAGAACCCTCTCCTCATAGCAGTGCTGCTCAAACAAAAGCAAGTACACCAATGCAAAGCTTACAGAGGAGCAAGTTTCTAAAGCTCGGCAGTCATTCTGTTAGAACTCCTGTTGTTCTGAGCCTGTTCTTGATTGCATAATTGGGGGGGGGGGTAGCAAGCAGGCAAATCAGCTGACATGAGGAGAGCTGCAATTATGTAAAATGGGGTGAGGATGGAACAGAGTTGTTAGAGATTGTTTCCAACTGCTGTATAATGTCAGTTCTCCCATGAGGCAAAGGAACAGACCCTGCAGTGCTTCATCAAGGCTTTTTCCTAGTGGTTCAAATATACTTTTGCCATCTGAAGTGTTTCTGAAGGGCTTGGACTTTGTTCTAGCAAGGTCTGCAGGGATCCAGCAGTAACATTTATAGAATGCGGCACACTGGCTGCACACGTAAAAACTTCCTAACTTTCCCAGGGGTGCAGTTCAGATTAATTGGTTGCAACTTCTATTTTCCTCCTGGGTTTTAAGGGTCAATTACTTACCCTCCTGAGGAATGATGCGAAGAGTTACACTAAGACCAGCATCTTTAATTAGCTTCACAATATCGGCATGAGGCATGTTAATAATAGACTGGCCATTCACAGCTAAAATCCGGTCTCCGACTTTTAGTTTTGCACAGCGATCAGCAGGGCTTCCATCAATTATCCGGCCTATTTTATGGGGTACAGCTAGAAAAATAGAAATATATACATGGATAGCTAACATAAGTCAACAGTCAACATGATATCTTAAGTATAAGCCACAAACAACTGTTTATAAATAGGCAAAATGGCCTCTACTGGGAAATGTCTAGACCATCTTACTGTGTTCTATTAAGTGGCTGCTGCAAACAGCATTTCTCTCTCAGTCCCTCCTTCTCCTCTTTTCTTTCACACATAATCTGCCATCTTCAGCACACTTGGATTTCTATTCAAAATCACAGCTGCTAAATTAGTGCTTCCTGAGCATATACTGATAATCACTAGTCACTTTGGAAGATGTGGCATCAGTTATAAAATAGTCATCTTTTTAAGGCTAATCCGGAAATGTCTTTCTTTGACTAAATTCATAACTTTATCATCTGTGCAGTTTTGGCTGGTGAAGGTGAACTGGAAGGGCAGTAATGTTAATGTCTTCTAAATGCTGGCAGTGACCTGGCCAATTAAAAGAAAACTCCCTGAATGTTCCCTGCAGTTTCCTCAAGAATGTGCAAGGTACGAGGGATAACAACAATTACAAATGTGGAAAACCTGTGAGTATTGCACCAGGCCAGTGCACTGAAACTAGGGCCATTTCTGCACTACACTGTTATAGTGCTATTATTCTACTTTCAACATTCTATGGAGTCCTGGAGTTTGCAGTTTAGGGAGGAACATTTAGAATTCTCAGCCAGTGAGCTCTTTGACCTCAGTAAACTACAAGCCCCAGAATTCAACAGGATGTTGAAAGTAGAATAATAGCACTATAACGGTGTAGTGTGGAAATGGCCTAGCTTGAAGGCAGAAAATAGAACAAGGATGCTATAGCTGGACAAGGAAGACCCATCCTAAGATGGAGGCATACTCTTGATGAAGTGAAACATCTGCGGTACCTCTGGCACAGTAGGGAACAAGAAACTCTGTCTTGACTTAAATGCAACATTGGGCAAAGAAAACAAACTTACCCATGCAGTGTTAAATTTGTCTGGGAGCCATCTCATTTATCAAGAATGGTATGCTAAATTTTATTATCTATTTAACTAAATTCTGTACCACTGCTAAGGGTATTTTACTGTAATAGATGCATCACCACAGAGTGACAGATATCACAATGTCGGCATACTATAGTACAGTGGTTCTCAACCTGTGGGTCCCCAGATGTTTGTGGACTTCAGCTCCCAGAAGCCCCAGCCACTATGGTCAATGCTCAGGGCTTCTGGGAGCTGAAGTCCAAAAACATCTGGGGACCCACAGGTTGAGAACCACTGCTATAGTAGAACACAGTGGTATACAAATAAATGGAAGGACGGGGGAATGTTGTATGAATAGCCCAGTTTGAAACGAGAGTCCTGGATACTTGCAAGCCATGGTGGATAATTTCATCTAGACAACCTATATCATGTTTAACAGACACCAGAAAATGAAAGGCCTAGAGCCATATTCAGGGGTAAATCTGGGTTAAGCAGTTAAGCAAGGAGAAAGAATGTTCTGTCCCTGCTCCTTTCCTTCACTGGTTGATCACTGTTCATTATTATTGCTTTCTTTGCATGGTAGACCAGAACCTGAAGTGAAGAAAGTTCTGCTATCTGAGGAGGCTCACCACACAGTTTGGAACCCTGATTTCCCAGTGCTCCAAAGCATCCCCATGTGTTTACTTAACCCACCTTTAACTACACCTAAATAGGGCTTTTCAGATTCCCTGAAAAGGTACTGAGACAGCTCCATGCCTCCTCAAAAAACTGTGTGTTTTGCAAAAATCAATGGACAAGTCTTTCAGTTACAGTTAGAGATGGAAAACCATTTCATTGAGGACTTAATTTCTTGATAAAAAGCACCCATATTGCACTTCAGATTTTCACACTACTTTGTAAAACAAGGCATACCTGGACTGGAGAATTTACATGTTTGCATGTCTTGCAATGATTTTTATTTTTAAGAAATAAAATACACCGTAATCTGTGATTTGATCCAATTGTCCCCCCAACTAGAGAAGATCCATTGAATCAACATGATTTACATAAGTGTTTTTTATTTTTAAATCAATATTTTAAAGTTTGCAAATCAATGATCACAGCAACTTGAGCAAAAATTTCCACAGAGTTTGAATTCTTTGTTAATTATATATGCTTAGCAGCCTTGTCAGTAAGTTAGGCTGTAACTGATTTTTCCAAACCTTCATCTGGTTCACCACAGCAATTGATTTAGCAAGTTTGCTCTATTTGGGACAAACAATTGGATTTAGCCTATTATAAATATATTTAAATATAGCTAAAATGGTGTTCAGTTGTTTTAATCAGCAGGAAAAGGGATAAAAGTACATATGTATAAATGCATACATCCTGAAAAATAAATACAGAAAATAAGCACTGAAAAAACAAAGTCTTGCAACCTGATACACAAGAACACATACAGTGAAAATGCAGGCAGGATTCTAAGAAATACAACATACTACTCACTTAGCCAAGCAGCGATTTGCTTTATGAATAAGTTGGTGATACATCCAGAAGAAGCAAAGTGCAGAAATGGCTGGCATCCTGTTAGGTATTTACATCATTGTAAAATGGCTTACAGTCCTATAAAGGTGCACTGCAACATTGCACAATGGTTCTGTTCTCAGGAGGGGAGCACAGAGGTAGCTATGTCTCTGGGACCAAAGTGCAAATGGAGCCAAATGTGTGGCTGTTGCACCATAGGTCCCACACTGCAGTGGGCTTTAGAGTGCTATGCACAATGAGCACAGAATACTGCGGGACTCATTGAGCAACAAAAACTCTCATTGGGCAATAGGACACCACATAGGACACCACGATACACACTGGAAGGGTGGCTTGTCCTGTCAGGCACATAGCTATGACATCACAAAATTATGAATTGTAACCTCTGGTTCAGGATCTTGGCCAATAAATTTTGATCCAACAATATACTTAATAGGAGTTTCTCTTTCTGTGTGAGCATCTTTGCTGGTGATGGTTAATAGTTAGCTCCTGTGACAGAATGAACTATATTCTTCACTTAGCTTAATACAAGAAATAGACATATTCATTTAGCTACTCAGGTATATATTGCCAAATTACTGCACCACTGAAACTGAGAATCGTAACTCTAACATATGTCCTTGATTTAGGCATCCAAGCAAGTGTGAAATCAAGAGTCAATAAGGCTGTGCTTCCCAAAGGTGGAAATATGGGCTAGCATTGTCTATTACTTAACTCAGGAATTGAGAGCTTTAAAGCACGATCACAACGCTATCCTGGCTTTGGAATTCTGTCAGCTGTAGTCAAAAAAGCCAGCTTCCCACACATCTTAGACTGTTTGTCAGTAACTGTGTAAGCTGGTGGCTTTCATGTCAATGGGAAACTGAATCCACACTGTGCTTTAGTTTAGATTTTAAAGAGGTTATCCAACAACTTATCCCCCTCAAACCCAATCACCTAGGCCTGCTCCTCTAAAGTTCAGACTAAAACCCAGAGTGGATGTACCATGCCACTGGCCTGGAAAGCTGCTACTGGCCAGAGCACATCAATGTGTCAGGAGAAATGAATTAAGCCCATTTAACACCTATAGAGAGAGGGAGCCAGCATGGTGTAACGGTTTAAATTTTGGAGTAGGAGTCTGGGAGAGCAAGGTTGGAATCCCTGCTCAGCCACTGAAGCCCACTGGGTATTCTTAGGCAAGTCACATTCTCTTAGCTTCAGAGGAAGGCCATGGCAAACCTCCTCTGAAGAAATCCTGCTGTGAAAACTCCATGATAATTTTGCTCTTGGGCCTCCATAAGTTGGAAATGAGTTGAAGGCATACAAAAACAACAGCAAGGCAGAGAGGAGGCTTCCTGTCTTTGTCTATCTCATTCATTGCTTGGGTCCTGGTTCCTTCCAAGTAATTCCACTGAGGATGGCTCATTCACCCCTGCCAGTGAGCTCTGGATTCTGGAGAGATGGCTGGGCTGTGGAGATGACAACCTTCATAGGCCACCTTTATTCCACTATTTCCACTGCACTTGTCTTCTCCATCTCAAACCACACCATGGCCCAGAAGGAATGGACAAGACAAATCATGGCTGCTGCTCCTTCCTCTGCTCTAGACACTGCTTGCATAAACTTAAAGATGGCAGGAAAACAAGCAACAAAAGCAAGCAAAAGGAGCAAGGGGCTTGCTCACAGTAATAGGGTGGTTAGTTGTAAAATAGATCTGAGTATTATCATGCTGTGGATTTGGAAATTACATCATTCGCATCAAACTGATTTGCTTACAGTACCACACTCCTCATTTCACCCAACAAGCAAGTCCTCATTATTCCCACAGTGAGCCCAAGCGTGCAACTTTACCGTGCAATATTCTGTATGTCCAATTGAAAGGGTTAAATTGAAGAAGCTATCGCTAAGGTAGAAAAATAGAGAAAAATAAGGTGAGCAGATGCGTCCTTTATCTTATCAGGAGGCTTAGGTATGTGCTTAGCTGTGCCGGGAACCTAGGGAGTTTTGATGTTGGAGAAATACTCCCTTGGTACCAAAATATATCATTTTTGAAAGCTGTAACCTAGGTCTGTATAACCTGTAAACACTTCATATATGGTCATATGTAATCATTTCCTGTAACCTGTTTACAAGAGGGTATAAAAAGAGAGCTAATACCTGGATCGGGGTTCTCAGGCTTTGGAAATTCATTCCACTGAGATCCCTGCAGTAAAATAAACTTTTTCCTTTGCTTTCTAATCTGGTGGTCTCAATTCTTGGCGAGCTACTTCACAATCAGAAGTAAGTTTTGGAACTTGGGGGATTTTACTTCCAGGGAAGTGGGGAAAAGAGTACAGCTTATGCTCCTCTTGCTTTGAATAAAAGGGGACTCCTTTGCCTGACAGCCCAATCAAATGCTTGTTTACAGTTCAAAGGACAGCTTTCATTGTGTTTGTTGGGGCTTAGCTCACCTCAACACTCAGTAGGGCTGTTCTTTCCTCTCACAAGCCCTTCATTTGGGAACTCAAGGAGGAAAACATTAACCATCAAGCTTATTTACATTGAAATGTTACACTGGCTAAGCATCAACATCCCTCTCTGTCTTATCTCCAGTAATCAAAGATTGCTTTCTGTTGTGAGTTGCTTTTCTCTTCTGAAAAGATTGCATTGCTGCTGTCAAGGCGGAGAGTTGAAACTTTCTGATCTGTCTATGCTTCTGCTTGCCACAATTCTATTCATATACATAGCAGAAGGGGCATGTTCATCTGGAATGAACAAATTTGAAGAGTTTGGCAAGGCCATCAGTTTAACAGAGTAAATTAATTAGACATCCCTTTAAGGAAAAAAAGCTAGTGGCATGAATTCATGCAGGAACCCCGATAAGACACAGGCCCTTTCCACACGGGGGTAATAAAACGCTTTAGCGCACTGTAGCGCGATTTCTGACGGAGGTCTTCCATACCTTAAAGCGCGCTGAGTCGTCTTTAATTTCCAAGTTCCACACGTCAATCCGTTTAGAAACGTCTCCAACTGTGCTTGCACGTGCTTTTTAAAAACCGGAAAAAAAGTGTTTCTTTTCCCCCTGATCCGCGCAATCACGTTCTTGCTCACTTGTTTGGAAGCGCAGATACGCGCTGATTCGCCCCTGAGATGAACGGGGGGTGGGCCGTGGGCGTGGACAGCCTATCACAGCCATAGTGGGCGGGGTTATGTTAATAGCGGGGGTGGTCAGGACGGCAACGTGTGGATCTCTGAAACCGCGCTAAGCCGGATCAAACATAAGACGTATGAATAGAGAGTGCGCATTAGCGCGGATACAAAAAAACCCGGTTCAAACCGCCCGGAACCGTCACTACGCGGATTCCTCTTCTCATGTGGAAAGGGCCACACTGAACACCAAATACTCCCCAGGGCTTCTTCTCCCTAGTTCCCTAAAAAGTAGGTGGCAACTGCAGAGAGGCAGTTGGATTGTATGTGTGTGGATCTTTTTCCTCCCTCACTTCTATCACAAATGATTTGTAAGAAAAGAAAAATGGAGCCAACTACTGCTGCTGCCACTGCCCACCATTAGGACATAGACAGCTGAGCTGTTATCTTCTCCCCAAATCATTGCTCCAGTCATTTTGGAAGGGGGACAAATTCACCACTCTTAGCAATTTGTCAATTGAAGCAGCTGCCTCATTTTGTGTAACAGGCTAGCTAGCCTGGAATCCCACTGATATGGAAGCCAACAGCTGAGATGGCACCTAGATTTCATCATCTGAAGCAAAGGACAAGATGGTGCTTTTTCCACTGTTTGTACAAAACCTGACTGGTCTGGCATTTGAATCATAATTTAACACAGAAAACAGGAAAGTGTCTTGCATTATACTTCAGAGAAGGAATCTTATGTAAGGGGTACATGACTCCATGGTACACACAGCTCTGTGTCTTGTAAAATTCTGCCAGCAGTCCCTATCCTTCACCATCAGCCACCTGAAGCAGCTGTCTAAACCTGTCTCATGACAGGGCTGGCCTTGCACCTAGTAACAGTATTGTAACCGAGAGTAGGGAAGTACTGTACCAAAGCATGGCATGAGGCTCTTCCCCATGTGATTTTCCATGGGAAAAACACGGTTGTTCCATTTTCTTCAGAACACAAAGAAAAACATCTTTAAAAGATTGAAGATGTTTCCTTAGAACAGAGGTTGGGTATGAGTCACTGCATTCAAATGTTTGCTTCCTCCAACTGAAGAAAGGGAACATTTTGATCTAACTGAAGATCAGTAAAATCAGTTTGAACTTCAGTTCAAACACATTCCTTTTCTCTGCAGAGTTTAAAACCTGTTGATATTAAATGTAGCTTAAGATGGATGTGTCAAGTTGGAAACATCTTTGTCTTTTCACTATACTTTTCCTCCATGTCTGAAATACTTCTTGAATCCATATCAAGTATATCTTCTTAAACTTGCTGTTAAACTATAGTTTTCAAAACAAAAAGTGCTTTCACAGCGCTTTCTTCTAGCAACAAGATAATGATGCATGGCTTTTAGCACAGAATTAACTTCTTCTCATTAATTTCTAGTGCCTTATTTTAAAAGCAGTTTTAATTAAGCACATAGTAACTTGATTTAATGTTCTGGTTTCCTAGCAGCTACTTCATTGTGCAATGACAAATAAATACCATCTTTGCTTGTTGTTGTGCCAAACTGGCTATGCATTTTCAAATCATTACATTTAAGGAGCAAAAATACAGTCTCTAAGTTTAAAACAAAAGCATGATTTATGCCAGGATATAACTTCTAATAAGTTTATTGGGTAAGCATAATGACCTATAGTAGGGATGGATTAAGTGTGCCCCCTCCAATGTTTTTGGATTGCAACTCTCATCATTCCTCACCATTGGCTGGTGGCAAGGGCTGATGGGAATTACAGTCCCACAATATCCAGAGAACCACACTTTGCCTAGCTTGGCCATAAATATTAGCCAAGTATGTCTCTGTTGCCTCCTGTAATGGATATGAAAGATAGGATAAACACTGAGCATAAATATTTGATTCTACAGCTTGGTAGAGAACAGCATTTTGCACTGGATCACAAAATTTCAACACTTTCTAGTTCTACAAAGTGATAGTTCTGTTTTTTGCAATTTACATAATGGATTTCATGTGTGTGTGCGAGTGGACAACCATCTTTTAATGTCCAGTCATAGAATGATTATGTTCCAGCCTTTTGGAAATGCTGTACAGTCTTTTCATTTCATATCTACATCATGAGTAATATTTATCTTCATACATTGAGAGTGTCTAACTAACCAAATTCATTGATAGCATGGAATGGAATGACACCCATATATGGATACAATCCTGTTATGCATGCAGGAGCATATACATATGAGTTACACAAGCATTATTTTCAGATATATTCAAATTCATAAAACTCCATGTGTACAGGGCTGCAGTGGTGTGAGACATTGCACCCCAAATAATAATTCCATTGAAATTTTCCTTCAGTCCCCAAATATCTAGCACTTCAGTTGAGCATTTAGAAATATAGTTTAGGCACTCAAAGAAGGGGATATGATAGAATCTTGCAAAATTCCAACACTAACACTTCATAAACTTACTGGAATATTATACACGTATAAGGAATGCTTTCAATACGCATACAGTTTGTATGCTTCAGGACTCGCATCTATAGCTGTGTGTGAAAATTCATTCTCGGTTTTGACACATGCGCTGACATTAGAGAAAGAAATGCTTCATTAGAGAAAAGAAAATTTCTCTGATGAAAGCAACATATTTGAAGGAATTTCAAGTAGACTGCAAGTCTGTACAGAAATCATGGTATGTTGGCCTTTATTAACAGTCCAGATCATTATAGCAGAATGACTTGCACAATCTTGCATTTATTTTATAGCAGCTGTATTGATTTGCTTTTGGGGAACCTTCACAAAATCCTTTTTAATTAAAATGCATTCATTTGAGGTTATTTTTGTCATTTCCTGTGAAAACTTTTTACTTCAGAAACCTCTTTTCAAGATACCATGGTCTTACACTATCATAGTGATGCATTAGTCCTGCTTTTCCCTCAGCCTTATTACATGATATCATTGTTCTCCAGCCGCTATTGCATTGCATTGCTTTGCAGAGTCATTAAAAATCTGTTAATTTTTCACAGTGGAAATAATCCATTAATGAGCCCTTTTCACCCAACAATTCAGTAACCAGTTCAGTTGCGAATACCTTATAGCACCTTTTTCCGTTGTAGCATTATGACATCGTAGCATCATGGCATTGTGATGTTATGCCAAAATTACAGCTACAGGAACCAATCATAGAAGCAAAGGGTGTAGTATAGGACTTTGTAATGATGCTTTAATGCGGATGAACAAACTGTGTAAATGCCACTGATAAAGGGCAAATATGGAAAGGGTGAGATAGAGAGTGTCAACAATCAGCTATCCTCATGTGAATGGTAGAATTCAAATGGAATAACGTAGCATAAAGCAGCTGTGTGATAAGGCTCACAGTGACCAATGTCCAAACCCTTCTGATCTTTTATTTTTATCTCAGTCCCTTCCCGTGAAAACTGTCTCATGATATCCCTGTGTGTATCTGTGGGATGAAAAAAAATGTCAGTTACAGGGGGTGAATGGATACTTACCATAGCTGTGTCTCACTTTACAACAGATTACTGACCAGAAAAGAGAAGGAAATTAATATATCCCCAAATACACCCTGAATTGGCTATTCACAGTGACAGCCTTTAGAAGTAGTTACTGTGAAATGTAATGAAGGACAAACAGCATTCAATCCAGTACCAGCAGATGAACTTTCAAAATCATCCTAGTCTGTCCAAAAAAATGCAGATAACACAGCCTTTCTCCACTGCATTATTATAGTGCTCTTATTCCACTTTCAACATCCTATGGAATTGTGGGGTTTGCAGTTTAGGGAGGAACCTTTAGAATTCTCAGTCAGAGAGCTCTTTGGCCTCAGTAAACTACAAGCTCCAGAATTCCACAGGATGTTAAAAGTGGAGTAACAGCACTATAACAGTGTAGTGTGGAAAGGTCCACAGTGGAGCTAATGAGCAGTAAGAATCAAAGGCAATTTAGAGAGGACATTTGGGAAAGGACTCAATTCTACTTGTTTGTATCCCTTCTAGAATCCATGTGAGAAATATCTCTCTTTGTCCAGACTTCCCCACAAGTGTTTCGAGGCTAGTGAAAAGCCATCTATTCCTGATAGATGTAGAACCATAATGTTATGCTCTCCTTTGGCTGATTTCCATCTCATTCACTCATTACTTATAAAAACCCAGTGATTTCTCTTCTCTTGCTTTATTTATATAAATATTTTTATATAAATATTTTTATATAAATATTTTTCTCGTAATTTGTCATCTTTCTCTTTCTCTTTCCTTTTTTCCTTTTCCTTTCCTGTTCCCTCAAATTTGCATGATGCTATTATGCAGTTGGCGTCATTTTGGTAGAAATTGCATCTAACATGCAGTCACATGTTGACTATTTTTTTTTAAACTAAGAGTAGCCATACACTGTGCAGTCTTGAGCAGATGATCAGCAAGAATTTTGAGCAGGGAAGGCTGTTTAATCTCTCTCATCTGTCCATTTTGTTCACTCAATCCTAACTAACCCCCAGCTGCTTTTCTCTCTGCAGACGGACAGATAACAACAGGATCTACAGTTTTTCCTCTGAGGGTAAGGTAGAGAAACAGCTGGAGAGGGCAATTTTGGGAAGTGATTAGCAGGGGAAAAAGTAAGTGCTCCTACCAATTCTCTGAGGCTCTTTTTGGTTTTAAAAAGAAACAAATGCCAGAAGAAACATACACATAACTGAATCTCTTGTAAACCTTTAGTCTCATTTATATCATAATTCATTTATCAGTATTTGCTCTTACCTCAAAATGTATAAAATATTTTTTTTAAAAAAACACTTACATGTTAAAAAGAAAAAACAAACATATTAGAGAGGTTGACTCCCTACGCTATCCAATTTTCACTTGCTGGGAACTTTCAAAGTATTTTCAGACAAACATGGTATTCCAAGATGGTATTCCGCAAAGTCATTGGTGTAAACTAGGTCTGTGAAGTGTTTGCCTTCCTGACATTTTGGACCACAATACGTACAATCCTTTACTATCAACCACGCTATCTAAGGTTGGAGTTGAAGTCCCAAATGTTTGGAGAGCCAAAGGTCCCTCAGGTCTGATTTTAAGGCAGTGGAAGCACGTACCACACTCTTGGAATAGATGGAATACTGACAGTGTAAATCATAGCCTCAAATGCTAATAGCCACATATCATTAACACAAAGCTAATGAATTTCTAGTCTGCATTAGCCGGATCTCCCACAGTCATTCCATACTGTACAAGACCTTTGGCTGCCAATTATCTCAGCTGTCAGCTGCTGAGCTGTGCTCCAATTGAGAGAGGTTTGCAGTTAGTTCTGGAAACTGCAAGGGTCTTTTATCCTTTCATTTCCTGGCAGTACGCTCCTTTGCCTGCAACTGCATCTGAAGCTATTTTGGAAATTCAGAGGAGATTCAAAGGGATTTTTTATAAAGGTGAGCAGCACGTTACTAGGGGAACTATCCTTCTCTTCATCTTTCACAGCTATGCATTTCTGTATGTCAAAGGGTTAGCATCACGGGGTGCTGGATTTTGCATTCACAAGACTGAACAAAAGACTATTTTAAAAGGTGAACAATTGAGAGAAACATTACTACATACTTTCTGACAATGGAAAAAGTAACAAGTATTGTTTTAAGATACAGCTAAATGTTTGCAAAACTTTATAGTTATCTATTTGGCTCATTTATATTCTGCCTCCTCTGCATCACGGTGATTCTCAAGTAGACACGGAGCTTACTGCTTATGCGAATACTCTTTACTCATTTCAAATGGAGGTCTGTATAGCCAAAGAGATATATATATATAAGCCAGTCTGGTCAGGCACTTAGAATGTTGGCCTGGGACATGAGAGATTGAAGGTCACTCTTCAGCCATGAAACCTGGGCCCTAGACTCTCTCTTACCCACCTTGCAAGGTTGTGT
Organism: Iguana delicatissima; assembly: GCA_948472985.1. Taxonomy (NCBI): domain Eukaryota; kingdom Metazoa; phylum Chordata; class Lepidosauria; order Squamata; family Iguanidae; genus Iguana; species Iguana delicatissima. The sequence continues at coordinate 465,304 of CAOKZL010000441.1, forward strand.
TGAGGACAAAGGAAGGAACAGCCACCTCAATGGAGAGGAACAAAATATAAACATAATCAGAAAACAAACAAACCTGGTCCCCTGAATGAAGTGCAGAGTTCCCCCCTCCCTGTATGTGTATGTATGTGTGTGTGTGTATATATATATATATATATATACAGAAAACTCTGCACTATCTCAGAGTTTTCTGTTTATCTCAGAGGAAAGGATTTTCCCAAGGTGAAAAAGATCCCCAGATTTTCAGATGCTATTCTATCCTTCCCCCACTCCACAACTTCCTGAATGGTTTGATGTAAGGTAAATGCAACAAAAAGAAAAACCTGTCATTTATAGTTAAGATGATATTCTTGTTGGTTCCAACATTTACATATAGAAAGCTCAAAGGAACAAGGGGTGCCAAATAAAACATGGTGCCGTTCGCTGTTTCTGGCTTTGTATGTTTAAACAAAAAAGAATAATCCTCCTGACAGAAAATCACTAAACTCACACTGAGCTCCAGCTAATATCACAGCATGCCCCCAGACAGCACTGATCATTACAAGCTGGTGTCACTGACAAATAATGTTTCACACTTTTACAACTACACTGTCTTTTCATCTATTCTGTAACTATTTCCCTTAACAGTTGAGAGACTGCATTTTGTAAAAAGTCACTTAACTGCTTTCTCACATTGCTTCCCATATAGTAGGTAAATGTCACAAGTGATCAAGTGAAAAGGGAGGGAAAAAGCCCCCATACACCTCCCTTGTATCTACTATGTCCTCTAGAAGAAACTAACTTCTTGCAATATTTTTAACATGTAAACACAAATCCAATACTACTAAGCTAAGCAAATGAATCCTTCGGAGCCAGCTGTCCTATTCGATATGTTAACCAATTGATTGTATTAATATTTATTGTGTCCTCAATTCTCATAGGTGCGTGGGCTTTAATTCAGTGTTAACTCCCAGCATGTCACAATTTAATTGGGAGAAATAATACATAACCCAATAGATTAGCTTGTTCCCTTCAACTGTGTTCTTGCTAACCGATGGGACTTTGCAATATGCAGTTATTCATGAGTAGGGTGCAGGGCCTGTATTCTGATCTCTGGCCTCTGTTCCAGTGAATGCTGGCTCTGTTCCCTCAATTCAGACTCTACCATCCATTCCTTCATTGAGGTATGGTTTGTTAGACTGTCCTGGACTAAATGTAGATAGTCCCATCTATGTTTCTTATTGATACAGTTATTCCAGCTAGTGCTGGTCTTCTGGCATGGGATGGCCTGCACCTTACAACCATCGGCCGGAACGTTTTTGCTAAGTCTCACAAAATGGATCAGGAGGTCTTTAAACTGAGTTTGACTAGGGAGGGGCACAGTATTATTCTGGGCAAGGATTCAGTGAGTGTTGCGAAAAATAGCCCAAATGATATAGATAGGGCAGGCCAAGGAGAACGAGAGACCAACAGGGAGACGGAAAGCAACTTTAGTACAGGACTTCCATGAAGGGCACATTGTCTTAAATGTTTCTACACTAATGCACAGAGCATGGGGAATAAGCAAGATGAACTCCAACTCTTAGTACAACAAAATAAATATGATTTAATAGGCATTACTGAAACCTGGTGGGATGAATCTCATGATTGGAACATAGGAATAGGAAGGTATAACCTATTTTGCAGAAACAGACCAAACAAGAAAGGAGGAGGAGTAGCCTTATATGTCAAGGATGTTTTCACCTGTGAAGAGATCCATGACTTAAATCTGGGAAGCCAAGTTGAGAGTATCTGGGTAAGAATTAAGAGAGTGAGAAACAATAGGGATGTGATTGTGGGGGTTTGCTACAGGCCTCCGGGCCAGCCTGAGGACTTGGATGACGCCTTCCTGGAGCAGATGACCACACGTTCAAAACGGAGAGATGCAGTGTTAGTGGGAGATTTCAACATCCTGATATCTGTTGGAAGTCAAATTCAGCAAAGACTGCAAGGTCCAACAGGTTCCTTGCTTTCCTTGCAGACATTTTCATGGTCCAGAAGCTGGAAGAAGTGACAAGGGGATCGGTTATTTTACATCTGATCCTGATCAACAGGGATGACCTAGTTGATGAGGTGGGGGTGGCGGGATCTTTATGAGGGAGTGGCCATGCTCTTTTGGAGTTTGTCATTCAGTGGGAAGGAGAAGCCAAGTGTAGCCAGACACGCATCCTAAACTTTAAGAAAGCTGATTTCTCTAAACTTAGGGAGTTACTTGCTGAAGTCCTGTGGTCAAGAATACGAAAAGAGAAAGGAGTTCATGACGGATGGGAGTTTCTTAAAAGTGAGATACTGAAGGCACAATTGAAAACTGTGCCAATAAGGAGGGAAAATGGCAGATGTCTAAAGAAACCAGAATGGTTGACTGAAGAACTCTCAGCTGACCTAAGTGTTAAAAGAAACATGTACAGGAAGTGGAAGAATGGTGAAATGACCAAAGAGGAATTCAAGCAAATAGCCAGGAGATGTAGGGAGAAGGTCAGAAAAACTAAAGCGCAGAATGAACTCAGGCTTGCAGAGACATCAAAAATAATAAAAAGGGCTTTTTTGGATATGTCCGCAGCAAAAGGAAAAGCAAGGAAATGATAGGATCACTGCGTGGAGAAGATGACCAATTAATAATGGGAGGAAGTAAGAAGGCAAAACTACTCAGTACCTTCTTTGCTTCAGTTTTTTCCCAAAAAGATAGAAGTACCCAACCTGGGGTGTGGGGAGAAGGTGAGGAAGTGAAGGAAATGCAGCACAGAATAAGTAGACAGGTAGTACAGGAAAATCTGGCTAAACTAGATGAATTCAAGTCTCCAGGGCCAGATGAATTACATCCAAGGATATTAAAAGAACTGGCAGAAGTCATTTATGAACCACTGGCAATAATCTTTGAGAACTCTTGGAGAACAGGAGAAGTCCCAGCAAACTGGAGAAGGGTAAATGTCATCCCCATCTTCAAGAAAGGGAAAAAGGAGGACCCAAATTATCGCCCAGTCAGCCTGACATTAATACCAGGAAAAATCCTAGAGCAGATCATTAAACAGTCAGTTTGTAATTACTTAGAAAGCAATGCCGTGATCACTAAAAGCCAGCATGGATTTCTCAAGAATAAGTCATGCCAGACTAATCTTATCTCTTTTTATGATAGGGTTATAAGCTTGATAGATGAAGGGAATGCTGTAGACACAGCATATCTTGACCTCAGTAAGGCCTTTGACAAAGTTCCTCATGACATTCTTGCAAAGAAGCTAGTAAAATGCGGGCTGGACAGGACTACTGTTAGGTGGATTGGTAATTGGTTGACCGACCAAACCCAAAGGGTGTTCATCAATGGCTGCTTTTCGTCCTGGAGAGAAGTGACAAGTGGGGTGCCACAGGGTTCTGTCCTGGGCCCAGTGCTATTCAACATCTTCATCAATGACTTGGATGAAGGAGTAGAGGGCATGCTGATCAAATTTGTAGATGATACCAAATTGAAGAGGTTGCTAATATGCCAGAGGACAGGATCAAAATTCAAAATGACCTTGACAGATTGGTAAGCTGGGTCAAAGCTAACAAAATGAATTTCAACAGAGAGAAATGTAAAGTCCAGCACTTAGGCAGAAAAAATGGAATCCACAAATATAGGATAGGGGACGCGTGGCTGGATAGCAGTATGTGTGAAAGGGATCTAGGAGTCTTGGTAGATCACAAGCTGAACATGAGGCAGCAATGTGATGTGGCAGCCAAGAAAGCCAACGCGATTCTTGGTTGCATCAATAGGAGTATGGTGTCTAGATCGAGGAAGGGAATGGTACCACTTTATTTTGCATTGGTCAGGCCTCATTTGGAATACTGTGTACAGTTCTGGGCACCTCAATCCAAGAAAGATGTCGACAAGCTGGAACGTATCCAGAGGAGGGTGACCAAAATGGTGAAGGGTCTGGAAGTCATGCCCTATGAAGAACGGCTTAGGGATTTGGGTATGTTTAGTCTGCAGAAGAGAAGGTTAAGAGGGGACATGATAGCCATGTTTAAATATTTGAAGGGATGTAATGTTGAGGAGGGAGTGGGTTTGTTCTCTGCCGCACCAGAGACTAGGACAAGGAGCAATGGATTAAAGCCGCAGGAAAGGAGATTCCATTTGAACCTCAGGAAGAACTTCCTGACAGTCAGAGCTGTCCAGTAGTGGAATGTGCTGCCTCGGAGTGTGTGGAGTCTCTTTCGTTGGAGGTTTTTAAGCAGAGGCTGGATGGCCATTTGTTGGGGATGCTTTGATGGATGTTCCTGCATAGCAGGGGGTTGGGTTTGATGGCCCCTAGGGTCTTTTCCAACTATGATTCTATGATCTATAATTCTATGACTGTCTACTGCCAGCAGGGTGACTCTCAGTTTTTGTCCAGTTCTACTTCACCTGCTCTGGATTATAGTGGAAATGCACCAGAGTGCTGGACCCTACTCCCAGCAGGGATTTTGGTACTGGGAGAGCTCTTGTACAGTCTGAAACAGCGGAAGAATGAGCAGGCGTAAAACCAAGAGTGGATTTATTGCCTGCACAGCAATGAACCTATCAGCCACTTCTACTGGAAAGGAAAGGGTTCTTAGACTCTGGCCTCAGACAGATAATGAACTTCAGAATAATAAAGATTGCATCTTCAAAGCTTGTAGTGAATCTAAGAGTTTCCAGACCTCTAAACCCAACATTTGCCATGTTGAACAGTAAGCTTCAGAGAAGAGTTCTGTTTGTGTTCCACCTTCTTCAAGGAGGGCTCCCTTTCAGTTGTTACAAAGCTTGGAAGAATTACCTTTTTGGGCTAAAGCTTCCTTAACCCTGTGCCATAACAGGCTATTGGCAGCCAGAGAGAAGTGGAGTCGTTGTACACAAGAATATGGGGTAGTGCCAATGTGGGTGGGGCCATGCCCTACTCACATATTGACGATATCCTGTTCAGGCAATGAATCTATCAACAAGGGGCAGGCCTATTGGTAGGTAGCACTGGAAGGCTACAATGGTTTGAAGTGAACAAGTTAATATTCTTTTTGCCCTTTCCTGTGCCAGTGAAAGTCCAGAGACCTTTTAAAAGTACACACTTATAGCACTGTGATTCCACTTGAAATGCCATGGTTTCATCCTATGGAATTCTGGAGTTTGGGGAGGCACTAGAGATCTTGGGCTGAGAATTCTAAGCACTGCTCCCTAAACAGCCAATCCTAGGATTACATAGGATGGAATGGTGGCAGTTAAAGTCAGATCATAGTGCTATAATTGTGTAGTGTGAAAGGGCTCCAGAAGTCACAATTGTTGTTGTGTGCCTTCAAGTCATTTCCAGCTTATGGCGACCCTAAGGCAAACCTATCATGGGGTTTTCTAGAGTCTGAGTGTGTGTGATGGACCCAACATCACCCAGTGGGTTTTCACGGCTGAGTAGAGAATCTAAGGCCATTTCCGCACTACACTCTGATAGCACGATTATTACGCTTTAAACATCCTATGGAATCCTGGGGTTTGCAGTTTAGGGAGGGGCCGGCCAGCCCAACCCCAGGATTCCATAGGATGTTTAAAGCGTAATAATCGTGCTATAAGAGTGTAGTGTGGAAATGGATTAACTCTGGTCTCCAGGGTCACAGTCCAGCGCTCAAACCACTATACCACCCTGGTTTTTTAGGAGTCAAATGGTAATTTGTCACAGGGAGTGGTATCTAGAAAGCCTCTCACTGTAAGAAACTCAAACATTTGGCTGGAATAACTAGAAGCTATTTTGTGAATCTCTCAGTGTCATATTTTGCCAAATATCCCTTTGGTCCTTACCTATGTCTGGCAGGAAAGAATTCATTTGCAAGTGAGGAAGGGAATTGTCATGTACCCAAATATTCTTCCACCCCAAGAGTATAGACAATTTTAATGGTTAGCTTCAGGGGATTTTTTTTTTATTGGCAAAAGTTATTAATGAGGAAGAATAGACTAAGGCCATTTCTGCACTAGACTGTTAACAGTGCTATTATTCCACTTTCAATATTCCACTTTCAATCCTGGAGTTTGCAGTTTAGGGAGGGGCAGTTAGAATTCTCAGCCAGAGAGCTCTTTGGCCTCAGAAAACTACAATCCCCAGAATTCCATGGGATGTTGAAAGTAGAATAATAGCATCATAACAGTGTAGTGCAGAAATGGCCAAAGAGAAGCTGCAGTAGTTTGATTCTGCCTGAGCCTGCTGGGAAGGGCAAGATCCATCCCTTCCTCCTCTCTCTCCCCTGTTGAGCTAATTGAGTGCAAACCACTTTTGCACTTTGAATTCAGTTGGCAGCAACTGAAGTAAGCCAAGGACAAAGGGGGAAAGTGGGAGGACGGAGGAATTGTGAAAAAGCTGAAAAAGTGGGACGACAGAGAATTAATCAGGATTGCACCCGCCAAATGCGGACAGCTGGAGAGTATGCAATGTGGTCAAGAAGCAAAACTGTCCTTGTGCTAGGTATTTTATATACATTTTTCTTTATTTATGTTCCCAGTTTAATTGACAGTGCAAAAGAAGATATTAAACATCTCTAATGGTAGCCTCTTTGCCCACTTGATGGGTGAAAGTATATCACCATGATAGAAAAAACCTGCAGGTTCTGTTTAAAAATACTGTATAGAGAACAGGTAAAAGAGAAGAGGGAGTACTTGTAGATACAGCATGAAAAGAGGCAGCATAAAAATGAGTTCTATTATTTTGCTGCCTGGCACATATCAACACAATCTTTCAGCTCCAGTTTTAAATGCACTGAAACCTATTCATGGGGTGGTTGTTTAGCTAATTAGTTTAAATTGTGTTTTTTGACATTTGAGTCAGTTTGAGAGAGAAAACTGAAGTTCTGATGTAAATGAAATACTGAAATATATATAGGCAATGTGTAATGTAGGAATGGTAGGAAGCCTTCTCTGAAGTAAATCATCACCGTACATCATACAACATGTGCCTGTGTTTCAGGCTAGGGGCCCTTTCATCCTATGCAATTATAGCATTGTGATTCCACGGTTTAACTGCCATGGCTGTATTCTGTAGAATTCTCAAAACTCTCTGGCTGAGAATTGTAAATACCTTGTTCTAAAGTATAACTCCGCAATTCTAAAGTATAAACTCCATGATGTTGTCATGGCAGTTAGAATGGAATTGTACAGTCCTCCTTCCACATTTGCAGGTTTGAACTTTCCAAATTTGATTATTTGTGAGGTGCTTCCCCTCCATTCTCCCGCTCCCACTCTCTTGAGTTTTGCCGAATACTGAGAAACGTGACCAAGGAAAAAGGCAGGGGAATGGGTGAGAGGTGTGAGTGCACCTTCACTCCTCTGGTGCTCCCCCTCCTGTTCCCTTGCATTTTGCCCTGGTGTGAAGAACATGTGCCAAGGCAAAAGGCAAGAGAATTTGAGGGGGGGGGAAGAACTGGAAAGGAATGGGAGCATGGAGCAGGGAGTTATTATTTTTTTCCATTTTCACGAGCATTCCGCACCCCTCACCCTTGTCAAAGTGGAAAGGCGAGTGTAGTGCTATTATTGTGTAGTCTGAAAGTGCCAAAGGAGGATCAAACAACTCGGCTTTCTTGAGCAAAACCTACTCTTTCATCTTAGTCTAACTGACCCACAACTACTACTACAGAATCAAACATAAATGTCCTGTGACTTGCTTTTTCCTCCTTTCCCCAGAGGTTTATTTAATTTCTCTTAGAGGCCCTATAACCCATTAACAAGGAAGGGTTCTCAGTTAACCAAAAAGTAAAACAAAAAACTACTTGTTTTCAAGTCTCCCAGTCCCTCCAGTGTTTAAAATACACAGAGAGCAACAATCACCTTCTAGAATATCAGATGCAGAGGTACCTGAAAGTAAAATTGATGTCACATAGGGCAGTACTTTTTCACAACTATCCCAGTTTTATCCTATAGCCTCCTTCCACCTTCCCCACTTCCCACTTCTGCTGTGGACCTATTCTGCTCATCCCCACCCACTCAATAAAAAAGCTACCTGAAAAGCATGGTACTTGTCCTTGTAACTACGGCCATTTCTGCACGAGACTGTTATAGTGCTATGATTCCACTTTCAACATCCTACGGAATCCTGGGGTTTGCAGTTTCGGGAGGGGCCGGACAGTCTCGTGCGGAAATGGCCTATATCTCCTTCTGATTTTGTTCTTGCCTTCCTCAATATGATGTCCAGCAGAAACAAAATATCACACACGCACAGACCCACATAGATTCATTCTCACCCTCCTGGCTAGTGCACCTCTGTCAAAATAGCAAGCAAAATAATCATGACACAACAAGTCTCAGTGCAATACTCCAGGACAGACAACAGCCTATAGTTTGCTACTTCTTTGAGTCTGAGCAGGTCTCTGAACCAAATAAAATAAAACAGCTTTTCAAGACATCGTTCTTCCTGTCTGCCACCCAAAGTTCAACAGTAAAATAAAACCAATCAAGAGTTCGCACCCTCCAACGTTTCACAGATGAAAACAGGGACACATGTGGCCAAGCAATATCACAGTGTGGTCAATATGGCAAGTGTTACGAATGAGGAAAAAGAGACAAGCTACAAGAGGCTGCAGCAGTTTGTTTTGGCCTGAGCTCCTACTGGAAAGAGCAAGATTCTGCTTCCTTCTCTACTCCTTACTACTCCTTACTCCTTACTCCCTACTTGGCTGGCATTGAGCCTAAATTATTTTTGCACTTTGAACTTAAGCCATTTCCGCACTACACTGTTATAGTACTATTATTCCATTTTCAACATCCTGTGGAATTCTGGGGTTTGTAGTTTACTGAGGCCAAAGAGCTCTCTGGTTGAGAATTCTAAAGGCCCCTCCCTAAACTGCAAACCCCAGGATTCCATAGGATGCCTTTGTCTTCCTCTGAGGCTGGGAGAAAGTGACTTGCCCAAAGTCACTCAGTGTCTGAGTAAGGATTTGAATTCTTGTTTACAGAAGCCTTTGATAAATAAATATTCGAATATTTAAATATAAATATTTCAATCTTAAGTCATTGGGGTCCCCAGCAACAATTTATATTTACAGGAGGTCCCCCATAAGGGAAAGAAAAAAATTAAGAACCACTGACCTACGGTATAACCCTTTTGCATATGTTTTGGATTGTACTTTTTAATGGTATCTTTTCCAGTTAGAAGTAATACTGTAAGATTCTGGCCCTTTCTGCATGTGGAGGGGGAAACGGGGGAAAACGCTCTAAAACGGAGCTTACTGGCAGCCGGGTAAGTCCGTCGCCATGCGGAGCAGCGTGATCTCGCTGTTCCGCAGTCCTCCAGCATCCAAAATGGCAGCCTCAGCATCCAAAATGGTGGCTTCTGGCTGGCGGAGGCTCTCCACCAACCGGAGAAGCTCGCCAGCCTAAAGCCTGCCCCCCGGCAGATCTGCATGCATGCGCTAGTGCGCGCCTGCAAATCTGCACCAGAGCGTGGTGATGGAGGTGCACAGGGCTGCATGCTCCGTGCTTTTTAAAAACCTCTGAAAAGAGGTTTTTAAAAAACACGCCACGCCACCAGTTCGAGTCGCTTCAGAGTGGATTGAGGTGCGGAACTATGAAAAATAGTCCACCCCAATCCACTCCACGGTGCAGAAGATCTCCGTCGGAGGTCGCTCTGCACCGTTTTAATACCCTGGTGCGGAAAGGGCCTCTATTTTCAGTCATAAAACAAGGGCCAGGCTATTCAGTCTCACAACTACATTTCCACACTTTTCTCTTGGCTGGCTTTCAGAGAATGCATTAACATTCTTACTGAGTATATTTAAATATTGATCCTACCTTTCCCATGTTTAATGCTACGACATACCATGTTGAGTGAAAATGGCTGGTAGGTATTAATATTTGCTTGTGGAAATATTAGCAGCACTGGCGGCCTGATAGATAATAAGCTTCTTGGGATAGGGACCTGTTTTTGTCTTATGCTCGATGCACCATGCACACTGATATACTGAAGTACTACTACTCGTAGTAGTAATATAGTAATACAGCTTGGAATGTGTCACATTATCCAATGACATCTCACTTATTCCTAGTCTTGGATATAATCTGATCCTTAACAGTCTAAAACTCCAGTCAGTAACACCTGGTAGGTTATGAAATTGACATGACATGTATGAAATATAGTACAATTTTTTTTTTATATTATAAATTTTATTGAGTATATAAAAGCACAATTATTGTTAATAGTAATATCACTAATAGCAACCATAAAAGGATGCTACTAGTGTTGATAACACTAGTCTGTTGCGACAGAAAGGCAAGAAACTCCTTCTTAACATATTAGATGAGCAACTTATAAGAGAAAAGCAGACCCAGATTCAATCTCTAGTATCTCCTGACCGGAAATTCTAGAGAACTACTGTTATGCTGTATAGCCAATACTTGGATAGGGAGAATGAATTTCTGACCTGTTATAAAGCAGTTTGCTATGTTCCAAAAACTCTCCAGTTCAACAAGCACAAGGATGCTGAGAAACATCAACTAGGCAATTTCTAAAGATGAGGGGGCAGCACTCACAACCACATTTTTGAAGGGAACAGATGAACACTGAGAGAGAAATGGTAAGCTCAATAGTGCAAAGAGATGCCCAAAGACTCGGGCAAAACATTGGACAAAGTACCACATATCAGATCAGAGGCCCATTCAGAATTATGCTTGTTCCTTTTTTCCTTTTATTAAACATGCAGAGATAAATATCCTCTGTCAGCATCATAAATGCTTAAAGAAAAACAAAAGTAAATGGTGTATGATACTCCTCTTCCTATAAGCCAAAAATAGTTTTTTAATACTCTCAAAATAAACAAAAAACTAATATTTTGTTCAGATATTTCCCACTGTAGCCATAGTGTGCCTTATATTCCTCTTTCCTCTCTGATTAGAAAATTAAAGGCAACATTGACAACCCTGGTTTTTAACTGGCTTCTTATGGTAACCATTTAGAGCATCTGAATGGCTACTAATCACAGCTATTAAAAACTGAAATTTCCCTTAAAATGTCCATTTTAAGAGCAGGAGTGAGGAGATCCATCCCCTTAGACTGTTTTCCTGCTGCCAGGCAGAATTTTAAGTGTGGTAGTGGCCCTGTGTGATGATCATTATTTGAGCGTGGGGGGCAACCTATTCCCATTTGAAATAGAAGATAACACTCTGGTTTCCATAGTCCACTGGAAAGTGTTATAGATCACAGTAATAATAATAATCTGCAATGTCTCTGCATAAAGGTGGGTACTGATGGATTTTAGGAACATGTGAGTACTCAAATACAGTGGCACAATTCAGAGAAATTTAACATTGAAATCAATGGGACTTAAGTGGTTAATTGTGAACTTAAAATCTCAAGATTTCAGCAGAACCTTTTAGCTTTCTATTGATTGCATCCAGTGGTTTACTCCAGCTTGATCCTTTTGGAACTCAGGAAGTTCTTCAAGCTTAAAAGGTTTCTGAGAGCAGCACCAGTCCCAGTAATTTCTTTAAATGTTATAACTTCAGCAAGTGAACTGCAGAACATACAAACAAATGCCCACTGCAAACTTCTACAATGACATCAAACCACAAGTGAGGCTCCAAGTAAGCATTATCATCTGAAATTAGGTAATTTGCAGCGCTACTTGTGGAAAAGCTTCTTGGAGGAGTGGCACCATCCGAAATCAAAGTACCCTAACAAATGCCTTATGTCTACCATAGCCACTGGATTTCGCTTCAAGTTCCTCTGAGGGCACCACTGATGTCATGAAAGTTATCCTGAAAATCATCCATAAGTCTGGAGTGGAAAAAGTACTATCATCCCTCCATGTTCACTAGGGTTAGGGGTACAGGACCCCCGTGAAAGTGAAAAGACTATGAATAACTCTAGGTCTTCCTAGTTCATATTTAACACACACAAACAGTATGATCACCATATTCAGCCCACCATGGATTCCTCTGAGGCATCAGGGTTCCTTCACAAGGCAGAAGTGGCTGGCTGGTGGGGCTTACTGCCACCTCCACTGCTGCCCCACAGCATTTTTAATAGGGACTTACTCAGTCTCACGAGGCTTGCAGTCCCTATTAAAAATGACATAGGGAGGCAGCAAAGATGACAGCAAATAATCCTTGAAAAATCAAATCCACAAAAGTGAAAGCCACAAATGTGGAGGGTTGATTTCCAGAATCCCCAGGCCAACATTTTTTTTCTGCTGAAAAAAGGTGAATTAATCCTTGTAGACGACATCAGGTGCATCATTTTACTTTTTAAAATAGGTCTCAAGGTCATCCATTTTTTGAAGAACGGAAGTAGACTTTCAGCCACTTTGTCTATTTACTATTTTTTTTTTTTTTGGTAGTCCATGGAGCCCTTGGAAGGTCCTGGGACACAAACATAGCCTCTGGACCTAGTCATCTCATAGTAGAGTTGCCCACCTCTGTCCTAGGTAAACATCAAGGTATGACTGTCTTCTAAGAAAATATTCTTATAATAATCAATGTAAGAAGATAAGTAAGTGTTATATTTATTTATTTCTATTTGGCTATATTTGTTTATTTTTATTCATATATATTTGTATATTTATATAATTTTGTATAAGTATATATATATATATATATATATATGTATTTATGCATATTTTTATAACTTATACATTGGATATATTTCTTTATTTTTATGGCTATTTATATATTTATAGTTGAGCTGTTATTTTAATTTAATTTAATTTAATTTAATTTAATTTAATTTAATTTAATTTAAATTCTACCTTTCTGCTATTATGGGACCCACACCTTTCTCATCATAGAACTTTTGTCACAAATGACATGCAGGAGCAGAAGCATAAAAATGTGTAATGCCAGAAGACTTGGTGCCATTTAATTGGCGAGGTGCAATCAGCAAGGTCATGTGCTCTTTTTTGCAAAATACATCAAATATTGGGGATGGGGGGAAACACAGACATATTTTGTATACTCTAATACTGTACACAGTTGTGCATATAAATATCCTTGCAAATGAAGAAAGCCATTTGCTGATATTCTGCATCAACTAAATCAGAGCTTTTCAAACTATGTGTCGCGACATGTTAGTGTGTCACCTGCAGTGTATAGGTGTGTTGCACGAATGTAATGGGTGGAGGGGCTGCCTCTCCGACCACCGCCATCACCGGCTGAGGAAGATCCCGGTGAGGGTGGTGGCAGCAGGCCAAGCTCTGGTGAAGGGGCTGCCTCCACTTACTGAATTTCTTACTGAATTACTCTGTCACAGAATGATGCATGTCTAAAAAGTGTGTCACCAAAATGAAGAGTTTGGAAAGCTCTGAGCTAAACAGTTATGTATGCACAGCTAAGTAACAACTCCTGGTCTGACCCCTCCCTCAGCTCACCTTGACAGTCAACATCTGTATGGGGTAACGGAAGTCTTTTCAGCTGCCAATTGGGGTGCAAAGAGGATGATGTTTCTGGCAAGGGTGTGATGAGAAATTCTAACAGGGTTTCTGCCTATCTGTCCCATTTTTGCTTGCTGGTGGGAGGGAGCTGGAAACGTCTTTCTTCTTGCATCCTGATCATTAGCTGGATGGACTTCCTTTGCCCCATGTGGCTGCCAGCTGTTAGTGTGGGCTTGGGAGGGCATTCACATAGTCTTATAGTAAGACTGCATAGTTTCACTGAATACAGAAGCAGTTACAGATCTGTACCTCTGGGTTACAAAGATGCAACTGCAGTACAGAATGCTAGCCATTGTGTTTTGTTTTGTTTTGCTTTACTGTTTATTGTATGCTGTGTTTAGTTCTCATTGATAGAATTATTTCTGCAAAGGATAGCTTATAGAGAGACAGAACTGTAAATATAGGTAATGCATCAAATGCTCTGTGATATGCAATGAATATTTTAAACTGAGGGCTGATTACAGACTTTGTCATACTTAGAAAAGACCCAGTGAAATCAGAAAGCCTGATGTGGGTCTGCTGTAGAAGTAGCTAAGTCTAATTCCAGTTCTAATTCAGACACACAAGACAGCAAAGAAACATTTAAATAGGTACAACTTTATAAATGCCAGACTGTTTGTATAAGTGGTAGGCAAACTCATGCAACTGGGAAAAAAAAGGTTTATAAAGTTTTTAGTGGGGTATTTATATAATTTGGAATAGCAACAAGCGGAAAGATTTAACTTACTTATTGTAGATCCTGATTCAGGCCTGTTCAAGGAGCTAATGATAACGAAGCCAAACCCTTCATTCTCTTTGCGATGGATGACAACATCACTTGTCTGCATGCTGTGCGAAGCAAAGCCCTCTGGGGGTGTAGCGTTGCTACTTGATCCAGCATGGTTGCTGTTTGCGTAGGTGGCATAGTCGCTTCTTGGAGAACTGTGGTGTGTTGACACAGAGCCTGGACTTCTGCCATTCTCTGGACATGGTTCTCCTGAAAAAAGGAATTGCACTGAGATTAAGACTCTGCTTTGTTGCTTTGTTGACAAACACATGCTCTCCTTTAATTAGAATGAAAGTTCCATTCCTTATACTAATTCTCATGCTGCAAATGGAGCTCTAACATTCCAAAATGATAAGCACTACTGAGTTCTGAGTCAAATTAGGCATGGTCTCTCTGGAAATCACACTTAATCTGTTGTTATTTGGTCTGACCTTCAAAGTTCTGCCTCAACCATATATGATCCACTTCAGTGAACCATCTTTGCCCTTACAGTAGGTTCAGGTTAGTCAGACCAGAATTACCGATCACACTGCCAAGCTAAAGAAATTGTGGGATCAACAGCGGCCCTTTTCCCATCCCAGAATTGTTTCCTCATGGAAGTTTTCCTGTCCAGTGTTGAGTATGGTATATTTTCAGCAGATGTGAAATTCTTACCTGCTTTCTAAAGCCTTTGAAATCTGTCAGTTTTAATTCTATTTCCTGCTGGCCGTACTATTTGCTATGTTTTTTAAACTGTTAGTACTCTTTTTATATATTTTATTACTAAAGATTTTAACCATTCCTTTAGGCTACTCTGAAAATCCACTTGAAAGTTCAGAATCCAGGCTAGATAATGTACTTTCCAGGTAGTGACTGGAAATTACTAATAGCCAGATTTCTGGATAATGTTCAGTTCTGCCCCTGCTGTCACCTTCAATGCTTCAGAGGTCAGGGACAAACCAAAACTATCTGTTGCATTTTCTCCTTACGCACTGTGAGCACTGACAGGACTATGCATATGTGTTATGTAAATCACATGAAACCTTAAAAAGTAGTGGATGTTGAGGTCCACCTGCAAGGCCAGCATCTCCTTGGAATTTGGGGGAATTATAGCTCAAAGGAGGGCTGTGAGAGAAGGGTAATAGCAGGATCTTTACACCGGTGTATACCAGTACTAACTGCAGAAATGACTCCAGTTAAAAGTTAAAAGAATATTTTATTTGGAAATAACAAACACACAAGAAACCAGACACTCTAAAGAAACATACAGTGCTACTGGAAAATGAGACTGTTGAAAAATGAGGCAAGAAAGGTTGGAGAGAAAGACATTGGGTGGAAAGGGTGATAGCTACTAATCTTGAAGCAATAGGTCAAAGTGGAGTGGCTCAGATGGTGAGCCTGAGGGTATCAGAGAGGAACAGAGATCTGGGCACCACATACAATGTCCAAAGTACTACAATTTACTGAAGCTAGAGCTGAGGTTTAAATACCCTCTTTCCTGCCCTGAAGGAAGGTGTTGGACAGAGCAGTAATGGCTTTGCTATGAAACTGACAAAGGAGTCCTGAATGGGCTGATTGCCTTAACTTTAGGTGACAAAATATTGATGGGAGTCCTGACAGTCTCCTAATGTTTTGGTCAGGTAGTGTGAATGGGGAAGGTCTCTGTAGGATATGCTCACAGTAGGGTTCCTGATTGCTTCACCTGGGCAGTTTCACCTGCTACTGTTTTCAGAAGTACTCTCAATTTACAGTTTTAGAAAGGATTATCCCAAGCCCATCAGCATTAGGCTTTCCCGCCTAATCCTCACTAAACTTACGACCTGATCACATCTGAGGCCATCCTGACTTGGCATATGTATGCAGCCAGTGCACTTTCAAACATGCGTTTCAGCCATAAAATATGTCCAATTATGAAAATAGCACATCCTGCAGAGTGAGGGGGTATGGTATGGTAACACATATTATGATTACTAAAAGTTGTGGTTCCAAGAAAGTGAATCAAAAGTGTCTATGTGTTCTGTCTCAGAAGTACAGTATGTTTAATTCATAGTCTAGTTCAACACTTAGTTCAATAAGATTTAGATATTTAGCTTCAAACTAAAATAAGCTAAGTGAGCAACCAATATGGAATTAGCTGTACAGCATCTTTTTCTTTTTTAAGGAACCATCTATTTCCAATATTTTGGGGGACTAGAGCTATGATTCAGCAAAATTCCTCTCCCCAATGAACTGGCCTATATTTGGTAACAGAATAATTATACATAATGATGATGATAAAAAATAACAGAATACTATTACAGAATAATAATTATTCTGTTGTCAAATATACTTGGTTTATTAGGAAAAAGGCCCTGCAGAACAAATTGGAATAATTTGCCTTATTTATATGGTAGACCAGAGAGAGCGAGAGAGAAAGAGAGAGAGACAGAAAGGGAGGGAAGATAAGACACAGCTCATATCTTTCATGGTCAGCAAAATTTTTTCAAAATCTCAAACCTGCATTTTGGACAATGCATAAACCTCTGGCAGATGCTTTATTACAGAATTATCTATAGATGCCAGCCCAGTTCCATGCTCTACAGTGGAAATCGTTTTAGTGACAGAAGCTGGTTTGCTGTGACCTCTAAGCTGTATGAACCCCAAACAGGGTTCCCAGGTCAGATGTATCACAGACTGCAAGATTTCAGAACAAAACCTGAAATCTAGGGACATCTCTATCCATTTTTTAAAAAAGGAATGATGCATTAAGCATCAACCATAGCTGCTCAGAGCATGTAATTCAAACAATACAAGCCAAGTCTAGCAAATGTGAAATTTCTCCGGCTGGAAATTAGGTTTTTCAAGCTCTGCAATGAACATGGGGGGGGGGCTTTTCCAGCTCTGTTTTTAACACCTTTGCAAGCGCTGCTTTTAAAAGTTGTAGACCAACCAAAGAAAGCTTCCCAAGCTCTGCTTTCAACAGTAAACAGCCTATAGTAGCTGCTCCAAAGCAAGCTATAGCCACAGGGGGCCAAGAATACACAGATGTATGTAATGATCAAGGCAATGCTCTTCCCCTGAGGTTTCTTTCTCCTTTGCTCTGAGAAATGATTTCAGAACTCTAACCCTAGACTTAGAATCGTAGAATTGGAAGAGACCACGAGGGCCGTTGAGTCCAACTCTATTCTTCCATGCGGGAATACAAATCAAAGTACTCCCGAGAGATGGTCATCTAGCCTCTGTAAAAACCTCCAAAGAAGGAGACTCCACTATGCTCTAAGGCAGCATATTCCACTTGGGAGCTATCATTTCTCCTCCTTCTTGGCTACTAGCACACACAGTTTTCATATAGACTGTCATATCCCCTTTTGTGCCAAGGCATCAGGGGTCAGCTCAATTTCCCTGGGGTCAGTGATGGTCCTAGACTATCTAGTTATGGGTGAATGCCGTTAGTAGTACAGTTCTATGTGCCATAGAAGGCTTTGATGGTATAACAATCACGAAGCTAGACAAATACTTGTTTTTCTTAGACAAAACCTGAACAGATAGAGGAGATAGTCAATACTAGCCAGACAAACTAAATCCAGTACTACCTAAGGGCCATTCGTGTTATACATTTGTAGCACTATTATTCCTGTTGAACTGCTGTGGTTCCATCCTATAGAATCCTGAGGTTTGTTGTTTGGTGAGGTACTAGAACTTTCTGGCTAGAATTTTAGATGCCCCTTCTTAACCTGCAGTTCCAAGGATTCCATGGAAATGTTGCCATGGCAGTTAAAGTGGAATGTAGCACTATAATTGGGTATAGGCCCCACTGACTGAACTATATAATGATGTTTTCAACATGCTATACACGTCTAGTTAGAAGTAAACTTTGTAGAGTTAATTGATGCTAACCTCCAGCTAAGGGCATAACTTAGCTGGGAACTAGCATCCGGCTATGGAACCAACTCCTGCTATCCAACAAATTAATCATTCTATCATTGTAGTTAGAGATAAAATGAAAACCAATTATTAATTCATTAATACAGAAGCATACTACAAAACCACTGGTGAGTTTTCCTCCTACCACATATACCTCAACATGCAAGTTGCATCTTCAGAGTACAAAATCATGTTTGTTCCCCTAACTCCAGGAAAAGTTGTTATTTTATCAAGCAGGTAAATCTGTCCTCTAGCAGTCCTTCTACAACTTTGAAATAAAGTGATTAGCAGAAGGAAGATGAAAGCAAAACAAACAATCATTATTCCACTACGTCCCAAATTGAAAATCTCCAAAAGTTACTGAACCAGAGCTGCAACTAAATGCCATAGTCAGTGACAAGAAAGATCTCATTTTCTGGCTGTCATATTTTAGAAGGCTGAATGCTGTTTATGCCACTGTGGGTACAACAGAAAGAAAATTATCTCACCCCACTGAATTACCAACTGCTGTCTCTGCTATAACTGAATGTAACAGATTCCCATTAAGCACTGGAAGGAATAATGTACCAGGTGAAGCCCATTTTATATTGTGATTGGATTTCCATCTACTGTTTTCTGAACTCATTGGTGCGGGGGGAGGGATGGTTAAGCTCAGTTATGCTCTCTGCAGAATGCAGCATTTTAATCCTTTGAACCCTTGACATGTCACTTTTCCCTGATGATTCAGCTCTCAGTTGCTGGCAATTCTCTTCCCCGCATTCTTGAGTTCCAAAGGCATTATAACACTTTAAATGTAATGTGCAGCCTAGACTATTAAATGCTTTCAATAGGAGCTAGGCCAAATGTACTAAAAAAAATTAAAATCAAGCACTGGATTTTTATGCCTATACCTATTAGAATTCTTCCATTTTTGTAATACTTTATACTGTATCCATTTTACAGAGGTACAAAAAGCACTTGAAATTTGGGATATGCTATTACTCATGCCATCTTCCTTCCTTTAATGCTGGTTGCTCTCTTTCAAGCTGTTTAGCTTAAGAACATCTCCGTCATAACTAGTGGCTTCCATGTCAGCGGAACAACGAATTTACGCTGGCTTTTAGTCTGAACTTTAAAGGAGCTATCTAAGGTACTGGCCAGCTTTTAAAAATTTCAAGCGAAAATCCAAAATAGGGTCACCATCCCACTGAAACAGGAGCAACCAGATACTAATGAGTGTAGCCATGGGTTCTGGGCATCAAAAGAGAGGGAGAATCAACAAAGCATATATATTTTTCTCCATTAGGTGCTTTAGATGTTTTAGGAAAAAATACCCCTGTAAGCTCTAGCCTGCTAGATAGGATTCTAGAGAGAAGCTCTTGCTCCTGAAGATTCATATTTCTGCAAGAAATGAACACCCTCTGGAAAATCCCCAAATGCTCCTACCTGGCCAGCTGGAGCTTCCAAAAAGTGCCCTGCATAAGGGTTGCCTGAAGGAATTTTCTTGTCTGAGGTGGCACAGCAAATGTACACACAATCCATTGGCTAAGGTACATAATATCCATAATATCCAAGGCCAATGTAATTTTGGCACCCGGGGGAAAAAGTCTCCCAGGTGCAACTGCTCTTCTCTGGCTGTACAAATGCAACACGTCCTTTCATGACACTTCAAACCAGCTGCCTGAGGCAGCTGTCTGATGGTAGAGTTACTCTTGCTGGTGGTGTCGTCGTATGAATTTGATAAATGGGTAGTATAGGTGCTCTGTTTATGTAGATACTGTGATGTATATCAATGCCATGGTAATGGGCCTGATGTGCTTTAGGGGAAGATGTCTTTATGGATACCCCAAAGAACACATTAAGATCACCCAGGGAAATCCATCCTGATATTACTGTCACTACTTCAAGATCAACTGGCTTTATTTATTTGCTCACCTGTTTTATTTGAACCAGCAACCAACCTGGTTCAGAACTCCAGGCCTTTACAAACATTTCAACTCTAGGATGTTCTTTTTTAAAAACATGTAATATATGTTAATTTAATTGCTTTAAATTAATGTTTTTAAAAGTTAATGGCTTAATTGGAATGTTTGTCTAATGCTTTTAAAACTTTTGTACCACATACTGTTTTTAGCAATTTTAGCAGTTATTGCAAGCCACTTAGAGTTCCATTTTAGGAGAAAGGCCAGATATGAATAAAAAATATAAACAGATAAAATGAATCAGTATCTAATGAAGGAAATAAGAATCTGTTAAACAAAAATATGTCTTGAGAGAAAAGTACATCAGGAGAACTATATCCTTTGAGTGCTGTCCGCATTTGCAATCCTCTAATCAGAGAGTAGCAGTTCCAGCCATAGTGAAAATTATTCTTGTGTGGCGGCATATTACTTTGAAGGAATTTTATCCAAAGGTGTGAAAACTCTGAACCCAATGCTTCCTCTGAGCAGCAGAATAAAGTCAAGCTTGTTGCTTGATTCTCTTCAGCTTCACTATTTTTTTTAAATTGTCTTTGCATTTTATTTAGTCCATGAAAATCTACTTTAAAAACAACATAGAAAATCAAAATATCAGTTAATCCAGTACAATGGATTAGAGAAAACTGCAAATGAGAAGACAAAAAAATATTTTTGCAGTGCAATCCACTGTTAAATGAAGTGTGATATGAAATAATTCTGCAGCACTCACAGTCTAGATTTTTCTCATATTAGTGAAAATTATTGTGTTCTAGTAAAATCTGGAAGACTGCTTGTTCCCCATCAGGATATAATGGAATGAGTGGCTGGGAGGTACCATAGGGAATCTTTAACTAAAATATTCAGATGTGCAATTACCAGACAGGGCTAGCAACAAATAAAAATGACCATTTCACAAGCAAAAGCAGAATCCATTTTCCCAGATATGGTGCCAATTAGGTGCTGTGTATATTACCTTGATTACTGGCCATTTTCCTAGGGTTTGGGGAGCTGCTAGGGGGCATTGCACCAGGCTGGAGAGAATTTTTCTGACTCCAGGAGTCTATAATGGGCAACAGAACAATATCAGCCTCCAAACTAGGATGACTGTGACAAGGGGAATGGGATTGTGCCAAAAAGGGGAAGATGGCACTGTAAACAATGAGATGGGATTTGGGAATATGAGGACATTGGCCAGCTATGGCACATATGCTAGGAATAGACTGCAAAGGCTCAGAAGGTAAATGGGAGTTCTTAACACAACAGAGGAGACACAAGAATTTGAAGACACACCTGCTTATGTTAATAGATGTTACAAAGGGCCACTTCATGAAATACATTTTTAGATATACACCTAAAAATGTAAAATGTAAAGGTAACAAAACATATATAATATATAGGTATATATCTCAAAGAAAAGAATTGGGTACAACTTCCTGCTCAAAATCTGGTTGGTTACTGCACAGTGTGTGAAACAACCCACAAAGCATAGATGCTGGGATGTAAAACACAGATTCTTCAACATGTTTTTCACATAGCAAGGAAATGAACAGATTGATCTAAGGAATTTCCAGTTGAAAACCATTATTTAAGTTGAGGGACAGAGGAGATATTTCTTCAACTTTTAATGAAAATTTAACTAATTTAACACTTTCAAACTAATACGTGAGCTGAAACTGAGTTCCCTGTTGAGATTCACACATGCCTAAATTTTGCAATGGAATTCTCCAATCAAAAAATACAGACAAAATTTGTATATCGGGGAATGCACAGTAGAAATGCAGTATACCAGGAAAACTGCTTGCAAAAATGTAAGTAGTAGAAAAATGTTTATAAAAATACATTCATTAGGAGGAAATTAACAGAAACTGGTGCACAAATGTCCATATGAAAGTTGTTCATCTAAAAGCTTGGGATGAATCAAACTTAAGATTGGGGAAAAGTCTCAACTTTCAGGATGAACTGAGGTTTAAAAAAAATAAGAAATTGAGAGAAACCAAATCAGCAGAATTGCTTTTCTCTGTTTAAGGCTTTATATTTAACATTATATGTTCCAAAAAGCAATATTATTGACTCCTTCAATGTTTTAAACTGAAATAACTCTACCTTTATGGTTTAGCTTTCAGTATAATACTGTATAACTAACAGAAGTAATCACCTTTCCCAATTAAAGTTGATGTCCTTTAGGCCATTTCCACATGGGGTTTTTAACACGGGGCAGAG